>JAZKJV010008173.1:600000-915423 GCA_037367405.1 Ottelia alismoides | reverse complement strand
TGTCGGCGGCAGTGCGGAGGGAGGATGGACCGGTTGCGCGTGGCTTGGGAGGCGTCGGGCTGGATGTGGGTGTTCGGTGGATCAGTGGTGGCAGGAGTTGCGGCGTCCGAGGGTGCGGTCGGCAGCGACGCCGCTGGAGGAGAGGGACGGGCGGCGCACTACTGCGCCACTCTGGGAGGTCGACAGTGGGTCTAGAGCATTGAAACGATGGTGAGCGACCGCTTGGGTGGCGCCGGGGGTGTGGTCGACGCGGGAGCATGGTCGCCGTGCACGGCGGCTGGCGAAGGTACACGCGTCGAGCGGACGGGCGGCTAGTTGACGGGCACGGGGCAGTCGGCGGCAGCACCGCTGGAGGAGAGGGCGGTCAGGCGGCTACAGACCGCCGCCGTGAGCAGCGATGGCTGGGGAGACCAGCCTGTTGGTGGGCGGTGGGGGTGGCGACCCCGCTGCCTGATTAAAGATTATTTTTTGTTTTGTTTTATTTTTTTACGTTATGGAAATTGAAAACAGTAAAAGGAATTTTTTATATTTTTTTTGTAAATCCGAAAACAAGATGTAGAAATTCTTTTTTTTATATGTTTTTTTATTTTTATAATGATCCTGCAAAACAAACGTTAGAGAAAAAAGCAACAAAAGTTTTTTTTATTTTTTACAAATCGGAAAATGAGCGGGGATTCGGCGAAAATGAGAGAATTTGAATCCGAACTTCGGCCACCGTACGCGGCCGGAGTTGAGAGATCATGGACGATAGAATTAGAATGCGTGGAGATCGAGAAATTAAGATGAAAAATTGAGTCGGTGGTGGAATAAATCGTGGCAGATTTTAAGATCTAAATAAACAAAAAATGACAACGAGATAAAAATGCGAGAAATAAACTACGATTAACCTAGATAAAAATAAGAAAAATGTGGATCTCACCTTAGGAGCGAAAAATGACCGTGATCGCCTCGACAAGGTCGACTCGTTGTCACCGGACGACTTGGAGACTAGGCAACTTTCTCGACGAAATTTTCTCTCGAAGACCGGACTCCTCTCTCAAAAGATTGATTAAGTTGAAATGAGGGAGAAGGAGCCATATAAATAGAAAAGATAGAATGAAATTTGAATTTTTGAATTTTTTTGGATAAAGAGAGATGAAAATTGAAATGAATTTTTGAATTTTTTTGGATAAAGAGAGATGAAAATTGAAATGAATTTTTGAACTTTTTTTGGGTGAAAGAGATAAGAGATATGAAAAGAGACAAAATAAAGAAGATAAAAATATTTACAAAATTATCTAATTTTTTTGAATTTTCATCACTTTATTGATTTGAATTAAAAAATGTAATTTTTTATGGTGATTAATTAAAAATAGCAACTATATACATATACTATATACATATATGACATTATATACAAGGGTAAATGAGGAAATTAGATTTTTTTTATTTTAAATATTTTTTTTAAATTTAATTAATTAGTATGAATAATTTACAAATATATACAAGTACAATATTTACAAAATACATGGGAAAACTGCATAAACCACCCCAGAAAACTGACTTTTCAACCGTAACTCCAAAAATTATAAAAATGCAGCCATTTTGAAGATAATTTAATTTAGAATCCAATGGAAGTGATATTGGTTCAATTTGAGTTCATATGGAGCCGGAATTGATCTTTCAATTAGTGCTTAGTGGCTTTTTCCAAGTGTGACTACTTTTATTCTGTACATGATTTAATTGTGCAATTATTTTTATTAATTAGAAAGCATTTTTATTTACAACTTTGGTTTTGAACGTTATTCGATTTGAGGTCAATTAATCCACAAATAAATAAATTAGTGTTAGTTTTATACAAATATGCACAAAATAAGTGAGAACTATTTACAACAACACGCACACAATTTTTTTGGATTTTCTGCTTAAGGACCCTATCTCCCCCTACTTTATTCCTGGTCGATCAGGTCAAGTCTGGACCTTCTCTCGGGGTTCGTGTCAGCCTGTGTACAGTCTTTGCTTTTTTTATTTTATTTTCTTTTCTTTATTTATTTATTTTAGGTTAAAATTAGTAAGAAGTGTACAATATTTACACATATGCAAGTTAGTAAGAATATGGAGTTAGTGTTTTATGCAGGTGTTTTATAAGGGATTTTAAGCTAAAATAAATGAATAAAGATGATGAATCGCAGATTCATCATCCCCCTATGCTTTACCTTTGCTAGTCCCTTAGCAAACACTTATTTGAAAGAATAAGTGAAGAAAAAGAAAAAGAAAAAGAAAGGGAAAATAAAGAAAGTAGGACAATATTGAGTATTAAACTTATCTTCATAAAACTGTAGTTTGGAGCTCTGTCGGACCTTTGGATTATTAGTGTGTTGGAACTTCTGTGAGACTTAGAATTTTAAAATCGACAACCTTCAAGTTCTACACATCATTGTCACAGTTTTGGCTCAGAAGTCATCTTAGATCAATCCTCTTCCCAAAGTATACCCTATGAACATTGAACAATCGACTCATGTGTGTGAAAGGTTTTAGCTCTTCCATCTAGAATGCTGGACTACCGTGCAAATCTCCTCTCCTGTAACTCGTCCTCGGGGAGTCAGGTATTTCCTTCTAAGGTCTTTCGCGTTGTGTTCACAATCGAATTGGGGGAGAAGTTAGAAGAAGGAGAAAAGAACTGGAGGGTGGCCAGTGTAGTCACCTCTCCTTATGAAGCTGGCTAGTGTAGCCGAGTCTCCACCAAGATCTGTAGGTTTCTTGAAGCTTGGACCTTTTTGGTCAGATATTTATTTGGTAGTGGCTTCTTTGTATTTGTATTTTTGGTGGTTCTTCTTAGATCTTGTTGTGCCCCTACAGATATAGAATCTTTTTGTTTCCATACATTTTTGGGTCTTAGAAACAAATTGTGCCCAGCCGTCCATCCCTTTTCCGAAGCTTTATTTTAACTCGTACTCCGATCTTTAGATTTCCACGCTACCAAAAAGAAACTCACACAGTCTTCCAACATCCGTCTGAGTTGAGCTAAGTGCATAGTGCGAGAGTACAAATTGGTTCCCTATTCCAGAGTTGTACCCAGAATGAAGAGACCAGGTTAGACACTAAGAGTCAAACGCTGCATATTGTCATGTGGAACATAAAGAATTAAGTCAAAGACCTGAAGCTTCTAAAAATCCTATTTCTCGGTGAAGTTCCTCTGAGAATTAGGTGGATTAAGATCCAACTAAGCTCCATTCTTCAATTTTATTCCAGGCATAGTTTAAATGTCAATACTATCCTGAAAATGCACATGCAAATGCAAAATATGAACAATGCAATGGTTTTTTTTTTGAAAAGAAATGATGCACATGTGAGAAGAATATTTTTTTAAATAATTTTCTGATTTTGAACTTTTTATGGTTTTTTGGAGGGAAAATGCAGATGTGAAAGAAAGGTTTTTTTTAATTATGCAAATTTTTATAGATTTTTGGTTTTGTAGTTTTTTAAAGGAAAAAGGGTTAGTAACATATATACAAGTATATACAAGATTTTTTTGTTGGTTTTGTTTGTTTGTTTGCTTTCTGTGTGTGTGTGTTTTGTTTTTGTTTGTTTGTTTTGTTTTGTTGGTTTTTTTTGTTGATTTGATTTTTGTTTTATTTTGTTTTATTTTGTTTTTGTTGTTTTTTTACACACGTGGATTTTACAAAATTATACACATAACCCCCCAAATAAACGTATCTAAAAGTACGAGTTATGTCTAAAGTATATATACAATATATACGACACCCCCTATACATAGCTCGAACTATGTCCTCATAGTGATCAGAGAGCGAAAAAGGAAGACATAACTCGTGCTAAGTATAGAAAAGTGAAAAGAACTCCTATGCTACAATGACTCAAAGAAAAGATAAAAAGAAGAGAAGTTGGTGATCCCCCTACACTTAGGATCAAGTAATCCTAAGTATAGTGGAGTGTACAAAAGAGGGGAAAACCGATGAAGAGAATGTACAGACTCAAAAATAAAAAGACACGATATGAACAACATCACCCCCCTATACTCAGGGTGAGTATCCATAAGTATAAGCAATAACAAGAGTGATGAACAAGATGAATATGAACAACACAAATCGTTCACCCCCCATACTTAGGATAAAGCACATCCTAAATATAGCATATATACACACACGGAAAAGGGGTGAAAGATAAAACATGATAAGAAAGAGTGAAACGAAAGGATATACAAGAGGAGTGGATGTACAAAGGTCAAGAAGGTCGAAAACGAACCTTCTTGCGGGACCGCTGAGGAATTGATCTGACAAGGTGTAGGTCGATATTGGGATCATCATTCGACATAAACTGAGTAGGATCAACCAAGAATGTATCCTCAGCGTTTTCAGATTGTGCAGGCCTAAATCAGTTATTGGAAGTAGTGTGATCATGTCCTGCCTGAGAAGTCTCGCAAACATCAAAGTAAAATAGCTCGAAATCATTATCAGAAAAAGTAGGATCAATTTCAGCCCGGCGAGCCTCTACTGGACCATCATCTTTATCAAAAGGCCCAAATTCCTTTATAAAAGCAATCAAATCAAATTTGGTCTGATCGGTCTCATCTGAATCAAGGTGAATAGGAACGGACTCATTAGTGAAAGTAGTCAAATAATGTCTGTTCCTGTCTAGTCTCAGAATTTGCCTTCCGGTCTAGGGTGTCTATCGTGTAAATTCCGCGGATGTCATCATTGCATCTCTACATACCAGAAGGGGGAACTCCAAGGTCTATGATTTCTGAGTCTTCCTCCTTGAAGAGGAATTCCCGAGTTTCATTATCATCCAACATATAACAAGAATCTCTGATATTATCATCGAGGTCAAATTCCTTGGGGTTGGCTAACACCGGCGGGCTCTCATGGGATGCGGGTCTCTGGATAGTAATGGGTGTAGTGATTAACACATCGCTCCCTACATCAGAACGGAAGCGAATCTCTCCTGAACCATAATCAATAACGGCTCCCGCAGATGCGAGGAAAGGTTGTCCCAGGATGATTGGAGGGTGCTCCACAGGGGTGGAGGTCTCCATGGGCATTATAACAAAATCCGAAGTGAAATTCATGCCCTGAATAAGAATGACAACGTTTTCTAGAATACCCTTCGGCCTCTTGATAGATCCATCAGCAAATTGAACTATCATCCTGGTTTTCTTGAGAGGCCCAAGATGAAGAGACTGTATCATAAAGAAGGGTATTATATTGATTGATGAACCACCGTCAAGGAGAGCGTTATCACAAGAATAGTCAGATATGGAGCAACTCACAAGAGGTGTGCCAGTGTTCCCTTTCTTAAAATACGGATGGTGAGAGATGGCGTAGGCAATGGCCATGGTCAAGATGTGACACTTAGATCTTCTCCTTCGCTTTCTCTTCTTGTTTTGAGGAGTAGATAAATATATCATGGCCTGTTGAGGAGGAGCTTTAATGATCTCATGAAGAATGGCTACCACTTTGGGTTTAGTTAACATTTTTTGAATTTTTGGACCTCATCCATACAAGGGAGGAGGTCGGAATCAACATTTACACGAGGATTTCCAAGAGCAGTATGTATAATGGAATCCTCGGGGATAAGGTTGGGACATGTTGTGAATATATGTATGGGTAAATGATCGGGCATTTGGGTCCTCTCCTCATAAAATGAATCGATAATGTGTCTCCCAGAAACTTTTTGGCTTTTTAACTTTTTCTCATTTTTTTGTATTTTGGGCGATTGTAAGCTCTCATGATTATCCTCAAGTGAATCCATATCCTTAAATAGTGGAGCAGCATTCTGGCTCGTATTTATGTTAAATAGATCTGTAATCTTTGAATTCATATGCTCCATCATCTGGTTCAATGTCTTAAGTGTGGAAATCATGAAAGGTGACTCCAAAATCCCAGGATCAGGTGGGTTGAATAAGGGTGGGTGAAAATCATCATCCGGTTCCTGAAATAATGGGTTAGGCAGATATGCACAAAAATTAGGAGGAAAGTCCTCCTGGAGAAAGGAAGGTGGATCGTCTGGAGAGTGCGAGAATTACACGAAAATCGGATTAAAATAACTCCAGTCGGCCATCTTCGAAACAAAAGACAGGATCGGGAGAGCACGAGGGTCAAGTCAAAAGATATGGAGAAAAAGGTGCAAATGCACAGAAGGATCAAGTATGTACACAAGCAATCAAACACAATACAAACCCCCAGTTCACCAACTCAACTCAAAGTGAAGACTGTGAAGGTTCGGTCGATTATCTTGTCAATTTCAGAGTTTGGTGAGAATACAATATATCAGAGCAGTTAAAAGAGAGTTGTTAGGAACCCAATGCTCTCAGGAGACTGGCCTAATCTCAAGGTTAGATCTTTCCCAGCCAGTATGAATTGCGGACCATTTATCGGCTACCCGATCAATTCAATCTGTTAAGGACATCACGGGCCGCTTTACCGGCTACCGGAGAGAACCTCACTGGAGAACGACTAACCCAAGATAGTAGTATGAAAAGAGTTCGGGCATGGCTCTATCCTAGTGTGCGGGTCGCTCTCTTGCTCAAGAAAACATAACAATGAGGGGGTTACTCTCCCCAAAATAATAATTTTCCTTGTATTTTTTAGGGTTGAGTTTTCTTTAGCAGTCCCGGTTTTAGCAGTTATAACTTGGTTAAAAATATTTTCAACGAATCGCCTATCGAGTGTCCAATTTCCTTTTTAACTTATGTAAGTGAAAACAAGGAAGGAGATTGGAAATACTAATGTGCGATTAAAAACAATGATGCATGTAGGGGTTAGAGATGCGTACCTTGTCGCCAACACTCTACAAGCAAGTGATCCGCGTAGAATTGAAATAAACTATCCTATATGCAAATGCAAGTGAACCGTCCTAGATGATAGCTTCAGGCAAGAACAAGTTAATTTGACTAAGTCCAAATTACGCTCTACTCTATAGGCATAGAAATTTCTTGTTTAGGGTGTTCGGACCTAATTAATTAAAGTAATCTTGAGGTAGCTCATAAATCTGCGGGAAACAAAGAAAAATAAGGCGATGAAAATAAAACCGGTGAAGTCCCCCAAGTGCACCGGCACTTGGCGAAACAACCCCTGCAACAAACGAATGTCCTTTTATAGATTTCAAATGGTAAAAAAATAAAAACTCTCCCTATCTCTCTCTTTTGATTTTTTTGTAAATCCGAAAAAATAGAGAAAATAAGATATAGAAATTCTTTTTTATATGTTTTTTTATTTTTTTTATAATGATCCTGCAAAACAAATGTTAGAGAAAAAAGAAACAAAAGTTTTTTTATTTATTTACAAAGCAGAAAATGAGCGGAGATTCGACAAAAAATGAGAGAATTCGAATCCGATCTCCGGCCCCCGTATGCGGCCGGAGTTGAGAGATCGTGTACGATAGAATTAGAATGCGTGGAGATCGAGAAATTGAGATGAAAAATCGAGTCGGTGATGGAATAATTCGTGGCGGATTTTAAGATCTAGATAAACAAAAAAATGACAACGAGATAAAAATGCGAGAAATAAACTACGATTAACCCAGATAAAAATAAGAAAAATGTGGATCTCACCTTAGGAGCGGAAAAGGACCGTGATCGCCTCGACAAGGCCGACTTGCTGTCACCGGACGACTTGGAGACTAGGCAACTTTCTCGACGAAATTTTCTCTCGGAGATCGGGCTCCTCTCTCTAAAGATTGATCAAGTTGAAATGAGGGAGAAAGAGCCATATAAATATAAAAGATAGAATGAATTTTGAATTTTGATTTTTTTGGATAAAGACAGATGATTAAATGAATTTTTGAATTTTTTGGATAAAGAGAGATGAAAATTTAAATGAATTTTTGAATTTTTTGGTGAAAGAGATAAGAGAGATGAAAAGAGACAAAATAAAGGAGATAAAAATATTTACAAAATTATCTATTTTTTTGAATTTTCGTCACTTTATTGATTTGAATTAAAAAATGTTATTTTTTTATTTTTTTATGGTGGTTAATTAAAAATAGCAACTATATACAAACACTATATACATATATGACATTATATACAAGGGTAAATGAGGAAATTAGCTTTTTTGTTTTAAATAAATTTTTTTATTTTTAAATTTAAATAATTAGTAAGAATAATTTACAAATATATACAAGTACAATATTTACAAAATACATGGGAAAATTGCACAAACCACCCCAGAAAACTGACTTTTCAACCGTAATTCCAAAAATTATTAAAATACAACCATTTTGAAGATAATTTAAGTTAGAATCCAATTGAAGTGATATTGGTTCAATTTGAGTTCATATGGAGCCGGAATTGATCTTTCAATTAGTGCTTAGTGGCTTTTTCCAAGTGTGGCTACTTTTATTCTGTACATGATTTAATTGTGCAATTATTTTTATTAATTTAAAAAAATTTATATTTACAACTTTGGTTTTGAACGTTATTCGATTTGAGGTCAATTAATGCACAAATAAATAAATTAGTGTTAGTTTTATACAAATATACACAAAATAAGTGAGAACTATTTACAACAACACGCACACAATTTTTTAGATTTTCTGTTTAAGAACCCTATCTCCCCCTACTTTATTCCTAGTCGATCAGGTCAAGTCTTGACCTTCTCTTGGGGTTCGGGTCAGCCTGTGTACAGTCTTTCCTTTTTTATTTTATTTTCTTTATTTTTCCTTTCTTTCTTTATTTATTTTTTTAGGTTAAAATTAGTAAGAAGTGTACAATATTTACACAGATGCAAGTTAGTAAGAATATGGAGTTAGTGTTTTATGCAGATGTTTTATAAGGGATTTTAAGCTAAAATAAATGAATAAAGATGACGAATTGCATATTCATCACCGCCCTAGCGGTTGATGTGAGGGAGGATGAGAAAGCGTGCAGGAGGCAATGGTGCGTCCAAGGGAAGAATATGGGGATGATGTCAGCAGGACATCAGCACCCCAATTCTTATTTATTAATTTTTTGAAATGCTAACTATTTTGTCATGTAGTATTATTTTTACACATGAAGAGGAGAGAGGAAGGGAGAGCTCCCTTGAGCCTCTTCTAAAGCATACCTAAAAAAATAAAAATATTATCAGAAACTCTAATATGGGCTTGGAGCCCATATTTATTGGAAACTTATAATTTTTCTCTTTTTTAGATTTATTTTGCAAGAATTATTATGTAATTTTTAGATGATTTTGAATGCAATGCATAAGAAAATTATGAAATGAGAATTAAATATTAATCAAGAAAATTTTAATGGATTGCAAATAATTTTTTATAAAAAAGGTATAAAAACATGATAAATCACTGATTCATCATACCCTCATACTTAGCATTTGCTAGTCGTGAACAAAATAATGATATGCAAAGAGAAATAGAGAATGATCTAGAGAAGGTGCATAGAGGGTTTACAGTGGACACACCCGCAAAATCCTGAGATTTTCTAGCCAATTTTCAACAAATAATAAATGTAGACTGAGATGACCTTGAGTTTATTTGTAATTATGTGTGAAGGTTATAGCTCTTCCCAATTTGTGAGACAAGTATACCGTACAACCTTAAGCAAGGTACTAGGAGAGTCACAAAGTCTAAAGCATATATTCTCTCTAAGTCTAGGCTTATTCTCATTTCACTTGAATCTATGAGAAAAAGAATATAGGCTCAATTTGTAGAGAACTTGGATTTTCTGGGGTTTTTCGTAGACCGCTTTGGTCCATTACTCTTATTTTTCCTTTTGCAGAGCATAACCCTTGGCTCCTTAGCCTCTTTAAAACTAGAAGCAACATTGGTTTGCTACTTGGATTATTTAGTAGAGCTGGATTGTTTGAGTATATTTTTCTTTGATAGATCTTTGCTTTGTATTAGCATTTTTGGAACAATCATCTCTTATTGTGCCTTCTTTTTTATTGGATTTTCGTGACACCAAGCATCAAGAGTGTACATGTATAAAATATGACTTTTCGATAAATTATACAAGGTACATTTGCTAATAGACACCGATTTAAAGAGAATAAGTGGTTCTTGAACTTAGATCACAAAATTTTTCTTAACCCGAGATTCAGAGTCAATCCTTTCCCTTGATAGAGATTGAAACAATCCCTTGTACAAGCAAACTAAGTTGAACTAAGGTGTAAGGTGTAGTTTGTTTAATAATCAATCAAGAGTAAAAGAGTATTATAGTTATCAAGCTATTTAAATACATATTTTGGTCGCCGCATAAAATTAGCAGAACTCGATGAATTAAGTCTAAAATAGACCTGAAGAAACATAATACTAAACCTAAAGAGATCCTGTGAATATAAGTGAATTAACGTCTTCTTGGTATAAGCCTAATATTTGTAAAAACCAGACTTCTAATCCCAAAAAGATAGGAGAAAATAAGGAAATTATTTTTGGATTTTTGAAAAAAATTGCTTTTGTTTTTTCAACAAAAAGAATTTTGGAATTTTTACTTTTTTATGGAATTTTATGTATATGCAAATGTTATTTATTTTTTCTGAAAAACATGCGAAAAATTCAAAAAAAATATTTTTTTTGAATTTTTATGAAAAAATTACTATATAAAAATGCATCGAATGTAGTGCCATTATTTTAAAATATGCAATGAAATAGAAAAGTAATGCATGAAATGTGATGCATCCCCCATATAAATATAGAGTCGTGACCCCAAGGTGAAAGAAATGAAGGGAAAAAACGTGAGACAACATGAGTGAAGAGAGTGAATAATGCAAGTAATGACAGATGCTTCCTTTTGTGATTTTTCATCTGATTTTGTCATTTTTTCTGTGATGTTTCCCCATACTTATTCAAGATTAAGTTTGTACAACATAGAGAGAGAGAGAACCACCTTGAGCAGATGTACAAACAGATTACTGAATTTATGCCTTTCCTAGGTAAGGAGTACTGAGACTTCCTGCAAGCATAGAGTTCCAACCACTAGCATCTGGTCATTGGGTTCAATTATGAGTTTTCATCTTTGTCCATTTACCTGAAATGTAACATTAGTACTTGGATATTTAAATTCCACAGAGCCTTTATCAAAATTTTCAGTTATAACATAAGGTCCTTTCCATTTTGATCTTAGTTTTCTAGGGAATAACTTGAGTTTTTAGCATTAAAGAACCATACCTTTTGATCAATCCTAAAACTTTTGCTGAAATATGAGCACCATACCACTTCTTAATTTTATCTTTGTAGATCAAATTATTGTTATATGATTGAGATCCCTCTAACTCAACAAGATCTAGTGATCTTTTCTTCCCAACATCATCGAAATCGAGGTGGTATTTCAGAATAGAACAGAGGGATTTGTGATGGATCTCTATAGGAAGGTGCATGCTTTGTCGTAAACAATGTGATATGGTTCCTTCCTAGAGGGGTGCAGAAGGTAGTCCGATAAGCCTAAAGAGCAGAAGTCAGGTGTTGTGACCAATCCTTTCGGTCTGATCTCACATTTTTCTAAAGGATGATTTTATATCACGAGTAAAGAGTTCAGGAAAACAATTAGTTTGTGGGTGGTATGCGGTCGAGACTCAATTTTGGACTCCATTCTTGTTCAGAAGCTGCTTTACTACACCATTTAAGAAATGTGTTCCTCCGTCACTTATGGTTACTTTGGGAAGGCCAAAGTAAGCGAACAAGTCGATCAAAATTTCAACTATAGTTGTGCTATCAACAACATGAGTAGGGATTGCTTCAACCCAATGAAAGAGATAATCAACTATCAACAATACTTACTGATATCCATGTAAGTTTGTGAATGGCTGATGAATCCCCATTTCATCACCTTTATTCTTTCATTTTGGTCTTAAATCCCTAGTGAAATGGATGTATATAACAATAATTTGTGAAAAACAACAATTAATAATAGAAACACAATTACTGTATAAAATATTGTATTTAATGCCAAAATAAAAGAATAAAGAAAAGGAAAAGAAGGAAGTATCAAGACACTGAGTAACCCTAGACACCGAGACTTGGTCATCACGATAACTTGTTTACAAGAAATAAAGTAGTGGAGATAGGACAGGGAAAATGTACAGGAAATAGGATTAAAACCCTAATTCTTTGTCAATATATTTCATTTTTGGGACTATTTTAGTTTCTTATTTTTATACCTCAAATCAATAAACCATCTATATGAATATTTACATAAAAATATAAATAAAAATATTAAATTTGTTTCATTCAAAAATAATGCACAGTGTGCCCATGATACGTAGAATAAAAAACCACAAAGAAAAATTTCCAAACCCGTATCTTCTGCATACTGATTCAAAATTGACCAAACTCACCTTTATTGTTCATAAAATTAAATTATCTATTTAATTAAGGTGGTTTCATTTAATTTGGAGTTAAGATGCAAAAAATTAGCTTTTGGATCCTCATTGTGTAATACACTTGTATAAAATAATCAACATATTTATTCTTTATATTTTTCACTATCTTATATTCTTATATATTGGTAAATATAATTAAAAACACATGTAAATAATAAAACTAGAATAAAACTATTGAAAATTCATAAAAAAAACAAAGTATTAAAAATATATAAATGAAATATACCTATATAATACATATACTTAATTATTTAAGTAAATAAATAATGTCAAAAAAATAAAAAAGGAATATGTACATATGTATTTAAATAAGTTATAAATATAAAAATATGTATATAAAATAATAAAATATAAAAAACAAAATAAAAATCAAATACATTATACATAAGTAGAAATACCTATAATTATACATTTAAAATTAATACCAAATAAGTTAACTTGTAAAAATAAATAAAAATTATAATAAAATGCTACATAAAATAATAAATATTTTTCATGTTTTGAAAAAATTAACAAAATTATTTATTATTTTAAATCTATTTAATAAGAAATTATTACATGTTTTATCCTCATTAGTTTGATGTGGACCGATGAGGAGCGAGTCCATGTTGACCATGGTCAACTGCTCGCCCCTCATAAGCATGCGCCCGTCAGATGTTAGCAACCCGTCTTCTCCGTTTTCCTCCGCCCAAGGCATGCATCATTTTTGCTTGATTCCTTCATGACCTTTGCTCATCGATCATTGCCCTTTCAATGCATATGATTCCTCGATCAATAGAGCCCCATATCAAGTCAAAATCACAGTCAAACCTTGCCCTGTATATAAGCCAAGCCTCACCCCATTTTGAATTTGATCCTTTCTCTGTCACTGGATACTTAGATCCATTGTGCTCCTTGAGTAATTTGCAGCCTACGTAATGTGGGGAGAAGGCGATCCAAGCTTCTCTGGTCACCTCTGGGCAGACTGTGCGCATTGTCTTCGGGAAAGTTGAGTTTCCTTTTATTAGCTTTCTTGGTAAATTTCCTTTCCGCATTTTATTTCAAGCATTTATTATTGTTTTTAGTGAAGATCTTTACGTCGTCTAGCCTTTATTCTGACTCACTAATTGTCTCACCTTTTCCCCATTCATGTTCTCCACATCGCCAGCCCCTCCATTCACCATGATCAATCCCAGGTCAGGAGGTCAACCCTCCTTCTGCCACCCACCACTAGAGAGCTCTGCCATGACCCATATCCACTTCGCTTCCACCCAATCGAGCCTCTGAACCCCTCGTTCTTTCTCACTTCCACCCACTGGGGGCCCAGACAATGTTGAGCATCTCTTTGGCTGCAATGCACCTTTAGGCGCAATTGCATATCTTGGCAGCCAAGGAGACCATTTGGGGAAGGATATTTTGCATATTGAAAGGAACCTAGGGTTGTGTTCTTCCATGTTCCTCTAACTACCTCCTGAGCCATCGGATCAGTTGCTTCCCCCAGGCGTAGTAGTGATCGTTGGATGAAGTTTCACTTCTACCGCCAGATCTGCCATCGGATCTAATCTTAGGTGTTAGAACCATTGATCCACTTATAAAGGGGTAATTTTGCATTCTATACCCCTGCTTTTGTATTTACAATTTAATCTATAAACATTCCTCTGTAGTTTAAATATTTTGTATATTTGTAATTCTAACCTCACATTTATTTTATTTGCACTTAGTTCCTCGACCATGTCACCTCACGTCCACATACACATGAGGTGGTTGGGCATTTTGCATAGGACCCCCTCAAGGTTTTTGTATTTATTTTTAGTCTATAAAGTTTTGTATTAAGTGTAATATTTTGTGGTAAATTTCAATTTGAACCTTGTACTTTTTATATAATGCCAAAATACCCTCCCAAGGCATATTAAATATGAAAATAATGAGATTTTTGCATGTATGCCCCTGGAGTTTTGTAGGGTGTTCTGGAATACATTGAAACTTCATTTTAATTGCAAAAAGGTCCCTTATTGTATTGTATTTTTTTCATTGATTTTATTTTTATCAAATATCTTTGATGATCTCAAAATTCTAGAAAAACTAGGTCAGATGCCTTAAATATTATTGTAACACATATATTTTTTATTAAGACTTTTCCTTTATTTTTCTATTTAATAAAAATGCAAAAACAGAGTATTTATTTACTTTTTAGCTATAAGAATACAAAAAAATTATAAAATCACTTTTGATCATTCCAAAAAATAGAGTATATTTATTACTATATTTAACCACTTCAAACTAAAATCATAAAAAATCAAAAGATAAATTAATTATTTATATTTTTTATTTTTATACCTATTAAAAATACCGTCATTTATTATTTATTACATAATTTATAGTGCATTTAATTCATTTGGCCAACCAGGTGCTGACACGTGTCAACACCTGGTTCATCTTCCACCCAGAAGTTGTTGAAGATTCGTTTCTAACCGGCTGATTTCGCCTAATTACTCTCGCTCCCTCATGTATCCTAAAGCCAATCTAAACCCTTGATTCTCTTCTCCTAAATCCATCTTCAATGCCAGCCTTCGATCTCATCCCCAACTTCCTTCAATTATCCTATAAACCGACTCAAAGTTGTCTCGTACAACTAACTCTTCCTAACTTCCCCATTTCCAGAACAACCTGGTTGATTCCTCAACTTTCTCGCCTTGCCCCAGCCACCTTCGGTGGTGACATCACCTCATAGGTGCTCCGCGTGGAAGGAGGTGCATCGGAGGATAGTTCCAGATCCTCGCTTAGCTTTGCATCACCGCTCTCGTGCGGCATCACCGGTCGTCGAGTGAAGATCAGGAGTATCTTATATTCTCTAGCCATAAGTGAATTCATTCATCCATTTTATTCATCTTATTTCCTCTAGATTCATGTCAAATTAATTTAGCTAATCATGCAATTAATTTGATTAATCACTCATCTTTAGTTTGAGAATCGATTCCACTTCCAATTTGTTCAATTTCACATCCATTTTGGTATGATTCTTCACTTCCTGGAACTGTTATTGACCTGCAAGAACACCTAACTTCTTGGACAGATTCATAAATGGATCGAGCAACAAATCTTCACTTACATGCATTAAAGAACTACTGGAGCATTGGCCATCATCATTTCTACATCTGGAGCTTTCAATTCACCATCTATTAGCAACGGAATTAGTTGAAGAGCGTCGTCCATATCTTCATTCTAAGGTACCCAAACCCTAGAAGACCATCTCAGTCCAGCCACCGCTGTAGGCGAGCTCGAAGGAGAGAGGAGCTCTACTTCTTGCCCAATACTAGCCACGGGAGCTTATCATCAGTCGTAGATCAACGTAGAATCGACCAGATGATGAAATTCACCACCGTCCGTGCATATTGGGGAAGATCAATCCTGAAGAACACGAAGCACAATCTTGTGCCATGTGTCCAGAGCCAACGGCCATGATTGCAAGCCATCTTCTGATCTCAGCTGTCTACGCGAATCGGTGGAAATTTTACATATTAAGCCCAGCACACTTCCAGAATTCAGTCGTGCCTCCAGAGATTTTCATAGTTGCATTTATGTCCCTGCGCAAGGACCTAATTACAAAGCATCCAGTTTCTTTTCTTGTGAATAGGTCCCTAACCAGGGACCTATTTGAAAGAGGAGTATATCTTTTTATGTGTATTTTTTCTACATTTATACATTAGACTTGGACTATATTTTTGGACCTTGGACATTATTACACCGAGTATTTTCTACATTTTATTTTGTTTCGATTTTCGGAGGATTTTATCGCATGTTTTCATCGAGATTTAATTCTTCGACTTTCAACTCTGTTTTGAGCTTGTTTTTTAGTCTTTCTCGAGCATGTTGCTCAAGCATTTTTATCTACAATATAGTACAACCAATCTACTATATTTTTCACCTACTATATAGTAGATAAATCATTTGAAAAATCACTCTCAAAACTAAATAAAAATTTGGAAAATAAAATCAAAAAATATTTTAAAATAAAAAATAAATCAAAAAGATTCTTTCTGGTTGTCTTCGAGAAGAGATAAAAATCACAAAAATTCCCCTTTCTTATAAAAAATCATGGTATCACTATTGTGCCTCCTTGTGTTCGATCTAGGGAAACTTACATGGATAAATAAATAGTTTAAGACAAAATAGGAGAGAGAAGCCACGTCTTCGCTTCATTCTCTCTCTCTCCTATTTTATTGATTTTTATTTTGATCAATCAGGGTTTTGTTTGGAGAGATTTTTGTACACTGACTCTGACATTTTATCGCTTGCAAAACCCTGATTATCATTCATACAACTAGTTGCATCTACTTTCAGCCAGTATGGGTGTAAGTACGGACCGTTAGACGGCTACCCGTGTTACTTGAGGACGGAGCCGTAGACAGTGTCATCTAAACCACCCACTCTTCTAAGGGAAGTCGGATCGTAAAACAACTACCCGAAGTTCCCTCACTTAAAAGTAGCTAGATGTTTCTAAAAACAGTGGTCTGAATGAAAATTTTCGGATTTGGCTCTACCCTAAGTGTGCGATCTGGTCCTTACAAACAATGAGTGGGTTTCTCTTCACCAGACATAAGGGTTAATTTTATGTCAATTTAATTTACAGTCGCCTTGATTAACAGTCCTGATTTTAGATTAGGGTTATCACTTAAGTCTTATCTGAGCACAAAAATCATGCCTAACGAGCAATCCTAATTTCTTTAATTCCTAAGTTGCAAAAATTGAGGAGGGAGAATCGAAAAAGCCAATGCAAGTGTAAATCAATTATGCATGCTTAAGAAGAAGACTTACAGTGATTCCTCACATTCTTCGTGTATGATGCAATACAAAGAATTTTTAAAATTTAGACTAAATGATATGCATAGAGGAAAAATGCTTTAGGAAGATAGTTCTATTAGCGGGAAGAATTGATTTCAATTTGGCTAATGTTGAACGATCTACCGTGCGTATAATTAGTGAAAGTGTGGCCTAAGAATTACGAGCACAGTCAAGGGTAATTAAGGAAGCGTAGCGTATATGCGCCTAATTCCTATGCCACTCAAATCAGGTCCCAACCACACAGAAAGGTTGAAACAGACCCAGCACACCATAAAGAAGTCCAGTCCAAATTATTACAAATTAACAGGGTTCAGAGAGAGGGACTGTGTGAATTATGTAGAAAATAAACTAACTAACTCTCTCTCACAAAAAATAAAAAACAGTTATCTTTGCAGACCCTTGAAATATATCCAAAAATCGCTTCAAGCTATCCGCAACGAGAGAAGACGCGGTTAGTATATGTAAAGAGAGATATGCAATATATAATACAGAAAATAAAATGCAAAAGAAAGAGAAAAAATAACACAGAAATTAAATAATGACAACAATTAATCTAAAATCCAAAAAATGTGTCGTTCCCCGACAACGGCGTCATTTGATGAACTCGAATTCGCCTCTTTAATAATAAGGAATTGAATTATAGGAGGCAATTTACGGTTGATCAAAAACCACAATCTTTGAATGTTGTGGAATATTTTTAACTTGGCAAATCTACCAAGGTCGAACATAGGGAACAATGATATTTAGTTGTGTGATTTTAAATTAAGTTAAATAATTAATTAAATGCTCGATTAATTTCTGTGTCAGGAAAATAAACTAAAAAATATGGTGCAGTACAATGATGAAAGATACAAGAGATGTAATGCGAAGAAAATAAACAAAGAAGACAATTGAGCATTGGATCTGTGACTATGATTTTAACCCAAATAAATTAATCAGAGTCCTCAAATATTATCACAGGTCAAAAGAATTAACTCCATAAATGATCCTCAAGAATTGCATTCAAATTTAATTCTAACCTGCTAATGAATATGCATTTCATCATCTTTATTCATTTATTTTAGCTTAAAATCCCTTACAAAACACATGTATATAATACTAACTCTATATTCTTACTAACTTGCATCTGTGTGTAAATATTGTCCACTTATTACCATTTTAACCTAAAATAAATAAAAAAAGAAAGAAAAGAAAAAAAAGAAAAAAAAAAAGAGAAGACAGTATATATATAATGAAATACAGGCTGACCCGAACCCCGAGAGAAGGTCAAGACTTTACCTGATCGATCAGGAAGAAAGTAGGGGGAGATAGGGTTCTTAATCAGAAAATCCAAAAAATTTTGTGATGTGTATATTTGTATCTTACACTATTTTATTTGTACATAATTGACCTAACAAAATAATGTTCAAAACAAAAGTTGTAAACAAAAATGTGTCCTAAATAATAAAAATAATTGCACAATCAAATCATGTATATAATAAAAGCAACCACACTTGGAAAAAGCCACAAAGAGATAATTGAAAGACCAATTCCGGCTCCATATGAACTCAAATTGAACCAAACTAACTTCCATTGTATTCTAAATTAAATTATCTTTAAAATGGCTATGATTTCATAGTTTTTGGATTTACGGTTGAAAAGTTGGTTTTCTGGTGTGGTTTGTGCAATTTCCCATGTATTTGTACATATTGTATTTGTAAATATTTTTTTACTAATTATTTAAAACAAAAATAAAAATAAAAATTTTAAAATAAAAAACTAATTTCCTTATTTAACTATGTATATAATGTACCATATGTATATAGTTAATATTCTTAAATAACCACCACAAAAAATAAAAAAAAGTAACATTTTTTTATTCAATTTAATTAAGTGAAGAAAATACAAAAAAATAATTTTTGTAAATAATTGTAACATTTATCTCTTTCTTATCTTTATCTCATTTCATTTTTTCCTTATCTCTTTATCTCATTCAATTTTTTGAATTTCAAATTCTTATCTTTTCTATTTATATGGTTCCTTATTCCTCATTCCAACTTAATCAATCTTTGGTGATAGGAGCCCGATCTCCGAGAGTTTTCCTGTCCTAGAAGGGTGCCTAGCCTCCGAGTCTCCCTTTGACAATGTGTCGGCCTTCGTCGAGGTGATCACAATCTTTTCCGCTCCTAAGGTGAGATCCACATTTTCTCTTATTTCTAACCAAGGATTAATCGCTGTTTTATTTTTTTCGCATTTTTTATTTCGTTGTCATTTTTTATCTAGATCTTAGAATCCACCAGAGTTTATTCACCTTCGATTCTGATTTTTCATTCCACATCTCGATCTATTCGTGTTCTTTTCTACCTCCCACGATCACTCAACTCCGACCACACACGGTGGCCGGAGACTCGGATCCATTCCTCATTTTTCGTCGGATCCCCGTTCACGCATTCCATTTTGATTTTGAGATCGAGTCATTGTGATCGCGTCCTAATTTGTTCATAAATAAAAAATACTAAAATTTCTTTTTTTCCTTCTAACATTTGTGTTGCAGGAAAAATTAAAAAACAAAAAAAGTAATAAATAAAATTAGAAAATCTTCTGCTATAAAAATTTTAATTTTTTTATTATTTCTGTTCTGCTTTACAAAAAAAGAAAAAAAATAAAAAATAAAAAAGAGAGCCGCATGTAAAGGCCAACGCCGCTTCCATCACTGACGTGTTCGCCGACCCTCCGCCCGCTGCTGCCGCGACTGTGGTCTGCGTGACCGTGATGCCTTTGCGGACCCTAGCATTTGCATCACCAGCTTCAGCCCACTTCCATCGTGAGGTCTCCAGTGCCATCCTACACAGAGAACCCTCGTCACCGCTTGAAGCGGCCGCTCGCCAGCCTGCACCGCCTGCGGGAGCCGCCAACTGTCTACGAGAGCGACGCACTTCAACCACCTTCACCCCCGTGCAAGCACTGACCTCCGTAGTGCGACACCCTCCTCGGCAACAATGTCATTTTGTTGATTCACTTTTTGAGTGGTTTTAATTATATTAATTAGGAACAATGTCGTTGCAACCCAATCAAGCGTCAACAAACAAACGTTTTTTTTCTTCTCTCGCTGCAAAATAATTACAAAGAACAAGGTGGAGCAAGAGAAATCTTTTTGCTACTTATTTACCTGTATAAAGGACATGATCGAACTTAGAGAGGCTACAATTCCTGAGGGTTATTCAAATAATCGAAAGAAATTTAATTAAGAGAAAAAGTAGGAATCTCAAAGGCAAACTATCCTTGGTTTTTATGGATTTTTTATCTTTAAATTATTTATTTTTTATTTCTATTTTTTTATTTTCTGATTTTCAAATTTTTAGTGATTTTAATTTTGCAATTTTTTCTTTAATTTTCAAATAATAAGGAATAATATGCACAAGGGACGAAATATGCACACCACACTCTTTTTGTATTTTTCAAAATAGTCAGAAATGCTCAGAAAAATACAGAGATTTTTTTTGGGTTTTAAAGGATTTGAAATGTTTTTGATAATTTTTGTAGAATTTTCAGATTTTTTTGTTTTTCTATAAATCAAACAGTAGCAGAAATGACAAATAGTGCACAACCTGGAGTAATTTGCAATTAAAAATATTTTATTACCTAAAACTCTTGGCAATTATTTTTATGCTAAAATATAGACAAATATCTACAAACAGGAACTGAAATCACTATTTTTGGATTTTTGTCGAATTTTCTGTGATTTTTCAAAGATTTTTGGTATTTTTCATTTTTTTGGTTTTGAAAAGAATTAATCACGAAAATTGGATAGATATTAATAGACAATGAAAGGAAATTAATCTATTTTTTTGGAATTTTTAGAATAATATTCAATTTTTTATGAATTTTTGAATTTCAGGAAGAGAAAAAGACACTAGTTTTGACTTTTTAATAATACCAAATGACCATAAAATGAAATGAAAAGTTGATGCAATGAACATGCACATAACATGAGTATATACAAATTTTTTGTAGAATTTTCAGAACAAATACCAAATTTATTTCAATGAAAAGATGAACCAATAAATAGTCTGGACGCACAGGGACTTTAGCATAAATAGTTTAAAGTTTTGTATGAAAAGAAAATAAAATAAATATTCAAAGAGATGTTGCAAATTACCCAGATGGTGCATGCAACGCACGTGCTTGAGGACTTGGCAGGGCCTTCTTGCAATTAACAGAATATTTCCGTGGGTGTAGATGTAATTTTGCCCAAATATAATGCTTGAACTGGTAGGGCTCTTTTGCAATTTCAGAAGCCTCGTAGGAACTTAATGAAATTTTCCCGATTGTTTTAATTATTCCCCTAGGGTTCCCTTCTTCATTCTTTGTTCTTCAACCAGCAAAAGGGGGCCGCCGCCCATGTTCTTCAACCAGGAAGGGCGGTTGTCGGTGGCTGGAGCAGTGTGGGTTTCACGGCGGGCTGGAGCTTAGAGATGGCGGTCATCGACGATGTGGAGTTGCGGTGTTCCTGCGCCAGAGTGATGGTGGCACTCAAGGCGGTGAGGGAGCTCGCGCGGCGATCTACGTGCTAGTGGGAAGCGGGCTTCAGGAGGTCCTCGCAGAGGTCGATATGGGGTTGCGGCCAAACCGCACCCGGTTGAGGCGGGGAGCAGCTCACGCTACGTTGGTCGTTAACGGATCCGAAATTGCGCTTGTTGAGAAATGTGTATTTGATCGTGTATTGTCGTTCGCTTAAAAAATGATTTGTGTCGTTTCATTGTAGGCGACAATCGGAATCGGTCAAGAAAATAACCACAATTATTTATTCAATTTTAAATTGCGTGGTTTTATGTTTATTTACTTGGGCAAGTCCCAAGGTTGAACATAAGAAGGCAAAGGAACAACCTAGGATTATGTCTATCAAAGTTCATGCACGGTTTTCGAGGCGGTCTCTTTTTTTGGTAATTTTTTAATGCTATGAGGGATGCAAGATGCAAACTCAGCCTATTTTAGGGATTAAAATGTAAATTACGCTCAAATGATGTCCGAAAAATATGAAACTTGGCCAAGATGATAATTATGATGAAATGAATGCACTGTAATTTTTTTTGAAAATTTTGGATGCAAGATAAAATTTTTTATTAATTTTTAAATGCAAATGAAATAAATTTCAATATTTAATTATAATAAATATTAAACCTAATTGATTTTAACTAATAAAATTATCTAAGATCTATCACTAGGTGATTGATCTCAGAAAATTCCTAAACCTCAAAAAACAAGATTCAATACCAATTAAAATTCAAACATTGAAATATGCAAAATGATTTTTACAGAGCAATCTATGCATGCAAATGTAATTCTTTTTGGGCGCAATGTTCACCACAATTAATTCTACAATCTGTGACTTTTCGAGAATTTTTAGAGCAATGGTTAATCAATTATAAATTTCAGAGCACAAGATGGGCAAAATATGTAATTTCCACAAAAGAATTAATTCTTAATTAACCATTGATCACAAAAATGTCCACAATAGTCAAGATGTAAAGAATTAAGTAACGAACATCATGCTATTTTTGGATAATAAAAAAATGTTATGTAGAGGTCTGAAATCATAGGGGAACACATGGGTATTGCTGCAAAATGAATAATTAAAATAAATATGAAAATGCAAAGGTGGGGCCTATGTGTAATTACTAATAATTACTAGGGAGGTTTCTGCAAAACTGCCAGCAGGTCACGTGACACGCACGAGACCTGTGTCGGTGGGGGCCTCTACGTAAACATGGAAATGACCGGGGGCTTCTACGTAATTTACCCACGTGGTCACATACGGAGCACGTGACCCATGGGGATGATGTCAGCTGACGTTTCCCTATGCACGTGCGGGGCATGTGCGGAGGACCTTGGGCTTCATGCCCGGCTGGCAAGATGAGAGGCGAAGGAGGGCCGCTCCGGGGGAGGCTTGCTGCGGGGCTGAGCAACGGCGGTTGTGGAGAGGAGCGAAGCCAGAGTCTGGAGTGAAAATGCAGAGCAGTCCAGTGAGGCTTGGTAGAGCGAGCGGCCGTTGGTGACTCTCCGGTTACTGAAGTACATCTGCGGAGGCTGAAGAAGCTTCCGGCGGTGATGGCAACGTCGGTGAAGTGGTCCTCGGCGGAGGTGATAAGTCGATGAAGAATGTAGTAGCAGAGAGGCGGAGACGTTGCGATGAAGATGATGGTGTTGTTGTTGTTGATGTTGGCTCTACAGCTCAAGGCCGGAGCATGGCAGCGACGGTCGGAGGGGAGGCTCACCGTAGGCTGCAACGAGCTGGATGGGCTCGGATCTCGCCGCGAAGAGGTGTCGGTCTGTCACCCGGGCGTTTGTGAAGGAGCACTCGGTGGATGACGAAGGCGTGGGGTGGTGGAGCTCATTAAATAGGGTTGGGGAGAAGGCCAAACATGGAAGTTTGGGGTACACGATTAGCTTTGACGAGGCGATGGAATCGATGGGATTTGACGATCTCGAGATACGTGGGGAGGAGGAGATCTGGTGGAGATCAGAGAGGGTTCGCGAGGATCGGAGATGGGTGATATTTGCGGGGCGGTGGAGAAATAGAAGGGAGGCGATGCTAGCCAATTCTGGAAAGGGGAGGATGAGGAAGGCGACCGCAAGGGCCGTCCGATCGGCCGAGATCGCATGGCCAGGCGAGCAACACGTGGCAGCCGGATGAGGAGCTTGGCAATGCATGTGCGTGGCACGTGCCTGGGAGGCACGTGATGTGCACGTGCAAGGACTTTAATTTATTTTTTTATTAAATGAATAAATAAATAAATAAAAACCTTAAAAATGGCTGGCACGTGGCGGCTCCAGGAGTTGCCACGTGTCAGCACCACAAAAATCGAACAAAAATACTTTTAAAATAAAAATAAATAGTAAACGACCTCAGATCGAAAATGTTTCTTCACAATAATTGCTCATCTCGATGTGATCTACAACTTTCATGAAGACATCAAAATCAAAATCGATCAATTGCACAAAGTGATATTTTTGGTGTATCCCATGTGCATAGAATACCTCAATTTTTGGGTTTTATAATTTTTATGTTATTTTTAAACCAGATAAAAATACGGAAAAATATGGTAAAATTAAAGATAAATATATACACATTAATAATTTATTTTGGATTTTTATTAATTAAGAAAATGAAGAAATAAAATAAAATACGAAAAGGCCAATTTTGTACAGACAGTTAGTAAAGACTTGGACTCAATTTGTTTCTTTGATTTCAAGCTCAGTTTGGATTTGGATATTTATGCATTTTAATAAAACTTTTATCAAATAAGACAAATGAAAAAGAAATAAATTAAAATAGGTTAATTATGTACATAAAATACTAGGTCAAAATCAACTAAAATACAAAATGCACAAAAGAAGCCCAAAACCCATCTTTCATATACGGGCTCCGATCCACTTGAACTTGGTCTTGTTTTGAAGGTAATTGAATGTATATTAGTTCACAAGTGAGTAGGATCAAATCAGACATTGGATGAGTGAGATATGAGGGCTTTAGTCTGGGAATCCTAGAACTAGGGTTTGGATTTTTGGTCCACTTATTTGGGTTAGTGATTTTTTTGTATTTTTCATTTATTTTTGTTAGTGATATGTACACAGTGGATGTCATTTTGGGTCATTCGGAGTTAGCATGAATTAGTTAAAAATCAGGGAAGTTAGGCTATTTACAGGTCAATTTTATCTAGGATTTTAGGCTTCTTATTTTGTGCAGAAATGAGTGATAAAATGCAATTCTTATTAAAACATGCATTAATGCTAATTATGCAGAATAAATGGAGAAATGCTGATGATTTTGAGGGATTTGAGCTTAATTAATGAGATTTAGAGTGATGAATCTGAGATTCATCATCCCCCAATACTTAAACCATGCTCGTCCCTGAGCATAAAAAAGAAATGTCATGAGGTGAAATGAGATTGGGTTCCATACCAAGACCATGAGCTTAAGGTGAAAATGAAACTAGACTCGACCTTTGGATTATTAGTTTGGCAGAACTTCTGTGAGACTTAGAATTTTAAAATCAACATCCTTCAAGTTCTACACATCATTGTCACAGTTTCGGCTCAGAAGTCATCTTAGATCAATCCTCTTCCAAAGAATACCCTATGAATATTGAACAATCAACTCATGTGTATGAAAGGTTTTATCTCTTCCCATCTAGAATGTCGGACTACCATGCAAACCTCCTCTCCAGTAACTCGTCCTTGGGGAGTCAGGTATTTCCTTCTAAGGTCTGTCGTGCTGTGTTCACAATCGAAATGGGGGAGAAGTTAGAAGAAGAAGAAAAGAACTGGAGGGTGGCCAGTGTAGTCACCTCTCCTTGTGAAGCTGGCCAGCGTAGTCGAGTCTCCATCAAGATCTGCAGGTTTTCTTGAAGCTTGGCCTTTTTGGTCAGATATTTATTTGGTAGAATGCTTCTTTGTATTTGAGAATTTTTGATGGTTCTGCTTGGATCTTGTTGTGCCCCTACGGATATAGAATCTATTTGTTTCCGTACATTTTTTGGGGTCTTAGAAAAAATTGTGCCCAGCCGTCCATCCCTTTTCCGAAGCTTTATTTCAACCCATAATCGAATCTTTAGATTTCCACGCTACCAGAAAAGAAACTCACACAGTCTTCCAACATCCTGTCTGAGTTGAGCTAAGTGCATAGTGCGGGAGTACAAATTAATTCCCTATTCCAGAGTTGTACTCAGAATGAAGAGACCAGGTTAGAAACTAAGAGTCAAACGCTGCACATTGTCATGTAGAACTTAAAAAATAAGTCAAAGATCTGAAGCTTCTAAAACCCTATTTCCCGATGAAGTTCCTCTGAAATTTAGGTGGATTAAGGTCAAGTCTAGACCACTCTCGGTTTCTGCTCATAACTTGGTTCAGAACCCAAAGACTTTTCATAGATGCAAATGAATGAAATGCTGGATGAAGTGCGGGTGTGTGAAATGCAGACCATTTTTTGTGATTTTTTTGAATTTTTATGCAAGGGATTTTTTTTGGTTTTTTATGCAAAAATGAATAAGAAGCCATTTTTTCAAAAAGTTTAAGTTGGACACAGTCAGTGTTAGTAGCAAACTCTTTTTCTTTTTGTATTTTTTTATTATTTTTTTGAATTAATTACCCACCCTGTAAATACATATAGGCTTACGCGCAAGTACGAGATATGGGTAAAATATATACAAGGTATATATACAGACCCCCTTATACTTAGCGAGTGTTGTGTCCTCAGAGCACAAGAAGCGTAAAGAAGACATAGCTCGGGCTAAGCGTAAGAGAGTGAAAAAAGAAAAAGAAAAAGAAAGAGATACATCTGTCCGTCGCCCTATACTTAGGCTGTAAACAGTCTAAGTATAGAAGAAGAGCAGAAAAAATGAAGCGATCGAGATATGTGGATGAAGAGAGTATATGCAGGTGGGTGTCGGTTCCCCCTATACTTAGGCTCTGGTCAGCCTAAGTACAGAAGAAGGGTGGAAATGGAGCGATTGTGAGATGGGAAAAATGGTATTTACAGATGGCATCGGTCCCCCCTATACTTAGGCCTTGGCCTAAGTAGAGGAAGAAGCTGTACAAGGAGACCGATGTGGTCGGGAGGGAGGGTGGGTAGCCGATGATTAAGGCGATTTTCGGCTGATCTTTTTGTGAGCATGCGGTGGGAGATCGTAATGATGAGACAGAGATGAAGCTTATGATTCCCAACTAGTATCAGTGTCATCCTCAGAAAAATCATGATGGATAGCGGATGAAGTGTTTGAACGAGTATCGAATTTTGGATCCTTGCGAAGATATGGTTTTAGAGCTGCCAAATAGACCTCACTCATGTAGATTACCTTTTTCGGGCCTGATGAGGGATCATCAGCTGATTCCTCTTCCGGAAGGTCAAAGGTGACTTTCTTTTTCTTGTTTCATGAAGGTGTTGGTTCACTTGAGTATCCAAATGAATAACCATTTGAATTCTTCTCCTTGGTCGTTGATTGGCCTGCGTGTTTGTTCTTAGTCTTCTTAATGCTGATGCACTCTAGATTTGGGATGATTTGGTCAAGGTATTCAGAGAAGGTTGCTCTAGGATGCGACCATGCATATGTCTCAGGATCATATAAGAAACATTCATCTATTTTGAGATCCACGGGAATTGAAAAACTGGGGAGAGTCTCTACATGTTCGTTCTCAATTGATTTGACATTGGTGCATTCCTGTGTCAAGTTGATGTGATCCATGTAGTCAGAATAGGTTGACCCAGTGTGTGCCCATGCATAAGTCTCCGGATCATATGATTCATATACTTGATTCTCTATGGTGAGAGCAGCTGGGAATGGAGCAGGGGGAAGATTATCTAAACTAATAGTCTCATCAACAACCGTTATCTCAGGTGTAGCAGCGGGGTAGGGCTCTTCTACTGCTTCATGGTTACGGTTGTCGGAGACTTCGTGGGTTGCCTCAAAAAATCGTGGTTGCTCAAAGATTTGTTGTGATCGAAGTGCTTTCAATGCTGTAAAATTGATTTCCCTAGTCTCACAATCAATAATTACCTTAGCCAATGCTAAGAATGGCTTTTCTAAAATATTAGAGACTGGGTAAATTCTCCATGATGCTCAGTATCGATGATCGTGAAATCCACTTTGAGCGGAGCACCATGGAAAGTCATGATGACAGATATGATTCCTCTCGGCCTCTTTATCGATCGGTCAGCCAATTGAACAATCTCTCGTATCTTCCTGATCGGTCCGAGTTTGAGTTCATGAAATACAGAGGTCGGAAGGATATTGATCGGTGAATCGTCATCAACTCGAGCATGGATGAAAATTGTGTCTTTGATTATACAGTCAAATCTGGGCAACTGCTTCACCATGCAGCTCTTGGTTTTTCTCCTCAACACCAAGGAGGAGGCCATTTACAAGATATGTCTTTCAGTCTTTGTTCTTATCCTGCCCAACTTTTTTGTCGTTAATTTATCGATTACAAATCCTTTAAGGTCGGTGAAGTGTTCAATGGCATGTATAAAGGGAAGTTCAAACATCAATCTTTTTCCAGTACTTCCTGTAAAGCGGGATCCAAATTCTTCAGATCTTCTTCAGTCTCGATTTTTAAGTATTTTTCGAGATTTTTGATTTTTTGGGTGTTTTTTAATATTCCAATTTTTTTGGTATTTTCTGTGTGGTGTGATGTTGTGGTGTCTTCTGTAGATGAGAAGGGGCTTTGATGTTATGAGTAAGAGTCAGACGCATAATCATTCCTAGGGGAGTACTATGCAGAAGTATCACTGTCAGAGTTGTCCTTAGGTCTCTGAATATCCTCAAAATTTTCAGCATGCGATCTAATCATTTCCTCATCCATTTTTATGTCCGAGCTCCCAGAGAGTGAAATTAATCGGTCGGCAAATTTTTGAAATCTATCCTCCATTAATTCGAATCTTTTATTTATCCTCAAAATATCATCCTCAAAATTCTATTCATGATCAATCATGGGAGCAGTCGGGGTGTGTTTTTGCATTTGAGATTCAATAACTTCATCTTCCATTCTCTTGTATGTACTGAGAGGAAATTTTTTTGGAATATCTGATATATGATCGTTATTTTCTGAAAATTTCTCCTCAAAAATTATGGAAGGAGGCTGCTCATATAGTCCATGCATGTGGAGTTGGTCTGAGTAGAGTTCAATTCTTTGATCATGGTTGGTCGGACTATGATATCGTGGATTCAATATACATGGGTTATGTGTTTCTATGTTGTCAGTCCAGTCCTATGTATGAGTAGGCTGATCAAATGAGTAATATTCGAATTGGTCAATAGGGATTTGATCGTTGCGATCAATCCAACGCTGATGATCATTAAGTGCGGGTCTTTCCATTTGGGTTTGGGTTTCTCGGCCAGTCATGAGACTCAAAGGTATTTTGATCATGAAATGGTTCATTAGCGAGAAATTGAGAATAAGATGGTTTAGTCCAAGTTGGTAGGTGGTCATGTGCGGTCGGATGATTCGAGTAGGAATTCAATGAGGGGGCTGAATTCATCCACGGGTTAAAGTCTCCCGCAAATGTTGGAGGATTATTGAAAGAAGAGGATTTAGTTGATTTGGTCCTAACTGAGACAAATTTATTTTCATAGTATAGCTCTGATGGATTTTCAGATAAATGTTCGGCCATTTTTGAAAGAGCTGAAAGGAATGATGGTTTGGGTTTGCAATGATTTTCATGATCTGGATGCGGAGAGTTTTTGGACAAAAGTTCCATGATGAGGTTTAAATCAAGAAAGAAGAGAGATGATTGCACAAGATAGTCAAAAAAATTTTTATCAAATGTGTGGCTTTTGATCTTTGATATCAGTTCACGCACACCAATGCAAACACAAATCAAACTCCAGGTTCACCAACTCACATAATGAAGCCGTAAGAGTTCGGGTATTATCTTTTCAATTTTAATTGGTGATAAGACAATCTTGGAAAGAAATTAGCGAGTTGTTAGGTGCCGAAAATTTGTTAATGACTGGTCCGAATTCTTACGAGAGTAAGTACATACCGTAGAACGGCTACCCATTACTTGAGGACGGAGCCTTATGCAGTGTCCTCTAAACCATCCACTCTGCTAAGGAAATCTGGACCGTTTACTGGCTACCCGTTAGATCCTCACTGAGAAGTAGCTAATCAATTTTGGTAGAATCAGTATTCAATATGAAAATCCGGGTTTGGGCTCTAGCCTTAAGTGTCGTCTCTCACTCACTCAGAAAAATAAACAATCCAAGGTCGGGGTTGCTCTCTCGCAAAAATTCTTGATTTTATGAGTTATTTCAAATCGGCTATATTTAGCAGTCCCAATTTTAATTAGGTGATCACTGAAGAATTTAATGAGCACAAATACACGTCTACCGTCCAGTCCCAATTTCCTTTAAAATTAATGTGACAGAACAAGAGGGAGAAGTTTGGGAAAAGCTGATGCACGTGAAAAACTATGATGTATGCTCAGTTAGAAGAATTACAGTGAATCCTCGCAATCTCCATGTTGAAAATTTAATCTAGATGAATGCAAGCTGATGAAAAGCCATACCTAGCAGAAAGTTCTATTAACAGGGAAGAATTGAATTGAATTTGGCTAAGTTGAATTATCTATGTGCGTCTCAATTAATAGTGAAGTGTGGCCTAATTCTTACGAGCACGATCAAAAATTAAAATGCTCTGAGAGCCGTAGGTGCAGGTCTATCCTAATCGCCACTCAAGTCGGGCCCTACCCTCACTGGAGAGTGAAACAGGCCACGACACACCACAAGAATAGTTCAAGGTCTTTTTACACATGCGAGAGTCCAAACGGACACTGCTATAAATTAGTAATTAATTACAGAAATTTAAAAATTGCATAAAATAAAATCCTTGACTCTACGCTCTCTCACGACTTGACTCGATCTTAAATTACTCACAGCTTTTTCAGAAGTCGGTGAAGATGCGTCGGTTCATGAAAAACCGCTCCACGTATGCCGGGTACCTCGTAAGAAAAATTAGAGAGAGAATGTAAGAGAGTGACTCAAAAATAAAACAAAAATAAAATAAGAGAAAGAAATGCTAAAATTAAATGCAGGAAAAAAATGAAATTTATAGTGAAAAATTCGGGGGTCAGACTATCCGAATGCGGAAAAGCAAACTAAAAATTTTCAGACAAAAAACTAAGCCGTTTGCCTTTCTGACAATGATGCCATCTAACGGATCTGAAATTGTGCTTGTTAAGAAATGTGTATTTGATCCTGTATTGCTGTTCGCTTAAAAAATGATTTGTGTTATTTCGTTGTAGGCGGCAATCGGAATCGGTCAAGAAAATAACCACAATTATTTATTCAATTTTCAATCGCGTGGTTTTATGTTTATTTTACTTGGGTAAATCCCGAGGTTGAACACAAGGAGGCAAAGGAACAACCTAGAATTATAACTATCAAAGTTCATGCACAGTTTTCGAGGCGATCTCTTTTTTGTAATTTTTTAATGCAATAAGGGATGCAAAATGCAAACTCGACCTAATTTAGGGACTAAAATGTAGATTGTGCTCAAACGATGTCCGAAAAATATGAAACTTGGCCAAGATGATGATTATGATGAAATGAATGCACTGTAATATTTTTGGAAATTTTAGATGGAAGATGAATTTTTTTATGAATTTTTAAATGCAAACAAAATGAATTTCAATATTTAATTATAATAAATATTAAACCTAATTATTTTTCAGTAATAAAATTATTTAAGATCTATCATTAGGTGATTGATCTCAAAAAAATCCTAAACCTCGAAAATACAAGATCAATACCTATTAAAATTCAAACATTGAAATATACAAAATGATTTTGACAGGGCATTCTATGTATGAAAATGCAATTCTTTTTGGGCACAATGTTCACCACAATTAATTCTACAATCTGTGATTTTTCGAGAATTTTTAGAGTAACAGTTAATCAATTATAAATTTCAAGCACAAGATGGGCAAAATATGTAATTTTCCACAAAAGAATTAATTCTTAATTAATCATTGATCACAAAAACATCCACAATATGTCAAGATGTAAAGAATTAAGTAACGAACATCATGCTATTTTTGGATAATAAAAATAATGTCATGTAGAGGTCTGAAATCACAGGGGAATACAAGGGTATTTCTGCAAAATGAATAATTAAAATGAATATGAAAATGCAAAGGGGGGGCTATGTGTAATTACCAATAATTACTGGGGAGGTTTCTGCAAAAGTGCCAGCAGGTCACGTGACACGCACGAGACCTGTGCTGGTGGGGGCCTCTGGGTAAATATGGAAATGATCGGCGGCTTCTGCGCAATTTACTGGGGATGATGCCAGCTGACGTTTCCCCACACACGTACGGGGTACGTGCAGGGGACCTCGGGCTTCACGCTCGGCTGGTGAGGCGAGAGGCGGAGGAGGATCGCTCCGACGGAGGCTTGTTGCGGGGCTGAGCACCGGCGGTTATCGAGAGGAGCGAAGCCGGAGTCTGGAATGAAGATGCGGAGTGGTCCGGCAAGGCTTGGTGGAGCAGGCGGCCGCTGGTGGATCTCCGATTGCTGAAGTACGTCTGCAGAGGCCGAAGAAGCTTCCGGCGGTGATGGCAGCGTCGGTGAAGTGATCCCCGGCGGAGGTGATAAGTCGATGAAGAACGTAGTGGTGGAGAGGCGGAGACATTGCGATGAAGATGGCGGTGTTGTTGTTGACATTGGCTCAACAGTTCAAGGCTAGAGCATGGCAGCGACAGTCGAAGGGGAGGCTCGTCGTAGGTTGCAACGAGCTGGAGGGGCTTGGATCTTGCCGCGAAGAGGCGTCGATCTGTCACCCCGGCGTTCGTGAAAGAGCACTTGGTGGATGATGAAGGCGTGGGGCGGTGGAGCTCATTAAATAGGGTTGGGGAGAAGGCCGTACATGGAAGTTTGAGGTATGTGATTAGGTTTGACGAGGCGGCAGAATCGATGGGATTTGATGATCTCGAGATACGCAGGGAGGAGGAGATCTAGTGGAGATCGGAGAGGGTTCGCGAGGATCGGAGATGGGCGATATTTACGGGGCGGTGGTGAAATCGAAGGGAGGCGATGCTGACCAATTTTGGAAAGGGGCAGATGAGGAAGATGACCTCCAGGGCCATCCCATCGGCTGAGATCGGACGGCCAGGCGGGCGACAAGTGGCAGCCGGATAAGGATCTTGGCGATGCACATGCGTGGCACGTGCCTGGGAGGCACAAGCTGCGCACGTGCGAGGACTTTAAATTTTTTTGTAAAATGAATAAATAAATAAATAAATAAAAACCTCAAAAATGGCTGACACGTGGCGGCTCCAGGAGCCGCCACATGTCAACACCACAAAAATCGAAAAATAAATACTTTGTAAAATCCAAAATAAATAGTAAACGGCCTCGGATCGAAAAAGTTTCTTCACAAAAATTGCTCATCTTAATGTAATCTACAACTTTCAAGAAGACATTAAAACCAAAACCGATCAATTGCGCAAAGTGATAATTTTGGGGTATCCCATGTGCATAGAATACCTTGATTTTTGGGTTTTATAATTTTTATGTTATTTTTAAACCAGATAAAAATTCGAAAAAATATGGTAAAATCTAAGATAAATATTTATACATTAATCTATTTTTTGGATTTTTATTAATTAAGAAAATGAAGAAATAAAATAAAATACTAAAAGACCAATTTTGTAGGATGACGCTGGAGGCCTCGCTGTGGAAGTGGACTAAAGTTGGTGGTGCGGCTGTTGGGGTCCGCGGTGGCGTCACAATCACGCAGGCCATAGCCGCAGTAGTAGCGGGTGGAGGACCGGCGAACGTGTCGGTGATGGAAGCAGCACTGGCCCCCACATGCGGCTTTCTTTTTTAATTTTATTTTTTTTTCAATTTTTTATAAAGCGGAACATAAATAATAAAAAAAACTTTTTTAATCTTTTTTAACAGAAACTGTAACAGAAGATTTTTTAAATTTATTTTTTTTTAATTTTTCCTGCAACACCAATGTTAGAAAGAAAGAAAGAAAATATTTTTTGTAATTTTATTTTTTATTTATAAACAAATTAGGACGCGAGCATGATTACTCGATCCTAAAATCAAAACAAAATGTGTGAACGGGGATCCGACGAAAAATGAGGAATGGGTCCGAGCCTCCGGCCACCTTGCGTGGCCGGAGTTGAGAGATCGTGTGAGGTAGAAAAGAACGTGAGTAGATCGAGATGTGAAATGAAAAATCAGAATTGGAGGTGAATAAACTCGTGGTGGATTCTAAGATCCAGATAAAAAATGAAAACGAAATAAAAAAATGCGAAAAAAATAAAACAATAGTTAATCCTAGGTTAAAAATAAGAGAAAATGTGGATCTCACCTTAGGAGCGGAAAAGACCGTGATCACCTTGATGAAGGACGACTCGTTGTCACCAGACGTCTCAGAGGCTAGGCACCCTTCTATGACAAGAAAACTCTCAGAGATCGGGCTCGTCTCACCAAAGATTGATCAAATTGGAATGAGGAAGAAGGAGCCATATAAATAGAAAAGATAAGAATTTGAAATTCAAAAAATTGAAATGAGATAAAGAGATAAGGAAAAAATTGAAATGAGATAAAGATAAGAAAGAGATAAATGTTACAATTATTTACAAAAATTATTTTTTTGTATTTTCTTCACATACTTAAATTGAATAAAAAAATGTTACTTTTTTTTATTTTTTGGGGGTGGTTATTTAAGAATAGCAACTATATACATATGGCACATTATATACATAACTAAATAATGAAATTAATTTTTTATTTTAAAATTTTTATTTTTTATTTTTATTTTAAATAATTAGTAAAAAATATTTACAAATACAATATATACAAATACATGGGAAAATTACACAAACCAACCCAGATAACCGACTTTTCAACCATAAATCCAAAAATTATGAAATTATAGCCATTTTAAAGATAATTTAATTTAGAATACAATGGAAGCGAGTTTATTCAATTTGAGTTCATATGGAGCAGGAATTGGTCTTTCAATTATGACTTAGTGGCTTTTTCCAAGTGTGGTTGCTTTTATTCTCTACATGATTAGATTGTGCAATTATTTTTATTATTTAAGACACTTACAACTTTTGTTTTGAACATTATTTTTTTGAGGTCAATTTATGTACAAATAAAATAGTGTAAGATACAAATATACACAACACACATTTTTTGGATTTTCTAATTAAGGACCCTATCTCCCTTACTTTATTCTTGGTCGATCTGGTCAAGTCTTGACCTTCTATCGGGGTTCGGGTCAGCCTGTATCTATTACATATATACAGTCTTCTCTTTTTTTCTTTTCTTTTTTTCCTTTCTTTCTTTATTTATTTTAGGTTAAAACTGGTAATAAGTGGACAATATTTACACATAGATGCAAGTTAGTAAGAATATGGAGTTAGTATTATATACATGTGTTTTGTAAGGGATTTTAAGCTAAAATAAATGAATAAAGATGATGAAATGCATATTCATCATCCCCCTATGCTTTACCTTTACCTTTGCTAGTCCCTTAGCAAACACTTATTTGAAAGAATAAGTGAATTAAAAGAAAAAGAAAGGAAAAATAAAGAAAGTAGGACAATATTGAGTATTAAACTTATCTTCATAAAATTGTAGTATGGAGCTCTATCAGACCTTTGGATTATTAGTGTGGCGGAATCTTAATGGGAAGTGGATTTAAAATCTAACAACCTCTAAGTTCCATAAGACTATTCAGGTCTCCTCAACAGTCAGGTCAGAACAAGTCTACATACACGAATTCTTATGATTATAAATCATTACTTGTACGGTGTAAGTGAAATATAGCTCCCAATCTCAAAAGTAGCAAAGAAGCAGCCTCCCTCAACAAGGTAACTCTAGTCCCCCGGTTTGGCAACTCTTTCCTCGAGGAGCGGGGATATTCCCTTCTAAGTTCAAGTACAACCAGCTCAAGAAGAGGAGATGGATATAAAAGAATGGACGGTAACTAGTGTACTACCTATCCTTGGATGCATGACCAGTGTAGCTAAGTCATCCAGCTGCAAGCTTACAAAAATTTGACTTTGAAGCTTTTATTATTTTTTATCCTTGTATATACACTCCGACAGGCATTTTACTTTTCAATCAGGCATGTCCACTTTTGGAGATTCTGCTTTTTTTCTTTTTTTAAAAAAATATATACAAGTTGCAGCATGTATATAAGAAGTTTTTCCTCTTGAACTAGTAGACTATCCCTCTTTTGAAGCATATTGCAACCCCACATCATCCTATCTTTAGACCTCAACATCTCTAGATCAGGTTGAGAAGCACTTCCCTCCCTAGAGGAAGATGAGAGGTTCCGCCTAGATGTACTACCCTCGTATGCTACTCCAAGCCAAAAGATTCTGCCTCCTCACTACCTCCTCATGAAGAGCTACATATAGAGTGCTTGTCCAAGCTAAGACACAGTCTGAAAGAATCATGTGTGTGTTGTTAAATGTTCTACTTAGACTAATCAAGATGACATGTGAACATAGTCTTATGGACTCAAAGAATTAAGTCGCTAGGACCTGAAAAGTCTTAACTGCAGTTCTTATAAGGTTCCTCTGAAATTAAGTGGATTAAGGTTCAACTAAGCTCCATTCTTCAATTTTATTCCAGACTCAGTTTAAATGTCAATACTATCCTGAAAAATGCACAAGCAAATGCAAGAAATATGTTCAATTCTTATGGGTATCTGGAAAAGAAAGGAAAAATGATGCACACGTAAAAAGAGTTTTTTTGATGCAACTTTTTATAGATTTTTGATTTTGTAGTTTTTTTTCAAAAAGGAAAAAGGGTTAGTAAAATATATACAAGTATATACAAGGATTTTTTTGTTTTTTTGTTGTTTTATTTTTTTGTTTGTTTTTTTTTGTTTTTTTTTTGTGTCTTTTTGGTTTTTTGTTTGTTTATTTTTTTGGTTTTTTTTTTGTTTGGCTTTTTTGTTGTTATTTTTTGTTTTTTAAGGTGATCAAAGTCTATATAGACACATATGGATTTTATGAATTTTTATATATATCCTCATAAATAAAAATATTTAAAAGTACGAGTTATGTCTAAAGTATATATACAATATATACAACACCCCCCTATATGTAGCTCGAACTGTGTCCTCATAGTGATCGAAGAGTGGCAAAGGAAGACATAACTCGTGCTAAGTATAGAAAAGTGAAAAGACTACTATGCTACAACAACTCAAAGAAAAGATAACAAGAATAGAAGTCGGTGATCCCCCTATACTTAGGATCAAGTAATCCTAAGTATAAAAGACGATACAAAAGGGGAAAACCAATGCAGAGAATGTAGGATCAAATATTATCACAGGTCAAAAGAATTAACTCCATAAATGACACTCAAGAATTTCATTCAAATTTAATTCTATCATGTAGGATATATGATCAAACAATATTGAGTTAAACGGGTTCAAAGATCGCTACAATATTTTCACCTCAATCCATGTAATTTATTCCTCAAAGAGTTATCAGAGCTATCTGAAATAAATCAAAGGGGTCTCCGCAATTAAGCCCATGCAATTAGATTAATTATCTCCCAAATTATTTGTCAAAATCATCACAAAGTATGTTAGTGATAATAACTAATTTTTACTCCTTGAATAAAACCCTTACAGATATGAATTTCTCGATATAATCAATGACAATCACAATAGAGTTCTTTGAATTACATATCTTTAATCTTATCCGTGCAGAATAAATCGTCAATTTTCTTAATAAAATATGGCACAAAAAAGTCAAAAATTAGCCTGCATATGTCAATAGAGATCCTCAAATAATAAACCTCATTAAATAGCCTCGGATCTGTCCACAAACTATGCAAAATGATAGAACATGAAAATAGCTTCAAAAGTACATATTATGCGTAAACATCAGAGTTCGTATAAGCAAGATATGATGAAATTAAGATCCAACGACTAAATTGTAATAAAAGTAAATATTTCCTTCTCAAATGTTCTCCTGGAGGACTTATTTGCAACTATTGAACCTCGGAGGGGCTCTGGCACAATTTCTCCCAAGGCTCACCATGCCTAGCACATGAGGGGGAGGATGGAGGGCCTTTTGTGATTTGCAGAGAGACAGTAGGGCTTTGCAAATTCTCCCGCAACCCCACGTGCACCTCACATGAGGGGGAAGACTCTAGATGGACGGTGCTGAAGGCCCGACTCCCAAGGCATGCGGGTGACGGTGAGCGAGCAGATGCGTCCGCGACTAGGGTATGGCGGGTAGCTATGCGATGGCAGAGGAGGCGACGACTGTAGAAGAGGGACACGGAGGGCCGCAACGATCGATGACGGAGCTTGTGGTGTGCTACGGTTGTTGTTCGCATGGAGAAGGTGACAGAAGCGAGGTAAAGTGGTGTTGGAGGTTGCAGAGGATGGGTGCATGGACTCACACGACAGAAGGTTGCATGAGTAGTGGCTAACAACCATGCGAGGTGGCTGGATGGGCGGCATGTGGTGGGGGTGAAGGTCGGAGCTAAGGAGGTGCGGGGATGATGCGAGGGTGGAGGAAGTCGCCTGGGAGTAGAAGTGAAGGTGGTCTATGACGAACCAGGATCTCACCCTCTTAATAGTGCGGAATTAACCACTTTCATTGCAGCTGAGTAAAATCGGAATCGTCAAAGACCCCTTCGATATAATGTGTCAAATAAAGGCAAAGCGGTTGATTTATATTTTGCTTGGGCAAGCCCAAGGTCGAACTCAGGGACACGAGCCTCTTAAGCGTATATTTGGACTCTTATTATTTGAACTAAGTGTTGAATTAATGTTACATAGGTCAACCTATGCACGAAGACACGACACTGTGCATAAAGGAAAAATAAGAAAGACATATTTTATTTCATTTTAACATGCAACAATATGCAACAAAATGCAATGCAACAAGAATATAAATATGCCCGAATTATACATAATAGTTGAGCAATTAGACAGTAGTCGAATTTGGATTCGAATCATCAAGTAAGATTCATTAATGCAATTAGACAAGGCATGAAAAGCTGAACATAAGAGACACTTGGCTATTAAAATAATGTGTCACAGTTCTAATATCAAAACAGAAATCTAAGCATGCCATTAAGAAGACAATGAAATTAGCTTCAAAATGAGACCAAAATCAACTCAAACATAGATACGATGCTCAAGATATTCAAGAAAGAAAGCAGGGGCATAAATGTAAGAAAAACATGAAGATGACTAGCAAACAGGTTCGTGGGAGGGACTAAATTGCAAAAAATGTGGGTCCTTCCCTGTAAATTACCCACACGTACGGGGGTATTCTTGCAAATATTAAAACCCACAGGGGTTTGAATGCAAATTACCCCAGGCGCTGAGGACCTGGTTGCAATATGGAGAAGTCAGCGGGGCCTCCATGCAAAATACCCTAGCGTGCACGTAACTTGCACGTGGACGCTAGGATCGGTGGAGATGTAGGCTCGGAGGAAGCTCGGGCATATGGCTCGGGCCACGCGCCAACTGGAGAGGATCTGGCCTTGGCTAGATTAGGTCGAGCTTGGAGGTATGTACTAGAGGTTCGGATAGGCTGGCGTGGCTTCATATGAACCACCCGATCGTGAAGATCGGATGGTTGTTGCTGCTTGCGGAGGGTATGACGTGGCTGAGTGTGGACCGTTGGATGAACACCAGGGAGGTGCATCCAACGGCACCTGTAGCTTCTGAATTGCCTTCCTCTGCCGCAGTGGTGGCAGTGGATTTTGACCTCTGGAAAGGTCTCCCATGCTCAGCCTCACTTGCTCAGGCCCGGTGGAGCTTCCCAGAACACCCTGGAAGGTTGTCGAGGTAGCTGGAGCCCACGGGGAAACGTCGGTCGGCCTGGAAGAGGCCAACTAGGTTTGGACACAGGAGGCAGAGCTGCGCAAGTCCCTCTCCAATGATACTCTGGCTATTGAAGTGTGAGGTACCTGCAAGGTTAATATCATAGCCGAAGCGTGCGGTGTACATTGTGGGTGCGAGGTGGAATGAGACGGAGGGTCGTGATGGGGTGGAGAACACAACGGCTAGTTGTCTTCCCTGATGAGCTCAGAGGAGGGGGTCGGAGTGGATTGAGGTTGTGAGGAGGAGAAAGGGTGATCGGAATGAGGCGCGTGGATGATGGATGTGCAAAGGAGCCGAAGAGGAGATGACTGAAGGAGAATGATGCGTAGAAGAAGCTAAATAAAAAAGAAATCAAAAGAAAATGCAAATGGAGATCGGAGATGCTTACCTGAGCGATGGCGGAGGAAATGCCTATGCTCGAGCTCCTGGGAGGGGCCCTGGTCATCACTGGACCTCCACGGCAACTGGAGACAGCTAGACGGTGGCGGAGAACCGCGATCCTAGCCTACAATGGCCAGGGGACATCACCGGAGGCACGCCGTCATCTTCGCTCCTCGATCGGTCCTCCCCCTGTCATTGGGAGGAGGAGAGGGGCTGGGCGAGGCCCCACGTAAAGGTGGACGCTTTGGAAAGGTGGCGGATAGGGCGTATTTGAAGATCGAAGGCGGCAATTCCGATGATGGAAGATCGTGACTTGCCGGGCTATTCGGAGCGAAGTAGAGGTTGTAGTGGGGTGATTGGGCCTGTGCGAGGAAGAAGGATGAACAATCTATGCCATGGGACTGTTGGTGAGTGGAGAAGGTGTAAGATGAGGTTGGGAAAATGGAAAGGAGGAAGTTGACGCCCGAGGTGGGCGACGTGGGCGAGGGCTCTCCAGAGGTAGACGACAAAGTCTCCACCGTTGGATCTCGCGATCCAACGGTGGAGCGGTGGGTGCTCAAGTGCGACTAGGATTAGATCGGGGAGGCAAGATCGAAAGGCGCAGGAAGCGCCACGTGGCGCAAGGAGGAAGCAACGCTGGCAGACGAATGAGATGGAGTCCGGGGCTCGATTGAATGGTGGATATCGAAGGCGGGAGGTGACGGTTCATATGGGAGTGTGTTGGCACGAGTTCTTCGAAGATTGATTAATGGATGATACGAAAGTCGTTGCTACTTATTTACCTGTATAGCGGACAGGTATACATATGGGAGTATGGCAGACAAACATTTTGTTTTCTCTCGCAGCAAAGTAATTACAAAGAATAATGTGGAGAAAGAGAAATTTTTGCTACTTATTTACCTGTATAGCGGACAGGATCGAACTCAGGGAGGCTATAATTCCTGAGGGCTATTCAAATAATCGACGAAAAATCAATTAAGTGAAAAAGTGGGAATCTCAAAGGGAAACTATCCTTAGTTTTTATGATTTTTTTCTCTTTTTATTTTTTTAATTTTTATTTCAATTTTTTATTTTCTGATTTTCAAGTTTTAGTGATTTTAATTTTGTAATTTTTTTAATTTTTAAATAAAGAACAATATGTACAAAATGAGAACTACGCACATCAAACTCTTTTTGTATTTTTCAATTATATCACAAAAACTCAGAAAAATCCAGAGAAAATATTTTTGGGTTTTAAAGACTTCGAAATGTTTTTGAGAATTTTTTTTAGAATTTTCAGATGCATTTTGAATTTTTCTATAAATCAAACAGTGGTAACAATGAGAAGCAATGCACATCCTGGATTAATTTGCAACTTAAAAATATTTTTAGTACGCAGAACTCCTGGAAATTATTTTTATACAACTATCTACAAATAGGGACTAGAATCATGAATTTTAGATTTTTTTTTAAAAAAATTATGATTTTGATAAGATTTTTAGTATTTTTCAATTTTTTGGGTTTGGAAAAGATTTAATGCACGAAATATGCACAGAAATTAAAAGATAATGAAATAAAGTTAATCTATTTTTTGGAATTTTTAGAGCAATATTCAAATTTTTATGAATTTTTGAATTTCAGAAAGAGAAAAAGACACTGTTTTAAATTTTTTAATAGTAAGAACTGATGACAAAATGCAATAAAAAATTATGTAATGATCATGCTCATAACAGAAGTATACATAAATGTTTTTAGAATTTTCAGAGTAAATGAAATAAATATTTCAATAAAAAGATCATGTAAATCAAAGTCTGGACATCAGGGACAGAATTGCAAATATTTATTATTTTTGCACAGAAAGATAACCAGAAATAAATAGAGGGAAGTTTTCGCAATTTTACCCTATAACACGTGAATTACACGTGACTTGCTGGCTCTGGGGGTCTTCTTGCCAATTTTGAAATCTGTAGGGGCCGATATGTAATTTTGCCCATTTTTTGTTTAATCCCTAGGGTTTCTTTGGGATCTTCGTTCTTTACCAAGCAAAAAGAGGGGGCAAGGGGTGTCGCCGCCCCTATCCTCTTCTCCACGCCCAGGCTGCGGCGAAGATTCAAGAGCAGGGGCCTTGGCACGGCGGGCTGGAGCGGTTGGGTGCTGCATACAGTGGTGGCGATGGCAATCAACGACAGTCGGCTGGCAGCACGGTGGAGGTCGCGACCGTGGTGTGCGGGCTGCGGTCGGCGAAGGGCGACACACGCCCTCGCGCAATCAGCTGGAGAGGCGATCTGGTTGAAGGGTCGGAGCACGGTCGCGCGGTGGATTCGCCGCCGGTGGTGGCAGCCGGAGCGATGATGCTCTACTTCGACGGGCGGAGGGCGAGGAGGTGTCTCCCAAGAAAAGGAGCGATGGCCCGCAGGGCTGGAGGTGGGTAGGAGCGGCTCCTCCCCAGGCGGACGAGCGACGGCCACGCTAAAGCGGTTCTGGAGGAGGCACTTTGCGCGGGTTGTTGGCGGAGCTTCAGGAGCGGGTGGCACGGCCGGCCGAAGGCTGGGGCTAAGGCCACCGCGGTGGGCGGCACGGGGCGCCTGTTGGTGGATGGGGGGGCATCCAGCGTAAAGCTACAGAATTTTTTTGTTTCTTTTTTTATATTTTTATATGTAAATAGTAATAAAAAATTTATTTTTATTTTTGTAAATACGAAATAGAGAAATTAGAAACAAAAATTAAAATTTAAATGATCCTGCAAAAAACAAATGTTAGAGAAAAAGAAAACAAATATTTTTTTATATTGTTTTATTTATAAACAAAATTCAGACGCAAGCATGATAACTCAATCCCAAAATTAAAACGGGATTCGTGAATGAGGATCCGGCGAATATGAATGGATGGATCCGGATCTCCGACTACCGTAGGCGGTCGGAGTTGAGAGATCATGGACGGTAGAAAAGAACGTGATAGGAACAAGAAAATGGGATGAAAAATCGGGATCGAAGATGAATCAAAATCGTGATGGAATCTAAGAACTAGATAAAAAAATTATGATGACGAAATAAAGAGCAAAAAAATTAAACTAAGGTTAATCTAGATGAAAAATAAGAAGAAAATGATGGATCTCACCTTAGGAGCGGAAAAGACCTTGATCACCTCGACAAAGGCCGACGCGTTGTCACCAGACGGCTCGAAGGCTAGGCACCCTTCTACAACAAGAAGACTCTCGGAGATTGAGCTCCTCTCACCAATGATTGATCAAGTTAAAATGATGGAGAAGGAGCCATATAAATAGAAAAGATAATGGAGTTTGAAATTTATTTTTTTTTGACTTTTTGGATGAAGATAAGAGATAAGAGAGAAAAACAAATGAGATAAAGATAAAAGGAGTTAAAAAAATATTTACAAAAATTAATTAATTTTTTTGTATTTTCACCACTTTATTTATTTGAAAAATAAATGTTAATTTTTTTATCTTTTTGTGGTAGTTAGTTAAGAAAATTAAATATATACATATGTTATATACATATATGACATTATATACATGGGTAAATGAATAAATTAGTTTTTTTAGTTTAAATTTTTTTATTTTTATTTTAAATAATTTGTAAAAATATTTACAAATAGAATATGTACAAAATACATGGGAAAATTTCACAAACCACCCTGGAAAACCAATACTCATGACTCCAAAAATTATGAAAACACAACTATTTTAAAGATAATTTAATTTAGAATACAATGGAAGTGAGATTGGTTCAATTTGAGTTCATATGGAACTGGAATTGGTCTTTCAATTAGTGCTTAGTGGCTTTTTCCAAGTATGGTTACTTTTATTCTGTACATGATTTAATTGTGCATTTGTTTTTATTAATTAGAAGACATTTTTATTTACAACTTTTGTTTTGAAAATTATTTTGTTTGAGGTCAATTAATGTATAAATAAAATAGTGTTAGCTTACAAATATACACAGCACATAATTTTTTTGGATTTTCTGAATAAAGACTCTATCTCCCCCTACTTTATTCCTGGTCGATCAGGTCAAGTCTTGACTTTCTCTCGGGGTTCGGGTCAGCCTGTACTGTTACATATATACAGTCTTCCTTTTTATTTTATTTTCTTTAGTTTTCCTTTCTTTCTTTCTTTATTTTTTTAGGTTAAAATAATATGCAAATATACAATATTTACACAAAGATGCAAGCTAGTAAGAATATGGAGTTAGTGTTATATACAGGTGTATTATAAGGGATTTTAAGCTAAAATAAATGAATAAAGATGATGAATCGCATATTCATTAGAGTGCCCAGAGAAGATCGGGTGGCTATGGGGATGACACGTGGCAAGCTGAGGATTAGGCAGGGACGGATGGCTGTGATGAAGGTTGGAGCTTGATGTGATGGCTGAGGGTTGAAGAGGTGCATGGCGCGCGAAGAGATGGGTCGCATGGCGCAACCAGAAGGCACCACATGGCCCAATCAGGTTATTCATGGAAAGATAGTGACATAAGAGGGAGAAGGAGGCTGATTTTGGAAAAAACTCAAAACATGAAAGTTATAGATCTCGATGAGATCTACACGTTTCATGTTGACTAAAAATGGAGATGAGGTCAAACAAAGGTGGAAATAATTTTGTGAGCGTTTTAATGGCTTAAAGACACTACGATTTTTGTTTTGCTATTATTTGTATTTTTAATTTATTCAAGGGGTCAGATAATTACAAGGATTAATCTGATTCTTATTGACACCTAGTCTAAGCTAGGGGGTTAATAACCGCAAATTAATGGCATGAAACTGGGCTTCATCAGTCTTCAACTCATGTGTCGTCGCTCGATTCACTCCGGTGAAGGGAGAGAAGAGCTATACTGCTCGCATGATGGACCAAAAGCAAGGTGCTCAGGGAGCACCTCGGATCGTGCTAGTGAGAGGTCTTCTCCTGAGATATGGGTCGTCGTCACCACCCCATATCTCGTCTCTCTCTCTCTCTCTCTCTCTCTCTCTCTCGATTAGGTCGATAAAGGGTGAGATGGATATGGTGATGGGGATTTATAGGGAGGAGGAGAGGAGAACACTCTTGGGATGTGGTAAGTGATGAAATCAAAATTTACCTCTTTAATAATTGATAATTGTCGTAGTATAAGAGGCAAATTTGGTTCAGCAAGAACCATAATCTTTGAATGTTGTGGAATATTTATACTTTACAAGTCTACCAAGGTCGAACACAGGGGCATGAGCCTCTTTAATATATTTATCAAATTTTATTTGATGTGTGATTATCTTCTCATTTTCAGGTCTTTATGCAGAATAAAATAGAGATAAAATGATACATGCATTTTTGTTTGATTTTAATATGCAATTAAATGTGATGCATGAATAATGAAATGCATAAAATAAGTCACAGATATGCCCTACATAATTTAGAAGCAATTAGCAGAAACTAATTTAATTCTAAAGTCAATTTGAGCATAAAAACTACAAGCAAGCATCTATCAATGACAGAGCCTTATAGAGCAAAGGACACTAATAATCATCCAAAACTTCACTCCTTTAATCAAATGTACCATTAATTATTAAATTATGCCATGAAATAGATGATGAAACAATCTTCAAAACGACACCAAAATCATGCAATTTGGATCTACGATGCTCAAGTTATGAAAGAAAAATGCAAGGGCATAAATGCAATAAAAATGCAAGGAATAAAAGGATAAATAATCACAAATAGGTCCTGGAGGGACATATTTGCAATTTAGCAAACTTTCTGGGGCCCGATGTAAATTTTCCAAAAGTACACAGGGGTATGGATGTAGAAAGCAAAACCCGTCTAGACATTATTGTAAAATGTCCAGGCGTGCATGTAATATACGCGTGCCTGGACCTTTTTGTAATTTTGGAAAGGTCCATGCTGCTCTCTACAACTAACCTAGCCCCCTCACGTACATGGCACACGAGAGGCCAGGCTCGGTCGAGGTGTAGCTTCGGATCACGAGGCAATGAACGGTGGCTCAGGGATTGGCTCGAGTCGCCCGAGCCTAGAGGTTCAGCGTGAGGCTCGGGTGATCTACGTGGCATCATCATGACCGTCCGATCCAGATGATCGGACGGTGACTACTTTCATGCTCCGTCGTAGGCCACCGGAGGAGGCTACGCTCGGTGACCTCGTATATGCTCCTCCGTACTTCAAACACCCGATTGAGGGTCAAGGAAGCTGGCTGATGTCCTGGCGAAAAGGTTGGAAGTACGAAGAGGCTCTGATGGTGATCAGAATGGCATGTCGATGAAGCCATGCCGGAGAAGAAATACTCAACGGGGCTCCGATGCGAGCTCCAGCCAATGAAGATCCTACAAGGTTAGTATAGCCAAAGCGTGTTGGTGGTGAGTGAGTATGGTGGGTGAAGGTCCAGTGGAGGCGGAGGGAGCGGAGGATGTGGGCTCCTTCTCCGGTGAGGTGAAGAAGGAGGTGAGTCAGAGCGGGGAGGCTTCTGGAGAAGGGAAGGGGCGATCAGGTTAGTCGGAGAAGGTGTTGGTGATAGGGCAGAGCTCGGTGGATGGTGAATGTGTGGTGAAGATGGTTGTGAAGGACAGAATAAATAGGAGAAAATTGAAGAAAAATAAAAAGAGGAGTACAATGCCAGAGCGAAGAGGAAGAAAGCGGTCGGGGAGGCTTGGGATGAGAGGTGAAAGCCGCTCCGGTCGTCGCGCGACAAAGTTAGTCGGGCTTCGATGCTCAGTGGCGCACGGAGGCGGCCGTGACATGGTTGGAAGACCATGGATCACACCAGGGTTTCTCGGTCATCTTCGTCGTGGCTCCTGCCCTCAGCTGTCACCGGAGGGACGGGGCAAGATGGGCCGAAGCCCATTAGATGGTGGATAGGGATGACAGTGGTGGAGGCATTTGATTTATAGGAGTGCTCGGCCTAGAGTTACGTGGTGGCAGGGAGGTTTTGAACGGAGGAGTGATGGAGGAGTGATGGTTGGGGATAATGATGGGTGCGCGAGAAAGGTGGATCAATGGGATGTTGGGTCGTTTTCTGAGAGGGGGGAGGGAACTGGAGAAGGGCATTAAAAATGGAAGGGGAGGAGAGGTTTAGATGGAAACGGCTGAAGAGGGAGGTTACTGAGGTAGGAGATGAATGCTGGATTGTTGGATCATGTGATCCGACAGTCCAGATGGAGGTGCAAGCGGATGCCTGATGAATCTCAGATTCATCACTCTAAATCCCATTAATTAAGCTCAAATCCCTCAATATCATCAGCATTTCTACATTTATTCTGCATAATTAGCATTCATGCATATTTTAATAAGAATTGCATTTTATCACTCATTTCTGCACAAAATAAGAAGCCAAAAATCCCAAATAAAATTGACATGTAAATAGCCTAACTTCCCTGATTTTTAACTAATTCATGCTAACTCCGAATGACCCAAAACCACCTCCACTGTGTACATATCACTAACAAGAATAAATGAAAAATACAAAAAATCACTAACCCAAATAAGTGGACCAAAAACCCAAACCCTAGTTCTAGCATTCCCATACTAAAACTCTAATGTCTCCCTCATCCAGTGTCTGATTTAATCCTACTAACTTTTGAACTAATATACATTCAATTACCTTCAATACAAGACCAAGTTCAAGTGAATCAGAGCCCGTATGTGAAAGATGGGTTTGGGCCTCTTTTGTACATTTTGTATTTTAGCGGTTTTTGACCTATTATTTTATGTACATAATTAACCAATTTTATTTTATTTCTTTTTCATTTGTCTTCTTTGATAAAAGTTTTATTAAAATGCGCAAAAATCCAAATCCAAACTGAGCTTGCAATCAAAGAAACAAATTGAATCGAAGTCTTCACTAACTGACTATACAAAATTGGTCTTTTTCATGTTTTATTTTATTGCTTCTTTTTCTTAATTAATAAAAATCCAAAAAAATAGATTAATGTGTCTATATTTATCTTTGATTTTACCTTATTTTTTCCAGATTTTTACATGGTTTAAAAATGAGAAAAAAATTATAAAACCCAAAATTATTGGTATTCTATGTACATGGGATACCCCAAAAATATCACTTTGTGCAATTGATCGATTTTGATTTTGATGTCTTCATGAAAGTTGTAGATCTCATCGACACGAGCAATTTTTGTGATGAAAATATTTCGATCCAAGGCCATTTACTATTTCTTTAAGATTTTTCAAAGTTTTATTTTTTTCAATTTTTGTGGTGCTGACATGTGGCAGCTCCTGGAGCCGCCAGGTGTCAGTCGTTTTTCGAGTTTTTATTCGTTATTTATAAAAAAAATTAAAAACAAAGCCTTGCACGTGCATCGCACGTGCCTCCCAGGCACGCGCAATGCACATGCCCTGCCCCATCGTCAACCTCCCAATCCATTCGCCTCCCCCGATTTCGTCGCCGCCCTTCGATTTCGCCCGTCGCCGATCTTCAATCGCCTCCAGATATCGATCTGATCTTGTCAACCTCGCAACCATCCCCGCAGATCTCAATCTCCTTCCTCGACGAAGCGCATCTCTGATCTCCTTCCATGATTGGCCCCCGTCACCTCCACTTATTTAAAGACCATCGCCACCACCAAGACACTCATCCACCGATTGAAGGAGGGGCTTCGGGGTGACAGCTCGTCGCTCCTTCGTCTGCAGCGAGATCCGGTGGCCCCCATTGCCATCGTTGTAGCTGCTTCATCAGCGCCTCTACCAAGCTCTGGCGAACCGTTGTCGAGCCAACGACGATCACAACGCCGATCTTCAACACCTTCGCCGCCAACTACTTCATCGCCAACGAAGATCAATACAACGCCTATATATCATTCACCACCATCTCAGCATCTCCGACATCTTCAACCTCCGACTTCAACAGCTACTTCGACACCCCCTGCTATCTCCAACTTCAATGTCAACGTTCTTCATCTCCAGCACATAACGACTCCGCCCTGTCATCGACTTCCTCAGCCGCCGACCAATGTCATCGACTGCCAAGGCCGTCAGGAGCTTCCAATCACCCCGCCAAAGCTTCTCAAAGCATCAGCTTCATCTTCGACGCTCCCAGTCTCCCATCGGACCACCATACAGAGCCACACTCCAGGAGCCACAACCGTGTCCGCCACCCAGAAGCCCCCTACGGGCCCCCTCCTCCGCCTCTCCGCTTCATGACCGGCTGGGCACAGAGCCCAAGGCCCTCGCCACGTGTCGTGCACGGAGACGGGGGAACATCATCAGCCGACGCCAGTAGCCTCAGGGGTCACGTGTGGCGTACGTGACCTGCTGGGAAAATTACAAGGCACCCCCCAGAAGTCCCCCATATTTGCGCATTAGTCCCCTAATCCAAGGGTAGGTGCGCGGCACGTGCCCCTTGGAGATTTTGCAGAAAACTCTCCCTATTTATTGATATTTATATTTCTTTCCTTTTTCTAATGTTATTTATTTATTCAAACATTACAATAACACCCATGTATTCTCTTTTAATTCTATACTGCTACATTACACTATTTATTAATCCAAAATTGCATTGTGTTCCTCATTTAATTCTCTACATTATGGCATATTGTAGACATTTTTGTGAATAATGGTTAATTAATAATTAATTATTTTGTGGAAAGTTGCATATTTTACCCACTCTGTTCTTGAAAATTCATAGCTAATTAACCGTTGCTCCAAAACTTGCCAAAAAATCACAGATTGTAGAAATAATTGCGGCTAACATTGTGCCCAAAAAGAATTGCATTTGCATGCATAATTTTCTCTGTAAAAATCATTTTGCACATTTTAGTGTTTAATTTTTAATGGGTATTGAATATGGTATTTTCGAGGTTTAGGATTTTTATAAAATCAATCACCTAGTGATAGATCTTAGATAATTTTATCCCTTGAAAACAATTAGGTTAATATCTATTATAATTAAATATTGAAATTCATTTTGTTTGTATTTAAAAATTCATAAAAAAATCATCTTGCATCCAAAAATTCCAAAAACAATATAGTGCATTCACTTCATCATAATTTTCATCGTGCCCAAATTTCATATTTTTCAGACATCGTTTGATTGACACTTATATTTTAGTCCCTAAAATAGGCTAAAATTGCATATTGCACCCTTAATTGAATAATTAATCACAAAAAAAAAGATCGCCTCAAAAATCGTGCACGAACTTTAATAGACATAATTCTAGGTTGTTCCTGTGCCTCCTTTTGTTCGACCTTGGGACTTGCCCTAGTAATATAAACATAAAACCGTATTAATTAAAATTGATAAATATTTTTGTGTGGTTATTTCTTGATCGATTTTGATTACCGCCTACAATGAAACGACACATTATTTTTAAGCGAACGACAAAATACACGATCATACATTTTAAACAGCGCAATCCAGGACCCGTCAGATGGCGTCGTTGCCGAGGAGGCAAACGGCTTTGAAATTCGGGTAGTCTGACCCCCAAAGTTCTCATTGTAAATTCCGTATATTTTCCTGCATATATTTTATTTTTTAGCATTTATTTTTTCTTATTTTATTTATGATTTATTTTTGAGTCACTCTCTTACATTTTCTTTCTTATTTTTCTTACGAGGTACCCGGCGTACGTGGAGCGGTTTTTGGAAACCGAGGCATCTTCACCGACTTCCAAAAAAGTCGCAATTAATTTAAGATCGAGTCGAGTCGTGAGAGAGCGTAGAGTCTAGGATTTTATTTTCTGCAATTTTAATTTCTGTAATTAATTGCTCATTTATAGCAGTGTCCGTTTGGACTCTCACGTGTGTAAAAAGACCTTGAACTTTCTTTTGTGGTGTGTCGTGGCCCATTTAACTCTCCGGTGAGGGTGGGGCCCAACTTGCGTGGCGATTAGGATAGGCATGCGCATACGACTCTTAGAGCATTTATATTTTTTTATTGTGCTCGTAGTATCTAAGTCCACACTGCACTTTAATTGAGACGCACATAAATCGTTCAATTTTAGCCAAATTTAACTCAATTCTTTCTCGCTAATAAAACTTTCTACTAGGTGCAGTTTTTCATCGGCTTGCATCCATATAGAATAAGTTTTTCAATTCTTGTATTGTATCCCACATGGAGATTGCAATGATTTACTGTAAGTCTTCTGACTGGGCATACATCATAGTTTTTCGCGTGCATCAGCTTTTTCTGAACTTCTCCCTCTTGTTATGTCACATAATTTTAAAAGAAATTAGGACTGGATGGTAAACATGCATTTGTTCTCATTTAAATCTTCAGTGATTGCCTAAATAAAATTAGGACTGCTAAAAATAGCCGGCTTTAAATAACTCATAAAATCCAGAATTTTTACGGGAGAGCAACCCCAACCTTGAATTCTTTTATTTTTCTGAGTGAGCAAGAGACGAAACTTAAGGCTAGAGCCCAAACCCGGATTTTCAAATTGACTACTGATTCTACCAAAAACGATTAGCTACTTCTCAGTGAGGATCTACGGGTAGCCGGTAAACAGTCCGGATTTCCTTAGCAGAGTGGGTGGTTTAGAGTACACTGTGTAAGGCTCCATCCTCAAGTAATGGGTAGCCGTTCTATGGTCTGTACTTACTCACATACTGGCTGAAAGTAGGTGCAATTAGTCGTAAGAATTCGGGCCAGTCATTAGGAAAATTTCCGACACCTAACAGCTCGCTAAATTCTTTCCAAGATTACCTTATCACAAACTAAAAATTGAAAGATAATAACCGAACTCTTACGGCTTCATTGTTTGAGTTGGTGAACCTAGGGTTTGATTTGTGTTTGATTTGCGTGCGTGACCAGATTTCGCAAATCAAAAAGCCACACACTTGTGCTATCTCTCTCCTTTCTTGATTTGTCAACCAATAAACCTCATTTGAAAATCATGGAACTTTTGTCCAAGAACTCTCCAGATCCATTTCATGAAAATCAATTCGTCTCGAACAGACCCAAACCGTTATTCCTTTCAGCTCTTTCAAAAATGGCAGAATATTTATCTGAGAATCCATCAGAGCTCTATTATGAAAATGAATTCGTCTCGGTTACACCCAAAACTTCAACACCTCCTCCAACTTCCACAAAAGACTCTCAACCACCAACACTCTCTACAAATCCAATCAGCTTCATGAATGGCAACCCTTTGTATTCGGATCATACAAACCAACAACCGATTGAGGTCACCATTTCTTCATATGTCAATCCATTCTACTCCGATCATACGATTCATCCTTCATATTCAGTAAATATCAATCCATCATTCATGGGAGATTATAGCCACATGATCGAATTTAACAATTCTTCACATCTCCCATCTACCCTACCCTTGAACACAAATGATCAACCATCATCAGGGATTGACTATGACAACCCCATCTTTAGACATGAGACTCATACAGAGGACTGGATTGACAACATAGAAATACATAACCCCTGTATGTTGACTCCACAATATCAAGATCCGACCAATCATGATCAAAGGATTGAACTCTACTCAGACCAACTCCATAGGCCTGGATCACATAAGCAGCCTCCTTCCATAGTTTTTGAGGAGAAATTTTAAGAAAATAACGATCATATATTGGATATTTTAAGAGACTCTTCTCCTAGCACATACAGGAAAATGAAAGAGGAGATTATTGAATCTCAAATACAAAAACACACGCCGATCCTCCCATGATTGGTCATGAAAAGATTTTGGAGGATGATATTTCGAGGATAAATAAGAAATTTAATTTAATGGAGGATAGATTTCAAAAGATTACTAATACATTAATCTCAATCTCTGGTGGCTCGGATATAAAAATGAATGACGAAAAGATTGGATCTAATGTTAAAAATTTTGAGGATATTCAGAAACCTAGGGACGATTCTAACAGCAACACTTCTGCATATTATTCCCCTAGAAATGACTATTCCTCTGACTCTTACTCTGAACAGCAAAGCCCCTTCTCATCTACAGAAGACACCACATCACCACACCAAACAGAAAATACCAAAAAATTGGAATATTCAAAAATACCCAAAAAATCGAAAATCCTGAAAAATACATAAAAATTGAGACTTAAGAAGATCTGAAGAATTTGGATCCTGCTTTACGGGAAGCAATGGAAAAAAGATTGATGTTTGAACTTCCCTTTATACAGGCCATCGAACACTTCCCCGACTTAAAAGATTTGTAATGAATAAATTAATGATTAAAAAGTCGGGCAGGAGAAGAACAAAGACTGAAAGACATATCTTGTCAATGGCCTCCTCCTTGGTGTTGAGGAGAAAAACCAAGAGCTGCATAGTGAAGCGATTGCCCAGATTTGACTGTATAATCAAAGACACAATTTTTACCCATGCTCGAGTTGATGACGATTCACCAATCAAATCCTCCTGACCTCTGTATTTCACGAAATCAAACTCGAACCGATCAGGAAGATACGAGAGATTATTCAATTGGCTGACCAATCGATAAAGCGGCCGAGAGGAATCATTTTTGTCACCATGACTTTTCAAGGTGCTCCACTCAAAGAGGAATTCATGATCATTGATATTGAGCATCAAGGAGAATTCACCCAGTCTCCAATTATTCTCGGAAATCCATTCTTGGCATTGGCTAAGGCAATTATTGAATGTGAGACTCGGGAAATCAATTTTACAGCATTGGAAGCACTTCGATCTCAACAAATCTTTGAGGAACCACGATATTCTGAGGCAACCCACGAAGTCCTCGACAATTGTAACCATGAAGCGTTAGAAGAGCCCTACCCCGATGCTACATCTGAGATAGCAGTTGTTGATGAGACTATTGATTTAGAGACTCTCCCCCCTGCTCCATTCCAAGCTGCACTCACCATGGAGAATCAAGTATATGAATCATATGATCCGGAGACTTACGCATGGTCGCACCCTGGGTCAACCTACTCTGACTACCTTGATCACATCAACTCGACACAGGAATGCTCCAACATCAAACTAATTGAGAACGAACATGCAGAGACTCTCCCCAGTATTTCAATTCCTTCGGATCTCAAAATTGGTGAATGTTTCTATTATGATCCTGAAACATATGCATGGTCGCACCCTGGGGCAACCTTCTCTGAATACCTTGACCAAATCATCCCAAATCGAGAGTGCACCAGGATTAGGAAGACTAAGAACAAACACGCAGGACGAACACCGACCAAAGAGAAGAATTCCAATGATTATTCATCTGGATACTCAAGCGGACCGACACCTTCACGAAACAAGAAAAAGAAAGTCACCTTTGACGTTCTGGAAGAGGAATCAGCTGATGATCCCTCATCATATTCGGAAAAGGTAATCTACATGAGTGAGGTATGCTCAGCAGTTCTAAAACCATATCTTCGCAAGGATCTAAAATTCAACTCCCGTTGGACAACTCCCGTTCCTCACTATTATTCATCAAAAGCGGACGCTCCTGCTCTCATCAAATACACTGGAATTATTTCTTATGAGCTGACAGAGATCGGTGCTTCTGAGTATTCATCCGAGGACAAACCGCTTAATCCCAAGAAGGAACGAATTGTGAGAAAACAACTGAAGAAACAAAAAGACCAGAATATTTGGTGTGTGTCCACTTTCAAATACTATTCCTCTGAGGATAATTCCGATGATGGTTATTTTAATCTGACTCATACGCTTCATCTGATATCCATCATGATTTTTCTGAGGATAACACTAATAATAGTTGGGAATCACATGCTTCATCTCCTTCCCGTCATTACAGTATCCCACCGCAGGCTCACAAAAAGATCAGCCGAAAATCGCCTTAATCATCGGCTACCCACCCTCCCTCCTGACCACATCGGTCTCCCTGTACAGCTTCTTCCTCTACTTAGGCCAAGGCCTAAGTATAGGGGATGATCGACGCCATCTGTACATACCATTTTTCCCATCTCAGATCGCATCATTTCCACCCTTTTTCCATACTTAGGCGGACCAGAGCCTAAGTATAGGGGGAACCGACGCCCATCTGTATATACTCTCCTCATTCACATATCCCGACCATCTCATTTTTGTGTTCTTCTATACTTAGATTGTTCACAACCTAAGTATAGGGGGGTGTTCCGATCCATCTTTTTCTTTTTCTTTTTTACTCTCTTACGCTTAGCCCGAGCTATGTCTTCTTTACGTTTCTTGTGCTCTGAGGACACAGCACTCGCTAAGTATAGGGGGTTTGTATATATACTGTGTATATATTTTACCCATATCTCGTACTTTCGTGTAATTCTATATGTATTTACGGGTGGGTAATTAATTTGGAAAAAAACAAAAAATAAAAAGAAACAAAAAGAAAAAAAGTTTTCCTATCGATTGTGTCCAACCCATTTTTTTTTGAAAAAAAGGCTTCTTATTTATTTTTGCATAAAAAAACCCAAAAAAATCCCTTGCATAAAAAAATCAAAAAAATCAAAATTTACAAAAATGTATCTGCATTTCACACACCTGCACTTCATCCAGCATCGTATTCATTTGCGTATGTGAAAAGTCTTTGGGTTATAAACCAAGTTATGAGCAGAAACTGAGAGTGATCTGGACTTGACCTTAATCCACCTAATTTTCAGAGGAACTTCACCGAGAAATAGGATTTTAGAAACTTCAGGTCTTTGACTTAATTCTTTGAGTTCCACATGACAATGTGCAGCGTTAGACTCTTAGTGTCTAACCTGGTCTCTTCATTCTGGGTACAACTCTGGAATAGGGAATTAATTTGTACTCTCGCACTATGCACTTAGCTCAACTCAGACAGGATATTGATAGACTATGTGAGTTTCTTTTCTGGTAGCGTGGAAATCTAGAGACTGGATTACGGGCTGAAATAAAGCTTCGGAAAAGGGATGGACGGCTGGGCACAATTTTTTCTAAGACCCCAAAAAATGTACAAAAACAAAAAGATTCTATATCTGTAGGGGCATAACAAGATCCAAGCAGAACCACCAAAAATTCCAAATACCAAGAAGCCACTACCAAATAAATATCTAACCAAAAAGGTCCAAGCTTCAAGAAAAACTACAGATCTTGGTGGAGACTTGGCTACACTGGCCAGCTTCACGAGGAGAGGTGACTACACTGGCCACCCTCCAGTTCTTTTCTTCTTCTTCTTCTTCTAACTTCTCCCCCCAATTCGATTGTGAACATAGCGCGACAGACCATAGAAGGAAATACCTGACTCCCCGAGGACGAGTTACTGGAGAGGAGATTTGCATGGTAGTCCATCATTCTGGATGGAAAGATCTAAAACCTTTCACACATATGAGTCGATTGTTCAATGTTCATAGGGTATGCTTTGGGAAGAGGATTGATCTAAGATGTCTTCTGAGCCAAAACTGTGACAATGATGTGTAGAACTTGAAGACTGTTGATTTTAAAATTCAAGTCTCACAGAAGTTCTGCCAAACTAATAATCCAAAGGTCGAGTCTAGTTTCATTTTCACCTTCAGCTCATGGTCTTGGTATGGAACCCAATCTCATTTCACCTCATGGCATTTCTATTTGATGCTCAGGGACGAGCATGGTTTAAGTATTGGGGGATGATGAATCTCAGATTCATCACTCTAAATCTCATTAATTAAGCTCAAATCCCTCAAAATCATCAACATTTCTCCATTTATTCTTCATAATTAGCATCCATGCATGTTTTAATAAGAATTGCATTTTATCACTCATTTCTGCACAAATTAAGAAGCCAAAAATCCCAGATAAAATTGACCTGTAAATAGCCTAACTTCCCTGATTTTTAACTAATTCATGCTAACTCCGAATGACCCAAAAACCCTCCACTGTGTACATATCACTAACAAGAATAAATAAAAAAACAAAAAAAATCACTAAGCCAAATAAGTGGACCAAAAACACAAACCCTAATTCTAGGATTCCAAGACTAAAACCCTCATATCTCACTCATCTAGTATCCGATTTGATCCTACTTACTTTTGAACTAGTATACATTCAATTACCTTCAAAACAAGACCAAGTTCAAGTGAATCGGAGCCCGTATGTGAAAGATGGGTTTTTGGCCTCTTTTGTACATTTTGTATTTTAGCGGTTTTTTACCTATTATTTTATGTACATAATAAACCTATTTTATTTTATTTCTTTTTCATTTGTCTTATTTGATAAAAGTTTTATTAAAATACGTAAAAATCCAAATCAAAACTGAGCTTGAAATCAAAGAAACAAATTGAGTCCACCAAGTCTTCACTAACTGACTATACAAAATTGGTCTTTTTCATGTTTTATTTTATTGCTTCTTTTTCTTAATTAATAAAAATCCAAAAAAATTAGATTAGTGTGTCTATATTTATATTTGATTTTACCTTATTTTTTCCAGATTTTTACATGGTTTAAAAATGACAAAAAAATTATAAAACCCAAAATTATTGGTATTCTATGTACATGGGATACCCCAAAAATATCACTTTGTGCAATTGATCGATTTTGATTTTGGTGTCTTCATGAAAGTTGTAGATCTCATCGACACGAGCAATTTTTGTGATGAAAATATTTCAATCCAAGGCCATTTACTATTTCTTTAAGATTTTTCAAAGTTTTATTTTTTTTCGATTTTTGTGGTGCTGACACGTGGCCCCGCAATCATCCCCGCTGATCTCGATCTCCTTCCTCGACGAAGCGCGTCTCCGATCTCTTTCCACGATTGGCCCATGTCACCTCCACTTATTTAAAGACCATCGCCACCACCGAGACACTCATTCGCCGATTGATGGAGGGGCTGCAGGGTGATAGCCCATCGCTCCTTTGTCCGCAGCGAGATTCGGTGGCCACCCTCGCCACCGTTGCAGCTGCTTCATCAACGCCTCTGTCAAGCTCTGGCAAACCGTTGTCGAGCCAATGAGGATCACAACGCCCATCTTCAACACCTTCGCCGCCAATGACTTCTTCGCCAACGAAGATCAATACAATGCAAATATATCGTCCACTGCCATCTCAGCAACTCCGGCGTCTTCAACCTCCGACTCCGACAGCTACTTCGACACCCCCATGCAATCTCCAACTTCAACGTCAATGTTCTTCATCTCCAGCACGCAACGACTCCACCCCGTCATCGACTTCCTCAGCCGCCGGCCAACGTCATCGACTGCCAGGGCCGTCAGGAGCTTCCAATCACCCCGCCAAAGCTTCTCAAAGCATCCAGCTTCATCTTCAACGCTCACAGTCGCTCATCGGACCACCGTACGGAGCCACCACTCCAGGAGCCACAGCCATGTCTGCCACCTAGAAGCCCCCTACGGCCCCCTCCTCCGCCTCTCTGCTTCATGACTGGCCAGGCACCAAGCCCGAGGCCCCCGCCACATGTCGTGCATGGGGGCAGGGGAACGACGTCAGTCAATGCCAGCAGCCTCAGGGGTCACGTGCGGCGCACGTGACCCGCTGGGAAAATTACAAGACGCCCCCCAGAAGTCCCCATATTTGCGTATTAGTCCCTCAATCCAAGGGCACGTGCACGGCACGTGCACCTTGGAGATTTTATAGAAAACTCTCCCTATTTATCGGTATTTATTTTTCTTTTCTTTTTCTACAGTTATTTATTTATTCAAACATTGCAATAACATTCTTGTATTCTCTTTTAATTTTATACTTCTACATTACACTATTTATTCATTCAAAAATAGCATTGTGTTCCTCATTTAATTCTCTACATTATGGCATATTGTAGACATTTTTGTGATTAATGGTTAATTAATAATTAATTGTTTTGTGGAAAGTTGCATATTTTACCCATTCTGTGCTTGAAAATTCGTAGCTACTAAAAAAATCACAGATTGTAGAATTAATTGCGACTAACATTGTGCCCAAAAAGAATTGCATTTGCATGCATATTTTTCTCTGTAAAAATCATTTTACACATTTCAGTGTTTAATTTTAATAGGTATTGAATCTGGTATTTTCGAGGTTTAGGATTTTTCTAAAATCAATCACCTAGTGATAGATCTTAGATAATTTTATCCCTTGAAAATAATTAGTTTATTATTTTTATAATTAAATATTGAAACTTATTTTGTTTGTATTTAGAAATTCATAAAAAATTCATCTTGCATCCAAAAATTCCAAAAAAATTACAATGCATTCACTTCATCATAATTTTCATCATGGCCAAATTTCATATTTTTCAGACATCATTTGATTGACATTTACATTTTCGTCCTTAAAATAGGCTAAAATTGCATATTGCACCCTTAATTTCCTAAAAATCACAAAAAAAGACCGCCTCGAAAACCGTGCACGAACTTTAATAGACATAATTTTAGGTTGTTCCTTTGCCTCCTTGTGTTCAACCTTGGGACTTGCCCAAGTAAAATAAACATAAAACTGCATTAATTAAAATTGACAAATATTTTTGTGTGGTTATTTCTTGACCTATTCCGATTGCCGTCAACAATGAAACGACACATTATTTTTAAGCGAACGACAAAATACACGATCATACATTTTAAACAGCGCAATCCAGGTGCCGTCAATGCCTTAGATCAGATCTTATGATCTTATCTAATGGAGAGGGTAAAGGCGGAGATGGGTGGCTAGGATGGGATCTGAGGGATTATCCTACGGTGGGGGGTGGACAGGTGGCGTGGTGATATGAGGGTCGTATGATAATAAAGGAATCGGGTGGCTGTGAGTGAGGCGCGAGGGGGAGGCTGGGATCTCATCTGGGATCAGATCTAGCAGCTGGGAGCAAGTGCAAGAGGGACGATGGAGATAAGGGTGGTTGAGGCTTGATCCAAGGGTCAAACAAGGCGGTGAGTGACGTAAGAGGGGGATGCCATGTGGCAGCTCCAGAGAGCGCCACGTGGCTGCTCCAGAAAAATCAGTAAATAGGAAATAAAAGAAAAATCTGAAAGAAATAGTTAGGCAAAATTAGGAAAAAAGTCAAAACATGAAATTTGTAGATCTCGATAAGATCTACAAGTTTCATGTTGGACAAAAAGGCAGAAGAGGTCATTTGTACAAAAGAGTATTTTTGGGGGTGTTTTTAAGGGGATAAAAACATAGCTTTTTGTTTTGATATGTTTTTTGTATTTTTTATATTTTTAAAGGTTAGGGAAATTATGGACAATTAATTACCCTAATTTTTTTAGGTTTTTAATGAGAATTTTAAAACAAAGAAAATAGTAGTAATTAAATATAGTGTTAATTACACAATTTATGTACCATATAATACAAGATAAAATGAACGAATTACCAGTGATTTTTATTGGATTATTTAAGCAAGGAGTTTAATATATCATTTTTAAATATGATGAATATGAGATTCATCATACCCCCTATACTTAAACTATGCTCGTCTTCGAGCATCTAAAGAATGAAGGAGTCGGATTAATCCTGATAGTGCATGTGAATTTTCAAGGCTCAATTTTTTTGAAGGCCCTTAATTTAGGTGATCCTAAAATTCTGGGTTCAATCATACTTCAGTCAAAAGGAATCCAACTTCTCTAATTATCAGACTCTCTTTTCGTACATAAAATATAAGGATATGAAATTTAGTGTACTGCATTTATGAGAGTTGAGTCGAGACATCACCCAAAGTTTCAGTCCAGGAGACTCTCCTCTAGACCTAATCCTCAACATTAGAGAATAAGTCGATTCTTGCATTTAATCCGCCGTCTCATTAGTTCGTCAGACGTAGAAATGTAGATGGACAACCAGATGATGGAGGACATAGGTTTGTGTCTATTTTTCTATCCCTCGCATTGGAACAAGGGGCCTCTCGAGTGCCTTATTACTCAACATTTTTTTATTTTGTTGATCAATGTGTCTGTCAAGAGAAGTCGGAGTCGTCTGCACTTGTTTTTATGGGAGTACACCGGGGTGTGTCTCTTTTGAGTATCTAAGATACCTTCGACACCAAGACTCGTATCACTATATGATGCAGAGCCCTTTTATGGTGTTAGCCCGACTACTTGGTCCTAGAAGCATTTGGTCCAAGTGGACACTTTGAAAATAGTTGGAAGCGCTCGCCATTGGTGGAAGCTCATTTGAAAATTGACTTTAAGGAATAGAGATTTTCTTTGAATATTTCTTTCTTTTCTTTTCTTTTCTTTTTGGCTAGCTCCTCTGCTTTTACCAAAAATTGACGTACACTGATCAATAATTATTTATGTTTCATCACACCCTGGCACATAGGTAAATATCAAGATATAGTATATGAACTTGTTCACATACTGGCTAGGGTTTTGTTGACAGTCAGGTTTCTTGAAGCCTTCATTAACTTTATCCCATCCTCGAACATCATTACATCGGGTCTAGACTCAAATCTCCAGTCCTAGTTCCTCAAGTGATAACTCAACTAATCTTATCAATCATGCAGTTGTGATTGTGTTGTGTTGATCATATTCTTTAGACAGTAGATATGAAGAGTGCAATATAGCGCTCAAATCTTTCAAACTAGAGAAGTGTGGATAATTAAGTTCAAAACCCTAATGACTAAGGCTGGCTCATTCCGATGACCGAATAGACCATTATCGGGATAAGGTAAGAAATATCAGAGTCATTGTGACCCGAATAGCGAGATACGATCAATCAAGAAAATGTAGAACCATCAAATGAGAGATCAAACAATAAAATCAAGGAAGCGGTCCTTGCTAAGATATTAACCTGGTATAACACCTAGGGTCGAACTCGGAGAGCACGTGATGGCCTTCCAGCCTACGAAGTAGTCAAAAATGAAAACAAATAAATGAAAATTATTTTTGGTGGGTTTTTAATATTTTTTATATTTTTTTATTTTTAAATTCTAAAGAAAATAATAAAATCAAGAAAACAAGCAACTTCACACAATTATTTAATCACTCAAAATTGATCCAAAAATTCAGACAAAAATATTTTTATGTTTTTTTATAATTTTTTATGTTTTTGGTTAATTTTTGTTATTTTTCTGATTTTTATAGAATTTTATAAAAATAAAATAAGACTGAAAACGACTGTTGTTGTCCAGTCAGGCTTGGAGGGCCAAATTAAAATCAAAAATTGCCCTAACTAAGCTTGAAGGTATTTTTCCTATAAACTAGAGACAAAAAGGAAAATTCAGAAGCTGAGTTTATTAAATTTTGATGTTTCTTTTAATTACTAGAATTTTTATGGGTTTTTAGGGCTTTTCAATTTTTATATTTTTTATAAGACCAAAAATGACCAAACTTGGTCAGAAAATCAAACACAACAAAACAAACAAAATCTAATTTTTTTTAGAATTTTTGAAGATATTTTATTATTTTTTTGTGAATTTTAAGTCTGGACAGTGAGAAAAATTGATGTTTTGGAATTTTTAAAAATAACAAAATGGCTCCAAAAATTTCCCAAAATTCAATGAAAATTCTACACAGTGGCAGGAGCCACATATCAAATTTTCACTTAATTTAAATATGATTTGATATTTTATTTAAAGCAACCAAGAGCACACAGTGCATAGGGACCTAGTTGCAATAATAATATCCTTGGAGGGCCTAAAAGTAACAAGCCAGGAAACCCAGGGGGTCCGGTGCAAAATTCCTAGATCCGCACGCGCGATGCACGTGTCTGGGGCACTCAGGGACCTCTTTGTAAATTAAATAGTTCCAAGGGCTTTTTAGCAATAAGTGCTAAAAGCCTAGGGTACTATCTGCAATTAACCCAAGATATTCGGCACATGGGGAAATAAAACATTCACAGGGGTATATGTGCAAATACTAAAAAGATAATTTCATTTCATAACAACCAACAAGTACAAGCCCTTACACGCAATTTGCCACAAAATACACGTGACGAAGCATGTGTCCACCGCACACAGGGGTATAAAAGCAAATAAAATAAACTACCAGGTCCACTATGCAATTTTACCAAAATAAAATGAACTACGAAACATATTTACAGGACTAAATGCTAAAACAAACTAGAAGGGGGGGCCTAAGTGAAATTACCCCTTATTATATTCCGAGGGTCGGATGGACGCCACGTGGAAGATCGTGCGGTCTGGAGCAGGGGCGCCTCAGCGAAGGGATCCTCGGCGATAATCCAACGGCTGGGGATGCGCCACGTATCTGATCAACGGTCGAGAGGCGTTGGATACCCTTCGCTGGATGGAGGGCTGAGAGGAGGCCACGTGTCGATCCGATGGTGGCTGCTGGGCCTTCTCTTAACCCTAATCAGACGGTCCGCAAATGATCTGGAACTTCGGGGGTAAACAGACGGTCGTGGAGGCTCCTGGAAGAACAGATGGCCGGCAAGGTTCACCGGCCCGGTGAGCGCGCGGTGGACCTCTTCGCGGGACGTTGATATGTGGAAAAAGATCGTCGGAGCCTCCCGCATCTAACGAGTCGTTCCGATGATGCAATGGGGCTCCGGAGAGCTCAGGCGACACCGACGGAGCTGGAGCTCCTGTGCTGAAGATGGAGGACCTCAGATGGTCCTCCTCTGACCTGTAAAATGGCACAAAGAGCACGCTGGGTCGAGGGCAAAGTGCCTCAACCCTGTAAGGAGCGGAGTGGGTGGACGGTGCGTCGAGATGGACGAGCTCCGGTGAAGCGACGACGGAGAAGCTCGAATCCCAGCTCCTGTGCAAACTAGGGTGAACAGATGGGCGAAGAAGGTGCGGGGGATTTAGGCGACGGTGATGGTGTCGTCCGATGATCGAAAGGGGGTCGGAGGTGGTCAGAATCGACGGTCATCGGCGATGGGGCGATTTGGGCGTAACTCGAAATTAGTGAAATCTATGAAGATCTAAGGCTACCTGATGGTCGATGTCGACTGGGGACGAGCTGACGGAGCTCTGGGTCCTAGCCTCGAGGGCCGTCGATTCCCGAGGCTCGAGCACCACGCTCGTGGCGGTGCACGGCGGCGCTAGGTCGCCGGATCGATGGTCCGATCACTCCCTCCTCGCTGCAACAAGGCCAATCGCGAGCTGTCACTCGGGCGAGAGCAATGGAGGTCCTGGGGTGGAATGAGCTGAGCCAAAGATGAGTGAAAGGCATGGCGGAGCTGAGGTCTTATACGACTAGGGGACCGGCTAAGAGAGGGTCGGGCGAGGAAATCGGAGCGCGGATCCCAAGAATCCACCCCGGGCGTGGATCACGGATGCACCAGGAAGAAATAGGACCTAGGGTTTAGGGTTTTGATGATCGGGTCGTGACGCAATAAATTAGAGAAGTCGGGTCGGGCGTGCATGATCCGCGGTTTGTGGTCCAAGGGGGGGAGTTGACCGGGGGGTCAACATCCCTCGTGGACCAGTGGAATGCGGCCACGTGGAAATGATTTGGAAATTCAAATTAAAATAGAAAATGGTCGAATTAATAAAAACTCAAAACATGAAAAATGTTTCTTTTATTTTAAACTATTTTTTTCATTTTTAATTATTTTTTTGAAATAAAAATAAGGTATATACAATATAGTGCTATATACATAAGTATATACAATATTGATTTTTAATTTTTGATTTTTAATTAATTATTTTTGTACATTTTTATTCTTATTTTATATTTTATTTATTTACAAGATAAAATTTGGAATATTTTGGTGTTTTTATTTTATTTTTATTATTTATTTACAAGGGTTAAATAAATAGTTATATACAATTGTATACAAGGTCTATATACAGTGTTTATTTTGATTTTCATTTTTGTTCTTTTTATTTTATTTTTGTTTTAACGGTTTTTATTTTATTTATTAACATCATGAAACATAGAATATATACAATTTTTATGGGATTTTAATTTATTTATTTATAGGGGTAAATAAATATATAAGTGGGTCTATGTACATGATAAATATATACAAGGTGGAAGCATTTTTATTTTCTTTTTAATTTTCTCATTTTTATTTTGATTTTGTATTTACAAATATATACAAGTATTTACAAATAAATACAACCCATTTTTATTTTTGTTTTTAGAAGAAAATATTTTTATTCTATTTACAGGTATATATTCAAAGGTGAGCTTCCTTATCTCTCTCTACTTGGGCTTTTATGTGGTCAGGCCCATGCTGAGCCCTCCCTTGAGATTAGGTCGCTCAATATTTATTCTAAATATCTCCCTCTTTTTCTTTTATTTCTTTATTCTTTTATTTTTGCACAAAAACATGCTAATTATTTAATTTTATACAATGCATGCTTTTTGGCAATTATTTGTATTTACAGATATCTACATGTATTTGCAAAGGTTTTTGTAGCTAAAATATAAGAATAAAGAGTGATGAATGGGTATTCATCACCAACTCATACTCTTTAGATAACAGAAATCAAGTGTCCTCAAAATCCTTAAGCCTTGAGTGACAGTGAATATGTCAGGAATACACCAACTCCTTAGTAAATATTTTTGTGTGATTTTTATCTTTTTGCAAGTTTTTATGGATTTTAATTTTTCATTTTTTTAATTCCTTTGAAAGACAATGACTGACCAATGCTCATATGAATAGTTGCGTCCACTCTCAACCAGTATGGGTGTAAGTACGGATCGTTAGACGAACCTGTGTTACTTGAGGACGGAACACTATACAATGTCCTCCAAACCACCCACTCTGCTAAGGAAGACCAAAGTTCCCTCACTGAGAGTAGCTACTCATTTTTAAGCCCAGTAGTCAGAGTCCTTACCAAAGAAAAACTTTTAATTTTTCAGATTTTTATGGAGTTTTTGAAAAAGATTAATTTTACAAAAATTTGATTTTTACAAAAAAAAAATAAAAAAATAATCCCTCAATTTTAAAAATATTTTTACAAGAATTTTTACAAAACTCAGTTCACATTTTTACTTAAACCAAGCCCAAAAAGAATTTTCAAACATTTTAAAAACACGAGCCATGGCTAAAGTATATATACGGTAATATACGGTATACCCCCTATACTTAACTTTTGTTATGTCCTCATATCACAAGTGATATGAAGCCATGGCTCAGTTAAATATAGGGTGATATAGCGGAACTGAGGAGGAGGGTCCCCCTATACTTAGGTCAAAAATGACCTAAGTATAAGAAGATTGCACGAGGGAGGAATGAAGGGTCGGGTCCCCCCTTTACTTAGGCTAAAATAAGCCTAAGTTGAGGATCTGAATTTAGGCTGGGGCCTCGTGGTTGTTGGGGTTAGAGAGCGTTTTCATACAGAGTATATATGGAGAGGGTAGGGGTGACTTTTTACAGATGATCAAGGATATGCAGAAGGGTGTGAGTGCGAGTGTGTGAAGGGGGAGTGTAGATCACCAAGTGGTCTACCTTTTTTTTACAAAAGAGCCCTCGAACGAGAACTATTAAAAATGCGCATGATACAATTTTTTTTTACAATATGAAAATGCATGCAGAGCTAACTAGTCTTCCTTGAATTCTTCATCTTTTCTTTTGTGGCCTTTTCAGCGGGAGCTCCCAACTCCACGCCTCCATGGAGATCAAGTGTCGTCGATCTTCATGGGCTCTACCACAAAAGAAAAATATTAGAAAAATAACAAGGAAAATAATCAGCAAAAATGATGTAAAAATAATGCATGAAGAGAAGACATATAAATTTTAAAAATATACAACACAAAAAATATATCAAAATTCGACAAGTAAATAAAGGTTAGTCGTGTCCCCGACAACAACGCCATTTGATGAAGTCAAAATTTGCTTCTTTAATAATTGATAATTGTCATAGTATAGGAGGCAAATTTAGTTCAGTAAAAATGACAATCTTTGAATGTTGTGGAATATTTATACTTGGCAAGTCTACGAAGGTCGAACACAGGGACACGAGCCTCTTTAATATATTTATCAAATTTTGTTTGATGTGTGATTATCTTCTCATTTTCATGCCTTCATGCAGAATAAAATGCAGATAAAATGATGTGTGCATTTTGTTTGATTTTAATATGCAATTAAATGTGATGCATGAATCATAAAATGCACAAAATAAGTCACAAATATGCCCTATAGAATCTAGAAGCAGTGTGCAGAAATTAATTTAATTCCAGAGTCAATTTGAGCATAAAAACTATAAGCAAGCATATATCAATGGCAGAGCCTTATTGAGCAAAGGACACTAATAATCATTCAAAAATTGACTCCTTTAATTAAGTGCCTAATCAGTGATTAAATTATGCCATGAAACCGATGATGAAACAAGCTTGACACTAAAATCATGCAATTTGGATCTGTGATGCTCAAGTTATGAAAGAAACAATGTAGGGACATAAATGCAATAAAAATACGAGGAATAAAAGGATAAATAATCACAAATAGGTCCACGGAGGAATTTATTTGCAATTTAGCAAACTGTTTGGGGCCCTCTGTAAATTTTCCAAAAGTGCATAGGGACATGGTTGTAAATAGCAAAACCCGATTGGACATTGTTGCAAAATGTCCAGGCATGCACGTAATGTACATGCGCATGGACCTTTTTGTAATTTTGGAAAGGTCTAGGGTACTCTCTACAATTAACCCAGACCCCTCACGTACATAGCACACGAGAGTCTAGACTCGATCGAGGTGCAGCTTCGGACCATGGGGCAACGAATGGTGGCTAGGGGATTGGCTTGGATCGCCTGAGCCTATAGGTTCAGCGTGAGGCTCAGGTGATCTACGTGGCATCATCATGACCGTTCGATCTAGATGATCGGACGATGGCTGCTTTTCATGCTCCTCGTAGGCCACCGAAGGAGGCTGCGCTTCGGGGACCTCTTGTATGCTCCTCCATGCTCCAGACACCTGACTGAGGGTTGAGGAAGCTGGATGATGTTCTAACATAAAGGTTGGAGGTGCGGCGAGGCTCCGATGGTGATCAGAATGGAAGGTCAACAAAGCCACGCTAGATAATAAATGCTCGACAGGGCTCCGCTGCGAGCTCCGAACAATGAAGATCCTACAAGGTTAGTATAGCTGAAGCATGCTTTGATGGATGTACGTGAGTGAGTAAGGTGAGTGAAGGTCCAGCGGAGGCAGACAGAGCGGTGGACCTGGGCTCATTCTCCGGCGAGGTGAAGAAGGAGGTGGGTCGGAGTGGGGGAGGCTTCTGGAGACGGGAAGGGGCGAGCAGGGTAGTCGACGAAGGTGCTAGTGATAGGGTAGAGCTCAGAGGATGGTGAATGTGTGGTGAAGATGATTGTGAATGGCAGAATAAATAGGAGAAAATTGAAGAAAAATAAAGAGAGGAGTACTGGCCGGAGCGAGGAGGAAGAAGGCGGTCGGGGAGGCTTGGGTTGAGCGGTAAAAGTCGCTCCGATCATCGCACGATGAAGTCAGACGGGCTTCGGTGCTCAGCAGTGCACAGAGGCAGCCTTGACATGGTCTGAAGACCATGGATCACACCCGGGTTGCTCGGTCGTCTTTGCCATGGCTCCCACCCTCCGCTGTCACCGGAGGGATGGGGCAAGCTGGGTCAAAGCCCCTTGGATGGTGGATAGGTATGACAGTGGTGGATGCGTTTGATTTATAGGAGGGATCGGCCAGGAATTACGTGTTGGTGGGGAGGTTTTGAATGGTTGTAGGAGTGATGGAAGAGTGATGGCTGGGAATAATGATGAGGGGGCGGCTGGGATCTCATCTGGGATCAGATCTAGCGGCCGGGAGCGAGTGGAAGAGGAGTGGTGGATATAGGGGTGGTTGAGGCTTGATCTAGGGTCAAACGAGGTCACGGGTGGTGCAAGAGGGGGCGACCACGTGGCAGCTCCAGAGAGCACCACGTGGATGCTCCAGAAAAATCAATAAATAGAAAATTAAAGAAAAATCTAAAAGAAATAGTTAGAGGCAAAAATAGGAAAAAATCAAAACATGAAAGTTGTAGATCGCGATGAGATCTACAAAACATGAAAGTTGTGGTTCGTCAATCAATATAATACCCTTCTCTATAGTACAGTCTCTTCATCTTGGGCCTCTCAAGAAAATCAGGATGATAGTTCAATTTGTTGATGGATCTATCAAGAGGACGAAGGGTATTCTAGAAAATGTTGTCATTCTTATTCGGGGCATGAATTTCACTTCTGATTTTGTCGTATTGTCCATGGAGACCACCACCCCTGTGGAGGATCCTCCAATCATCTTGGGACAACCTTTCCTCGCCTCTGCGAGAGCAGTTATTAATTATGAATCAGGAGAGATTCGCTTCCGTTCTTTTGTAGGGAGCGATGTGTTGAGTACTACTCCCACTACTGACCAAAGACTTGCATCCCATGAGAGTGTGCTCGCGTTAGACAACCTCAAGGACCTTGACCTTGATGATAATATCAGAGATTCTTGTTGTATGTTTGATGATAATGAAACCCAAGAATTCCTCTTCAAGGAGGAAGACTCGGAAAGCATAGACCTTGGAGTTCTCCCTTCTGGTATGTGGAGATGCATTGATGACATCTGTGGAATTTACACGATAGACACCATAGAGTGGAAGGCAAACTATAAGACTAGACAGGACGGACATGATGTGACTACTTTCACTGATGAGTCAGTTCCTATTCACCCTGATTCAGATGAGATTGATAAAGCCAAATTTGATTTTATTGCTTTTATTAAGGAATTTGAGCCTTTTGATAAAGATGATGATCCAGTAGAGGCTCACCAGGATGGAATCGATCTAACTTTTTCTGTATTTGCGAGACTTCCCAGGCAGGACAAGACCATACTACTTCCACTAACCAATTCTTGCCTGCACAGTCTGAGACTGCTGAGGATACATTCTTGGTCGATCCTGATCAGTTTATGTCTAATGATGACCCCAATATCGACCTACACCTTGTTAGATCCATACCTCAGTCATTCCGCAAGAAGATTCTCTTTTGACCTTCTTGACCTTTGTACATCCATTCCTCTTGTATATCCTTTTGTTTCACTCTTTCTTCTTCCGTTTTATCATTCACCCCTTTTCCGTGTGTGTGTGTGTGTATGCTATACTTAGGATGTACTTTATCCTAAGTATAGGGGGTAAATGATTTGTGTTGTTCATATTCATCATGTTCATCACTCCTGTTGTTGCCTATACTTAGGGATACTCTACCCTAAGTATAGGAGCGGTGATGTTGTTCATATCATTTTTTTGTTAATTTTGAGTCCATACAATCTCTGCATCGGTTTTCCCCTTTTGTACAGTCTTCTATACTTAGGACTACTTGATCCTAAGGATAGGGGGGATCACCGACTTCTATTTTTTTCATTTTTTTCTTTGAGTCGTTGTAGCATAGGATTCTTTTCACTTTTCTATACTTAGCACGAGTTATGTCTTCCTTTGCCGCTCTCTGATCACTATGAGAACATAGTTCGAGCTAAGTATAGGGGGTTTCGTATATATTGTATATATACTTTAAACATAACTCGTACTTTTAATATAATTATTTTTGGGGTTATATATATAAATTCATAAAATCCACGTGTGTGTATATAGACTTTGATTACCTTTCAAAAAAATAAATAAACAAAACCAAAAATAAAAACAAAAAATAACAACAACAACAACAAAATAAACAAACAAAAAATCAAAAATAAAAAAAATCCAAAAAACAAAAAAAACAAAACCCCAAAAAAACAACAACAACAAAACAACCAAAAAACCCCATAAAAATTCTTGTATATACTTGTATATATTTAACTAACTCTTTTTCCTTTTTGAAAAAAAAAACTACAAAACCAAAGATCTATAAAAAGATGCATAAAAAAATCTTTTCGCGTATCATCATTTTTCCTTTCTTTTCCAAAAACCCATAAAAAGCTCAAAATTAGAAAATTGTTTCAAAAAAATTGCTTTCTTTTTGCATTGTACATATTTCTTGCATTTGCATATGCATTTTTCAGGATAGTATTGACAGTTAAACCAAGTCTAGAATAAAATTGAAGAATGGATCTTAGTTGGACCTTAATCACTTAATTCAGAGGAACCTTATAAGAATTGGAGTTAAGACTTTTTAGGTCCTAGTGACTTAATTCTTTGAGTCCATAAGACTATGTTTACATGTCATCTTGATTAGTATAAGCAGAACATTTAACAATGCATGCATGATTCTTTCAGACCATGGCTTATCTTGGACAAGCGCTCTATACATAGCTCTTCATGGAGGAGGTAGTGAGGAGGCAGAATCTTTTGGCTTGGAGTAGCATACGAGGGTAGTACATCTAGGCGGAACCTCTCAGCTTCCTCTAGGGAGGGAAGTGCATCTCAACCTGGTCTAGCGATGTTGAGGTATAAGGACAGGATGCTATGGGGTTGCAATAAGGCTTCAAAAGAGGGATAGTCTACTAGCTCAAGAGGAAAACTCCTTATGTACATGCTGCAATTTGTAAATATTTTCAAAAAAAGGAAAAAATGCAGAATCTCCAAAAGTGGACAGGCCTAATTGAAAAGTAAAATGCATGTCGAAGTGTATATACAAGGATAAAAAAATTAATAAGAGCTTCAAAGTCAAATTTTTGTAAGCTTACAGCTGGATGACTTGGCTACACTGGTCATGCATCCAAGGATAGGTAGCTACACTGGTTATTGTCCATTCTTTTCTCCATCTTCTCTTCTTGAGCTGGTTGTACTTGAACTTAGAAGGGAATATTCCCGCTCCTCAAGGAAAGAGTTGCTAGATCGGGGGACTAGAGTTACCTTGTTGGGGGAGATTGTTTCTTTGCTACTTTTGAGATGGGGAGCTATATTTCACTTACACCGTACAAGTAAAGATTCAATCATAAGAATTTGTGTATGTAGACTTGATTGACCTAACTGTTGAGGAGACCTGAATAGGAGTCTTATGGAACTTAGAGGTTGTTAGGTTTTAAATCCATTTCCCATTAAGGTTATGCCACACTAATAATCCAAAGGTCTGATAGAGCTCCATACTACACTTTTATGAAGATAAGTTTAATATTCAATATTATCCTAATTTCTTCATTTTTCCTTTCTTTTTCTTTTTTTCCACTTATTCTTCCAAATAAGTGTTTGCTAAGGGACTAGCAAAGGTAAAGAATAGGGGGATGATGAATATGCATTTCATCATTTTTATTCATTTATTTTAGTTTAAAATCCCTTATAAAACACATGTATATAATACTAAGTTCATATTTTTATTAACTTACATTTGTGTGTAAATGTGTAACTTATTACCATTTTAACCTAAAATAAATAAATAAATAAAGGAAAAAGAAAGAAAGAAAGAAAGAAGAAAGAAGACTGTATATATGTAATAGATACAAGCTGGCCCAAACGCTGAGAGGAGGTCAAGATTTGACCTGATCGACCATGAATAAAGTAGGGGGAGATAGGGCCCTTAATCAAACAAAATTAAAAAAATGTATGCTATGTATATTTGTATACTTACACTATTTTATCTCTGCATAAATTGACCTCAAACAAAATAATTTTCAAAATAAAAGTTGTAAATAAAAATATTTCCTAATCAATAAAAATGATTGCACAGTCAAATTATGTACAGAATAAAAGCAACCACACTTGGAAAAAGCCACTAAGCGATAATTGAATGACCAATTCCTGCTCCATATGAACTCAAATTGAACCAATTCACTTCCATTGTATTCTAAATTAGATTATCTTTAAAATGGTTGTGGTTTCATAATTTTTGGAGTTACGGTTGAAAAGTTGGTTTTCTAGGGTGGTTTATGCAATTTTTCTGTGTATTTGTACATATTGTATTTGTAAATATTCTTACTAATTATTTAAAATAAAAATAAAAAAATAAAAATTTTCAAAATAAAAAAACTAATTTCCTTATTTAACTATGTATATAATGTACCATATGCATATAGTATATGTATATAGTTGCTATTCTTAAATAACCACCACAGAAAATTAAAAAAATAACATTTTTTTATTCAATTTAATTAAGTGACGAAAATACAAAAAATTAATTTTTGTAAATAATTTTAACATTTTTCTCTTTCTTATCTTTATCTCATTTCAATTTTTTCCATATCTCTTTATCTCATTTCAATTTTTTGAATTTCAAATTCTTATCTTTTTTATTTATATGGCTCCTTCTCCCTCATTTCAACTTAATAAATCTTTGGTGAGAGGAGCCTGATCTCTGAGAGTCTTCTTGTCGCAGAAGGGTGCCTAGCCTCCGAGCCGTCCGGTGACAGCGAGTCGGCCTTCGTCGAGGTGATCAAGGTCTTTTCCGCTCCTAAGGTGAGATCCATTTTCTATTGTTTTATCTTAGGTTAATTGTAGTTTACTGTTTGCATTTTCATTTCGTCGTCATTTTTTATCTAGATTTTAGAATCCATCACAACTTGATTCTTCACCACCGATCTCGATTTTTCATATCACATCTCGATCTATTCGCATTCTTTTCTACCTCACACGATCTCTCATCTCCGACCACGCACGGTGGTCGGAGATCCAGTTCCATCCGCCATTCCCCTCAGAACTGCACTCATCCACGCCTTCCATTTTGATTTTGAGATCGAGTCATCATGCTCGTGACCTAATTTATATATAAATAAAAATAAAAAAACATATATATATATATATTGTTTTTCTCTAACATGTATTTTGTAGTAAAAAATATAACAAAAAATAGAAAATAAAGAAATTTAAAAAAAAACATTTACAGTTCTATCTTTTAAAAAATAAAAAACAAAAAATTTATTTATTCTTTCTCTATCCTATTTTTACAAAAATAAAAAACGAGGGGCAGCCTTCGCCGTTGCCGCTCCTCCACCTCTTCTGCCCGACTCCGTCGTAGCCACCTGCAGCACCGAAGCCACCAGTCGCGTCACTCCATTTGGAAGAACACACCCATCACGTTGGAGGATCTCCACCGACCACCGCAACCACCTGCGGCGCACCATTCTCTCCATCGCGTCGGACGCCTCAGGCGCTGCTCCACCATCATCGAGCCTCCAACACCACCACCGTTCACCGTTGTTGGTCGATCCCCTCCGCGTGAAGGCCAGCACCGCCCTACCACTGTCGACGTTGAGGCCATCCTCCACAGAATATCCCCGCCTCCCTTCAGCACTACGCGCCACCACGACCTCATCTCCCTAAACATCGCCTGGAGCATCTCCCTTGCCGTACCTTCTGGAACCTCCAACACCACCGCAGAATCTCGTCCCTCCGTGTGTGAATTGCTGCTAACCACTAACTCTCAGAGTCGTCGCAGCCCCTGTGTTCGGAGCGAGAGGGCGGCGGCGTGCCCCTTTTGTCCCCCTTTCCCTTTGTTGCTTGAGAACGAAGAAAACAAGGAACCCTAGATCTGAATTATAAAAATGGGAAAATTTCAACTCAGCCCCCAGATATAATTGACATTGCATGAAGACCCCTGCCAGCTCCAGATCAAACTTTATTAAGCAAAATTGTAGATCCACCCTTAGACATTTCTGAAATTACAAACGAGCCCTTACCAAAAACAGCACGTGCATTGCTCGCGTTTAGTTGGGTAAATTACGTTTTCCATTCCCGTGGTTTTTTTTTTTATATTTTTCATGCAAAAAATTTAACTATTCACATTTCAGTCCATGTTTTCCAGACATTTATCTTACATGCTATCCTTATTAAAATAAATATTTGCTCAATAAATTTCCCAAAAATCATGATATGCTCCTGATGTGTGTATCTTTCTAGCATAAGATTTTCATTGCATTTTATTTTCACTTGATATTATTAAAAAATCAAAAATAGTGTGATTTTCTCTGTATGAAATTAAAAAATTCATAAAAATTTGAATATTGCTCTAAAAACTCCAAAAAAAGATTAATCTCCTTTCATTGTCATTTAATTTTTGTGCAAATTTTGTGCATTAGTTCTTTTCAAAACCCAAAAAAATTGAAAAATATCAAAAATCTTAGAAAAATCATAAAAAATTCTATAAAAATCCAAAAAATGTGACTTCACTTTTCGTCTGTAGATATTTGTCTATAGTTTAGCATAAAAATAATTTCCAGGAGTTCTGGGCACTTAAATTATTTTTATGTTGCAAATTACTCCAAGCTTCACACTGTTTATCATTTTCGTCACTGTTTGATTTTTATAAATATATAAAAACATCTAAAATTTCTACAATATTCCCAAAAACAATTCAAAGACTTTAAAACCCAAAAATATTTTCTCTAGATTTTTCTAAGCATTTCCAGCTATTTTGAAAAATACAAAAAGAGTGTGATGTGCATATTTCTTCACTTGTGCATATTGTTCTTTATTTTTGAAATTAAAAAATTGCAAAATTATAATCACTAAAAATTTGAAAATCAGAAATTAAAAAATAAGAAATTAAAAAAAATAAAAAAATTAAAAAGAGAAAAAATCCACAAAAACCAAGGATAGTTTGCCTTTGATATTCCTTTTTCTCTTAATTGAATTTCTTTAGATTATTTGAATAATCCTCGGGAATTGTAGCATCCCTGAGTTCGATCATGTCTGCTATACAGGTAAAAAAGTAGCAAAAATTTATCAAGCTTCATTATTCTCTTGTAATTAATTTTGCAATTTGAGAAGAAAAAAAATCATTTGTTTGTTCCGGGAATATTGGGGATCACAATGACAACTTCATATACCATTAATAATTAATCCTCGAAAATCCCATGCTAACACCCGCTCCTCACGTTCGTACATTGGGTCAAAAACCTCCATCTAGGAACTGTTGGTTTGCCTCATAGAAACCACAAGGAGGTCTATAGGGAATGATCGGGTCTCATCCAACCATCAGAGCACCACCATCCATTACCAAGACGAGCTTCATCTTCAGCCATCAGGATAGCAATGTTCCTTACAGTTTGAGCCTTCAAAGCTCCCTCACTTGGACCCCATCGAGCAACGGAATCACAAGGCTTCCCCACATATCACTGTGAACAGGAAGATTGCAGCCTCCTTTACCACGGAGCAACAGTATCCGCTCTCCATACCTTGCGCAGCCACTGTGCAAAATGGAGATCCAATCCTCATCGCATAAGGAGGAGGTATGTTCTTTTCCTTCCGCGAGATCAGCACTTCAAGCGAGATCCCTCTGCCTCCTCCTTCAGAGGTGGAGACCATCCACCGTGTAATCCTTTCCACGAGCCACCGAAATCACAAGTCCCACCTGCTCGCCTAAAGCCCATGCGCCATTTCAACTACGCACAACATACATCAGCAGCAATCTCATCATCCCACCATGTAGCAGCCCCACACCTTCTTAGCTTTCAGAACCCGCGAGGGAAGGAGGACACATCTCCAGTCCCTTCATGCAAGCCTGATTCTTTTGGGAAAATTGCATGCATTCCCATATAGGTTTATGTAATTAAATAAACGTCATTAGGCATAACTTTTTTTGTTGAGCTTTTATTTTGTTATTGCAATTTGGAACCTTTTTTGGATCACACATTGGGACACTGATTTGTAATCATTTTACAAAAGTAAAAACATCAATGATGATCAGACTATCATTTTCTATTAACTAAACTTGAGTTTATATTTTTTTATATAAGGTTGATTTTATTAAACTTCATGGATTAAAATTAAGTGTAATTTTACCCATTTTACTCTGAAATTTGCATGCAATTATAAGTTGTTCCAAAAAATCTCCAAAATTCAGATATTTGTGTTTGCTTGTGCTTCAATGCTTGCACAAATTTCATCGAAAATGGAGATGTCGTATTCTGAGAATAATTGTAGAGTGATTTGAGAATTTAATTTCTAATTTGGTCCATGTAACTCTTTTTGACAAAATTTCAAATCTCTTGTATTGCACACTAAAATATCAATTTTTGATAATTTTGGTTTTGGATAATTTGTTGGTGTGGATTAGAAACTAATTGTTAATATTCACTTTGTTTCAATATAAAATTTATTAAAAAATCAAATATCATCAGAAAAATTATAAAAATATTAATATAAGTTCATTTCAACACATTTAATATTCTTTTCAAGTTTCATTAATTTCGCATTCTTTTTGTTCACAAAATTGCATAAAAATCCTAAGAAGCGTTTATTTTTCGTTTTTTTGCATTTTAACCCCTAAAAATACAAAAAAAATATGTTTCATGTGCATCATTAAATTAGGTTCACAAGAAAATATCACTTGCCTAATTTGATCTGATTTTGAATTAAAAATTAATTAGGCTAAGTTGTTTGTTTTTTCTTAAAATTTATTTCAATCGCATTTTGCATTTACATTCATATTGTATAAAAATACTAAAAAATCCTCTTGAAAACCATGCATTAAGTTGGATAATTTTAATCCTAGGTTATTCATGTGCCTCCTTGAGTCGACCATGGAGCATGCATAGGTTAAATAAACACATAAAACTGCACATTGGTTGGTTGGTCGATTTGTTCGTGTGGTTAATTTTTTATTGATATTGATTGCCCGACCACAATAACAATTATATGTAAATAACATAGGATGATTCGATGATCATCATATGACATTATTATCGAGGAAGCAAACAACTTAGCTTCATTTTAAAAAACTTATAGTTATGTTTTCCAATCTTTTGGGTATCTGACCCCGAACATTTCTTGTGAGTATTTCCCTTCATTTTTTTCTCTTTTTTAGCATTTATTCTCTCATTTTTGTAAATATGTTATATCTCTAAATTAAATCTTTGTTTTAGTACAAGGGCCTGGTGGACTTGGAGCAGATTTCTTGTAACTGATGCATGTCGAAGCACATCGGAGGTCGGCTCTTCTTGGTCCGAGCAGATTGTTGAAATGTCAAGAAGGAGATTTTACATTGTCATAGAGAACTTCTTTTTATTCTATTTTTGTATAAATTGGTAATAATTGCTTAATTTTTTACAATGGTTTCTATTTAGGATCTCGCGTCTGTATCAGGATTGGACATTAGACCCTTATGGTTGTACGGTTTGCTTATCGTAAGATAGATTTGCACTCGTAGCTCACAGAGCTTATATAGGTTTTTTTATCTGCTTGTGTTCATACAAATTAAGACTGCACTTCACTTTAATAATGCACACATTAGATTATTCTAACTTAGGCAAATTCAAATCAATTCTTCCATCTAATTAGAACTTTCTTCTAGGTGTGGTTTTCTTACTCACATCCTTTTAACGTTTAAACATTTTAATTCAGTAACGCATCTTGCATTTTAAAGAGCTTGAGACACTGTAAGTCTTCTTATTCAAGCATTCATCATCATTTCCATCGATTGCATCAGCGTTTTCCGATTCCCTCTCTTAGTTTTTTCGAACTTAGGGTAAAGGAATTGGGACTGGATGGTAGACATGATTGATTGTGTTGGATTAATTTTCAGTGACAACTATTATCTAAAATTGGGACTGGTAATTGAACTGGACCAAAAAAATCAGAGTAAAAAATGTTCACTATTTTCGGGAGAGCAACCCGTTCCTTGTACGCAGGTACATATATCCAGACATTGTGGGTGACGACATACACATTAAGGTTAGAGCACAAATCCCTGGACTTGCACTCTAAGTCTCCAAGTCCAACTCTTGCTGGCTTGGGAGCCGCAAGCACTTTCCTTCGACCTTAGAGAGACGTCTTGGTGTACATCTTCTCACTATACTCCTTAGGGGTGTGATATAACCCAGCAGCTCGGGCAGATCATCTCTTTGATTGGGATATAGTGGGAGTGCATGCTGGGCGTCAGGCGACTCACCTTGTGTTCTTGTGTAATATAGTTCGTTTGATCACCTGATCGAAACTAAAAAGACAATGGTCGGATCTTTGCGACCATTATCATGTTGAGTTAGTGAACTCAAGGTTTGCTTTTGCATATTGTTTGTTTGTGTGTCTTACTCTATGCACTTGCATGTTTTCTACCTCGATCCGATTTCGTTCCACCATTCCTCTTCAAAGATATCGAGATATTGGTCGTTATACTTGGAATCTGGGGGTCACTTCTCTTCGACCGTATATCGATCATCTTCACCTTCTTATTCCTCCTCCCCAGATTGCAAAGTCAGAACTCTGTTTAACTTTTGTACTTCTTCGTACTTCTCACCTACCTCACATTTTTACACTCATGATCCACTTCCATCCTGGCTGTCTCACTATATTCTCGAGCACTTGCTGGAATCAAGAGACTATTTTAAGAGCAATCCATTGTTGAGACGGGTGATTGGCAGAGTTATCTACCCCTTTAGACCTCAATATCTCCTCATATGAATGTTAGGACAGGTCAACGATTTACACATACATATCCTAACTTGACCTTAGGATATAACATGGTCGAACAAGCAAACCAAATGAAGAGGCTCACCCCTTATGAATTTTCAGACTTGATTGATCTTAGTGATCAAGCTCACAGATTCCATCCCTCATACCACCCATTCGAAGAGCATACACTTACAAGGGATTGGACCCATGAGCTCGGTTTATAAGCCCCCTATCTCTTGACTCCACCATGTGAAGCTCCTACCAATATCTGGGACACGGATGGTCTATATTCTACCGAGCATTACATGCCAAAGTCAAGGTATGTTGAGTATGAAACTCAAAGTTCTCAACAATATCCCCCAATTAAAAAAACTTCTCCCATGATTTGTCATGAGAGTTTTATGGAGGATGATATTTTTGGACTTGTCGTGAGATATGATTCATTGGCTGACAGGTTTAGAAATATCATTGATATGATTAATTCTTATGTCATTATTCAAGGTTATGGAGTTGATAATGAACTTTACGGATTAGATTCTAGAAACCTAGAAGACACCAGGAAGACCACACGTCATGTACAACTGGAGTCACTTCTACCTTCCTCTTCTACTAACCACTTGTCCTCCAATCTAGAGTCTGTACATTCTCCTATTCCTACTTCACCTATCAAAAGAACCGAAAAATGAAAATCTCAACAATATCAAAGAAATTGAAAAACTCGAAAAAAAATCATGAAAATTGAAAATGAAAAAGACCTAAAAAATTAGACCTTGCCCTTAGGGAAGCGATTGCTGAAGAATTAGTTCTGGGGCATCCATTAATACAGGACATAGAACACTTTCTCGGACTCAAAAGATTTGTGAGAAGTACATTTATGCCTAGGAAGTCAGGAAATAAGAGAACAAGGACTGAGAGACATCTAATGTCTATGGACACCTCCTTAGTAATGGGGAGAAAGACCAAGAGCTACAGAGTGAAGCGATTTCCTAGGGTTTATTGTGAAATCAAAGACACTACCTTCTCCCATGTCAGAATCATTGATGACTCGTCAATAGATATCCTCCTGACCTTTGTGTTTGATAAGCTCAAACTTGGGCCAATCATGAAGATGAGAGAGATCGTTCAGCTGGTTGATCGATCAATAAAACGATTGAGAGGAACCATTTCAGCCATCATTACTTTCTAAGGTGATCTACTCCAAGTAGACTTTGTGACCATTGACATTGAGCACCGAGGAGAGTTCATCCGTTCTCCAATCATTCTCAGGAAGATGTTCTTAGCCTTGGTTAACGCAACTATAGATTGCAAGACCTGGGAGATCAATTTTATAGAATTGGGAGCACTCTGACCTCACCCATTCTTTGAGGACACACGATACTCTAAGGTAACCTACAAATCCATAGATAGCCATAACCGTCAAGCGGTAGATAAGTCCTACCCCTCTACTACACCTAAGACAACGGTTGTTGAGCAGACCCATGGTATTGAGATCTCCCACACTAAGGAGATTTCACCCGATGCTTACTCCACCACCTCCATGAGAGCTCTTGTGAAGGACTTACAAACAGAAGCTTCTCCCGCTTTGAAATCAAACTTTTTCAAATGCTTTGATCATTTCGGTGATCTGAATCCCAAGCCTACATTGTCATAGCCACCAGTCAGAGTGACGACCAACATCTCACAAAATCACTCCAAAAAGGAGGTCATTTCTTCTAGTCGGTTTTCTAGTGAGCAGATAAAAAGCATGGATTCCTCAAGGCATTCCCTTGAACCCCTAAAGGAATATCACTCTCATCATCCTCTCCATACTTCAGGTTCGAGAAAATCGACTATGATGGTCTCCTCTGAGGTTTCTTCTTCGGATTCCAATGATGTGATTATCATAAATGGGATATGGTAAGCTTGCCATTCAACCATACTCGAGCAAGCAACCATATGTCAATCGTCGTTGGACATTCCATCCTCCTCACTGCTATTCTTTTGAGGATGAATCCCACAACGACACAGGTCCACGCTTCATCTTCCCTCTCCATTCCTGAAAGAAGGTCTGTCAAAAACCTTCTTTATCTGTGTATATTATCACTCCATCTTGTATAGGATTTCTATCTTTTTTGTTCCCACCCTCTCCTATGATTCACATCACTCGCCCCAGTTCTGTATCATTTTCAATTTGTTGCTATACTTAGGATGACTATATCCTAAGAATAGGGGTTTGAGTGATCCGAGTTACTCTTTCTTTTCTTTTTTATTTTGTCGTTGTACATTCTCCAGATCCCATTCGGACCCCCACTCATGTACTTTCATATTTAGGTTGACCAGAGCCTAAGTATAGGGGGAGACGTCCTGTGTATTCTCCACATCTACTTCTTCCTCTTCCCTTGCCCTCGGTCATCTCGTTTTTGTCTTCATCTATACTCAGGCCTTCAGAACCCTATGTATAGGGGACGATTGACTTCTATACTCATATTCTTTGCACCACTCTACGATTAGTCCGATTTGTCTTATTTCTCTCCATGCTTTTAGTGTTGGACATGCGAGCCCACGGCGAGCCATTATGCAATAAATGTTATTGCAATTCACTCCTTAATCTGAAATAAAGAATACATAGTTTGCATAATAGGTCCCTTAGTACAATTAGGGTTATGTACCATGGCCATCTTAATGATCATACAGCTGTAGATTCAATTATTGAATCATAGAGGCTGGTGCTTAGATGAATATCTAATGAGTTAGATTGAGGACTCATCAAGCACCGTCAAATGATTATTAAGAGATGATCTCCAGCCTGAGTAGGAGATGGCAATCCTATCTCATTTAGGTTGATATCTGACCGACCTCTTGATGCAGGTCCTCTGCATAGGAATAGAGATTCGGAGGTGTCGGATGAGTTAGGTCAAAGAGTTGACTTAACGAGATCGAGATAACCAAAGTCCTATATCGTATGCTGTCACGATACAGGCACACATCCTCTGACCAGAGACAGATGTGTTACTATATGTCTGAGTATGTACATTTGGCAGACCAATAGGTTGATGGCCTAATCAAGGTCTATACACCGGCGCGCTGGTGTGCATATAAGGGCATATGAGTAATACGATCTCTCAAAGGGATCATACAGGTTCACTACTGAATCGGAAGACATGAGCTCACTCATGAGATATTGGGAAGAATCAAATTCCGTGCGCACGGTCGTCTCGCTTTGGAAGCTTGACTGAATTTGTAGGTTTGATATATACTTTTGGAAAGTATATGATCAGGACCTAGGTATGACATATGATTTTGGAAAGTATATGATCGATACCGACTCCCAATGATCGAATGAGAAACTTACTGATAAAACCCTGAAGTAGACAGTATAAAGTTGATCTAATACTTCGGGTTTATTCTGAGTCTTCCAGTATGCAGGATGTACAGGTATTGGGAATGCCTGAGGGTGATGTGATCATAAACGGTTGTATAACCATGACGCTTCCATTCCTAGGGAGTGATGAAACGGGTCTGGATTTTAGTGACTCCTCTTAGTAGAGAAGTAATCTGATCTTAGTCCAAATGTTGGACATTGATCTGAATGTGATTCAGATTCAATGAGAAGATTAGATTTACGGTCTTGATTTAATCAAGCATCTATGAGAGGCCCGAGATCTGGATTTGAGATGTGATCTCAATATCCATGTCACTATACGTGGAACAATACAATCGCCATGTCCTTATCTCCAAGTATTCGCGGAGAAAGCGCATTATCCTTGAAAGAGTTCATGGATAATTCTATTGTTGATATATGTATCCGAGCATTGAGAAAATGGATAATTAAATGTGGTTTAAGTATCATGAATAATATGAATTTGATTCATATTATAAGGAGAGTTATCTTAGATAATTAAATGTGATTTGATTATCAAAGATGTGAATAATGTGAATGTGATTCATATTATTTGAACACATGAGATAAAGAGATCCAAGATGATTAAATATGATTTAATTATCAAGGATAAGAATAATGTGGATAGTAATATCCAATTATTCATAATATATTATAAATGTGATTTATAATGTATTAGAGAGAGTTAAATATAATTTATATTCGTAGATTAATTATTAATGTGTATTGGATACACGTTGTTTAATTAATTGAAAATGTAAATTACATTTCGTTTTGGGTTGTGAATTTGATTCACAATAATTCAATGTCAAGATTGCAATATTCCCAAAATTAATTGAGAATTATTTTGGTGAATTAAAATACCAACAAATTGTTGTTGGAAATTGGATGGAGAGAAAATCAAGGAGATTGCCCTCCCCTTTTGGAAAGGAGGGGGCGGCACCAATTCCTTGAGGGAATTGGTGGCCGTCCCCCCCCCCCTTCCAAAGAGGAAGGTGTATCTCCCTTATTTTCTCTCTCTCTATTTGTGTGGTTTAATTTGGTATTATATTTATTTGATTTATCAAATATATTTAATCAAAATTAAATCACAAGTTGTTGGCTTTTACCAACAACAATCTTGACCATTGGATTGTCATAAATCAATCTCATCCATTGATTTTATATGACACATGGATTGAGATCCATGGATCCCAAAACCCTATAAATAGAGAGGCATTCTTGGCTCTCTCTTTACACATGCTATTGTAGCAAAACTCTCTCTCTCTCTCTTTCTTTCCAGAGGTCAGCCCTCTCTCTCTCCCTCTCATGGCCGTTCACCATGGATGCCATGGAGAGATTCTCCATCGCCGCGGCATCGTCGTTATGCTGCCCGTTCTTCTGCTCGTGGATCTCCGTCTCCTTCGGTGTGCCTCGCTCGTGAAGAAGATGTTGGATCTCGTGTGTCGAGATCAGGAGATCCGCCGCTTGGATCATCAACTTGGATTGCGAGAAGCACGCGGTTCATCCCCGCGCTCGCAAGCGTCTCCTCCGTCGGATCGGACTTGAGACAGGAGGTCTCTTCGTTTAGAGACTTGATCGCAACCACGCTTCAAGAGGTAATCCTAATTACTTGTTTGTGGTTTAGACGAAACGATCCGAGAAGTGTTCTTGGATCATGTGGTTTCGTCGTAAGAAAATTTTTTAAATTCCGCTGCATCGAGCAACTAGTGCGACTAGTCGCTCTTCGTCGTATTCGATACGACGCTCACGCTTCCGTGATGCGCTTGAGGATCAAACCATATCCTTCAAGTGGTATCAGAGCCTTAGGTCGACGGTTTCGAATAGTGATTCGCTAACCGAGGACGACTTGGGTTCGTTAAGGTCGCGAAAGTTTTCATCGCATTTGATTTCGCAGATCTATTTAGTAAAGAAATTCGGCACTGTTTAAATTGTTTAAACACGATCTTTATACTTGGATTATGTTCCCCATTAAATAAGGAAACCATAGGATCTGAGTTTGCGTAAATCGGATTTCGTATGCTCGAGATATGGTCGTTTTAATGAACATGTATGCACTGTTGCTGGAACTGTGAATCTGAACGTGATTAAAATGTTAATTACTGTTTAGACTTGCTCGAAATGCGTGAAACATCACTTAGGTTCTGTCCAAAATCAAACTAGCAAACTTTAGAAATTGACTTTGCTTAATTTGGATTTAATATGATTGAGATATGCCAATTTTAGTAAGTAGGGGTCACTGCTGAAATTGCTTTCCTAATCTAGAACCAAGTGATTGTCAATTAGTGAAATTAATTGTTAATTTCGTGAAATAATCTTGAAAAATATTTGTGAAATATTGAAACATGATTATTTGCCTAATTGACTTGGCCCCAACCAATTAATTGATTAGATTTGATCTAAACCATAATTGGAATTACAATCATCAAACTTCTTGCTTGAATAGGACTTGGGAATTTGCCTAGCAAATTTCCTGAAAATCAAAATTGTTTTGATTACTATATGATATAATTTCGGTTGAAGAACCGATGATCATCTCAAGTACAAAATAATCAATTTGGCATTATCCTTTCCCGAGGCGGATATGGTGTCTAGTCGGGGATCGCTGGTCAGCGGGTTGCAACGTATGTGGTCCGCCCCACTCCCGTCGGTACTGGCCATGACAGCGGGTAGGGCCGGGATAATGTCCGAGGGATTATGATGTATTTTTCTAATTATTAAAATACGAATTAATACGTACTTTGAGAATAATACCATATATATTCAAGCATAACAATAAAGTTTGATTAATTGAATTGGATTGATAATTAATTTAATATGATTGAATTGATTATGTCCAATTATACTTTAATATGATTAGAGTTAATAATTCCCTTGGAAGAATTAATTATATGAATGTGATTCATAGTAATTAATTAAATTTGAATAAGAGGTGGAGGATCACATAAGTGACATCCTTGGTCTCCCGTCAAGGCGAAGGGTTTCCGTCGCCAGGGATTGTATATAGGAGACGCCTGTACGTAGTGACAGCTCCTATATACAAGCGCATCTGGATCGGACTCTTTGCTTCTCGAAAGAGTAAGGCCGTATGCGTAGTGACCCCAATATCGGATCCTCATATTATTGGGGCGATATTGGATTGCGCATAGCGAGTTCTATTCCTGTTGATGGTTGGTTCAATCAACGACGGGTCAACATCACCTTAGGGGTGGTGGGCCCGGGTGTTAAAGACCGAATTGGGAAATGCAAGTTGGACTTGCAAGGCGGAATGTGTTCCCGCTTCTCTTTATTGGAGTTGCAGTTTCTCATATTATTGGGATGTAACAAAGATAAAGAGGAGATCCCAGATCTTGCTGAGATATAATGGTAAGTATATCTCTTACATTGAAAGTGATTAAGGGAATGAACTTTCATTGTTGACATGGCAAGACAACTTTGATATAAAAACTCCTAAATCAAAGTATAATATGTGTATATATATAAATATATACCCTTATGCAAATTACTTATTTCAGATAATCCTTCATTAAACCCACTCAATGTTATACTCATTAATAACCAGTAGAATATCATGGATTGGACCCTTGATCCAGATATTGTACTTGCGATTGGACACATAATGTATGTGGTTGCAATGTGCAAGATTCCTCATAATAATGAGAAGTGATAATTAAATAAGACAATAGGACTAAAACCCTAGGGTTTGTATGTCTCTATAAGTCTTGATCTTATCGAATGTACTTTTTAAGTGACATGTCGATGATGATCGTAATTATCAAATTAATCCTTATAAAATCAATAAAGATATTCTGGCATATATATGTGCTCTTGACATTTAATCATGAATGACATGGTTCTCTACATCATGTAGAATGGTAGCTCTATTAGAGATAATGTATTCAAATTGTTTGAATACCTACCTGAACCGATGCTTCAAAGAGTTTAGATGGATGTAGATGATGAGTGTCATCATTCTACTGTCTATACTCTAGTCATTCATGAAGCTTCATAATATTCATATTATATGAACTTAAATGAAGCTTGTATAAATGTTGAAATACTCTTATATTGAAATTTTTGATTTTAACATAAGAGATCCTTGGTCTTGAGCAAAGGTTGCTTATAGACAAAGGGAGCGCAGTGGAAGCATGGGTTGGACCCAAGTAAGAGGTATAGTCAAAGAGTTGACTGTACTTCTGTGACTTCCATATGACATCCAAAGAGTTGGATGAATGCCAATACTGCAATAAGTTGATGTGTTGATAGTATGACTATCAAGTCTGTCTAGAATCCTCAGAAAAGGACTCGGATGGAGCATCAGTATAATCTACATATAATCATTGATATTGACTTACTTATTTGATAAGATAAAGTCTAATAATTGTATCTCAAATTTTCTAATGACACTTGCAATTGGTTGCATTTGTATTAGAAATTTGATCTTAAGGTTTATTGGTCATCCATGTTGAAAGTGATGCAAGTGTTACAACAATTTCCATGAGATCAATAGACTTCATATTTTCAGTGGGAGCCCTTAGTCTTAGAGAATGTCTCTATGACCTAGATATTAGAATACACTCATTGTTTATTTCTAATTGTTGGATATAAACATGAATTCTGTAATAAATCTATCATAAAGAGTTATGATGGAAATATTTCAGATAGTAATCTAAAATCTAGTGGACTCTATTAAATTAGAAAATTATTGAATGGTTCATTAAGATTTCTAATACTGAAAATTAAACCTTTAAAAGATCAATAGGAGGATAAAGATCATTTGACAATGATCTGACATCAAATTTTGGACATATGTCTGTTGATGAAATCAATGGACTGGTAAGACATGAAACTTTAGATTATCTAAAGATTCAAATCTCACATACTTGTGAATATTGTATTCAAAGTAAAATGTCCAATACACCCTTCCTTGGGAAAGGTGTAAGATTAAGGTATTCAAGATCTCATACATATTAATGTATGTGAATCATCTATATCAGAATAAACATTATGGATATGTGATATCTATTAGTGATTATTTGATATGAGATTTTTTTCTTCACTTAGAAAACTTTGAAATGTTCAAAGATTTCACAATTTTGGTTTAGAACCAAAGTTTGAAGGAAGATAAAATGAATTTGATCTAACCAAGGTAGCATGTACCTATTAGATGAATTCAAGAAATACCTTATGGAGATATGAATATCATTCCTATCTTAATCCTCCTGATGAACCTTAACTCAATAGAGTTGTAGGGAGATACAATTGATCATGTGTGACATGATTTGATCAATGATTAATCATAGCATAATTATCTCTTAGTTTCCAGGTATATATATGTGGTAGAGACTACATTATATATCCTTAATAAGGTTCCATGTGATTGAGCTGGAATCTGGCACTAGAGAGTGCTACTTCATTAGGAAAATAAAGGATGGTATTGGATACCTACTTTATGACCTTGAGATTCTTAAAAGATCTAATCTTTGAGAATATGATTCTTATAGGATGTCTCTCTTGAGAATCAAGATGAAAATGAAGTGAAGGAACTCATTTAATCTTGAAAAGATAATGAGGCTCCTGAAATCAGAAACTAAAAGAATAATTGAAGATGAAACACTAATACTTCTTCAAATAAGTTTGAGGATGTATTCCATGTGAAAATGATCGGACTTCATGTGATGAAGCTCCTGAGGATAATGACATGGAAAGATGGATGTTAGCAATAAAAGTCTAATGTAGACTTCATATACAAGTATTGTATATGGACCCTCGAGGATCCACCTATATGGGTCAGACCCATTAAGGTGTAAATGGATCTTCAAGAGAAAGAGGGAACCTGATGAGAAGGTATAGACCTTCAAAGCACGGTTCGTAGCCATGAGCTACACACCGAAGAGAAGGCATCGCTTGCGATAAGACTTGCTCTCCAGTGACCTTGCTTTAACCCATCAGAATATTGCTAACTATAGCTACACAACTTGTCTATGACATCTTCATGGTGTGATTCAAGATTGCATTCCTCTATGAATGCCTCTCTGAGGATATTCATATGAAGTAGCCCCAGGGCTTCATGGTTGAGGAAAGCAAGGTATGCTAGCTGAAGAACTCCATCTTTGGACTCAAATAAGTTTCTTGTAGTTGGAACATAAGATTTAATGAAATTATAAATGTTATGATTTCAGATAAAATCTTGATGAACCATGTGAAGCTTAGTGGGAGTGCCATTGTGTTCATCGTGCTTAATGTAGATATTATTCTAATCATATAAGAATAAATGATAAGTGTTTTATAATTTGGTTGTTCCATACCTTGAGATACGATTTCAAGGATACCTCTTAGATCTTAATTCTGAAGTCGTTCAGAAGCAAAGAGAAGAGGGTATTGGGACTGTCGCATTAGTAGTACACCTTGGACTTATTCCATTTTCTGGACAATTCCAAGAAAAGCTTCCTTCCCTTAAGATGTGGTAGTGACCTGTCTAGAGGGATAGCACCTCAAAGAGTTGAGGAAGTGAATACTAGAACTGCTTGCACTTGTGCATCAGTTATGAGAAGCTGAATGTATTCTAGATGTGTACAAGAACCAGATGTCTACCATGCAGTGGGAGTAGTAAACTATTAATAATCGTGCTATGGAGATAAAACACTTGATTGCAGTAATAATAATATCTTCAAAGATGATAAAACTTGGAGATAGTGATCTCAAAGTCTTATCTTCAAAAGTTTAAAGATCTTGTAGATAGTGATCTATAAGGGTCTTGACTGCAGTTACCTTAGGAGATAGAGATCTTCAGGAATGAAGGTATTCTAATAAGGATTATGGGAATACTGGTTATGATAATTAATAAGATGTAGTGTCAAGGACACTATAACCAACAAAATTGAGTATCGGTTGCATGAGATGCAACATTCGCATTGGATGCGAGCACTGTTACTAGGAGATATGCAATTGCCGTAAAAGGACTTGGCGTAGTCTCTTGGGAACGGAGTGACTAATCAGCTTACCTAGCTATTTTCTAAATAGCCTATGATTGTCACATGAGTGTGGGTTTAAATGATTAGCCCATTAATGGCTCTTTGGGCTAGTGGGAGATTGTTGGACATGCGAGCCCACGGCGAGCCATTATGCAATAAATGTTATTGCAATTCACTCCTTAATCTGAAATAAAGAGTACATAGTTTGCATAATAGGTCCCTTAGTACAATTAGGGTTATGTACCATGGCCATCATAATGATCATACAGCTGTTGATTCAATTATTGAATCATAGAGGCTGGTGCTTAGATGAATATCTAATGAGTTAGATTGAGGACTCATCAAGCACCGTCAAATGATTATTAAGAGATGATCTCCAGCCTGAGTAGGAGATGGCAATCCTATCTCATTTAGGTTGATATCTGACCGACCTCTTGATGCAGGTCCTCTGCATAGGAATAGAGATTCGGAGGTGTCGGATGAGTTAGGTCAAAGAGTTGACTTAACGAGATCGAGATAACCAAAGTCCTATATCGTATGCTGTCACGATACAGGCACACATCCTCTGACCAGAGACAGATGTGTTACTATATGTCTGAGTATGTACATTTGGCAGACCAATAGGTTGATGGCCTAATCAAGGTCTATACACCGACGCGCTGGTGTGCATATAAGGGCATATGAGTAATACGATCTCTCAAAGGGATCATACAGGTTCACTACTGAACCGGAAGACATGAGCTCACTCATGAGATATTGGGAAGAATCAAATTCCGTGCGCACGATCGTCTCGCTTTGGAAGCTTGACTGAATTTGTAGGTTTGATATATACTTTTGGAAAGTATATGATCAGGACCTAGGTATGACATATGCTTTTGGAAAGTATATGATCGATACCGACTCCCAATGATCGAATGAGAAACTTACTGATAAAACCCTGAAGTAGACAGTATAAAGTTGATCTAATACTTCGGGTTTATTCTGAGTCTTCCAGTATGCAGGATGTACAGGTATTGGGAATGCCTGAGGGTGATGTGATCATAAACGGTTGTATAACCATGACGCTTCCATTCCTAGGGAGTGATGAAACGGGTCTGGATTTTAGTGACTCCTCTTAGTAGAGAAGTAATCTGATCTTAGTCCAAATGTTGGACATTGATCTGAATGTGATTCAGATTCAATGAGAAGATTAGATTTACGGTCTTGATTTAATCAAGCATCTATGAGAGGCCCGAGATCTGGATTTGAGATGTGATCTCAATATCCATGTCACTATATGTGGAACAATACAATCGCCCTGTCCTTATCTCCAAGTATTCGCGGAGAAAGCGCATTGTCCTTGAAAGAGTTCATGGATAATTCTATTGTTGATATATGTATCCGAGCATTGAGAAAATGGATAATTAAATGTGGTTTAACTATCATGAATAATATGAATTTGATTCATATTATAAGGAGAGTTATCTTAGATAATTAAATGTGATTTGATTATCAAAGATGTGAATAATGTGAATGTGATTCATATTATTTGAACAAATGAGATAAAGAGATCCAAGATGATTAAATATGATTTAATTATCAAGGATAAGAATAATGTGGATAGTAATATCCAATTATTCATAATATATTATAAATGTGATTTATAATGTATTAGAGAGAGTTAAATATAATTTATATTAGTAGATTAATTATTAATGTGTATTGGATACACATTGTTTAATTAATTGAAAATGTAAATTACATTTTGTTTTGGGTTGTGAATTTGATTCACAATAATTCAATGTCAAGATTGCAATATTCCCAAAATTAATTGAGAATTATTTTGGTGAATTAAAATACCAACAAATTGTTGTTGGAAATTGGATGGAGAGAAAATCAAGGAGATTGCCCTCCCCTTTTGGAAAGGAGGGGGCGGCACCAATTCCTTGAGGGAATTGGTGGCCGTCCCTCCATTCCAAAGAGGAAGGTGTATCTCCCTTATTTTCTCTCTCTCTATTTGTGTGGTTTAATTTGGTATTATAGTTATTTGATTTATCAAATATATTTAATCAAAATTAAATCACAAGTTGTTGGCTTTTACCAACAACAATCTTGACCATTGGATTGTCATAAATCAATCTCATCCATTGATTTTGTATGACACATGGATTGAGATCCATGGATCCCAAAACCCTATAAATAGAGAGGCATTCTTGGCTCTCTCTTTACACATGCTATTGTAGCAAAACTCTCTCTCTCTCTCTTTCTTTCCAGAGGTCAGCCCTCTCTCTGTCCCTCTCATGGCCATCCACCATGGATGCCATGGAGAGATTCTCCATCGCCGCGGCATCGTCGTTATGCTGCCCGTTCTTCTGCTCGTGGATATCCGTCTCCTTCGGTGCGCCTCGCTCGTGAAGAAGATGTTGGATCTCGTGTGTCGAGATCAGGAGATCCGCCGCTTGGATCATCAACTTGGATTGCGAGAAGCACGCGGTTCATCCCCGCGCTCGCAAGCGTCTCCTCCGTCGGATCGAACTTGAGACAGGAGGTCTCTTCGTTTAGAGACTTGATCACAACCACGCTTCAAGAGGTAATCCTAATTACTTGTTTGTGGTTTAGACGAAACGATCCGAGAAGTGTTCTTGGATCATGTGGTTTCGTCGTAAGAAAATTTTTTAAATTCCGCTGCATCGAGCAACTAGTGCGACTAGTCGCTCTTCGTCGTATTCGATACGACGCTCACGCTTCCGTGATGCGCTTGAGGATCAAACCATATCCTTCATTTAGGACATACCATGAGCTAAGTATAGGGGGTGGCGTATATATTGTATATACTTTACCTATAACTCGAACTTTCACGTATTTTGTGTATATAATATTCAATAAAATACGATATGGGTAACTACTAGTAAAATTTGTAAAAAAATAAATTTGAAGAATAAAAGTAAAAATTAAATAATTCTTGAAAAATTAAAAAATATTTTGCAAAATTATACAATGTTTATATTGATATCCTCTGTAAAATATGTATACTCTTGTATAATCATGTATAATTTTGTGTAAATAATACTCTTGATAAAAAAATTTGTTGCAAATACTTGGGTAGTAAAATTTATGTAAAATTGGGTATATAACAAAAAAATTTAAATTAAATGGCTTCTTATTCAGTAAAAAAATAGGGAAAAAACAACAAAAAAAATTCATGATGCATATGCATTGCAATCTGCATATCCTGCACATGCACAAGTGGAATGTCATAAGGTTCTGAATGGAGTTGTGAGTAAAAATTGAGGGTGGACCTAACCTACCTTAATCCACTTAATTTTTAAAGGAACTTCAGTGAGAAGTAGGATATTAGAAACTTCGGGTCATGGACATAATTCTCTAAGTTTACAAGAGAATGTCTAGACTTTCACTCATAGTGTCTAACTTGGTCACCTCATTCTGAGTAGACTATTTGATAGGGAACTAACATATACTCTACACCGTGCACTTAGCTCAACCCAGACAAGGTGTTGAAAGATTGTGCATCTTTTTCTTTGGTATCATGAACATCTAAAGATTGGAGTAACAGCTTGAAATAAAGCTTCAGATGAGGGATGTACTACTAGCATAATTTTTTCTAAGTCCCCCAAATATGGACAAAATAAAAATTCTATATCCGTCGGGCCACAAAAAGATCAATGTAGAGCAACCACAATTCCTACTAAAAATAAGCTAATTCCTAATGTACATTATTGACCACAATGATCCAAGTTTTACATAGCTTGCAGATCTTGGTGGAGACTTGGCTAAACCGGTCAAGCTTCACAAGAGATGTAACTACACTGGTCACACTCAGTTTTTTTTTCTTTTCTTCTGGACTTCTCCCTCATACTCATTTTGACGTAGCACGTACCTGAACTTAGAAGGAAATACATGACTCCCCTATGATGAGTTACTAGAGGAGGAGATTGCATGGTAGTTCGGCATCTTGAATGGGAAGAGCTAACATCTCTCACACATAAGAGACAATTATTCAATGTTCATGTGGGATGTTTTAGGAGGGGTCGATCTAATATGACTTCTAAGTCGGACTTGGATGATGACTTTTACAACTTAGAGAGTGTTGTTTTTAAAATTCTAATTCTCATAAGGTGTTCCGCCACATTATTAATCTATAGGTCGAGTCGAGCTCCATTTTCACCTTTTGTTCATGACCTTGGTTTGGAACCCAAACTCATTTCACTTATGCATTCATTTTAGTTGCTCGGGAATGAGCAAGATTTAAGTATAGGAGGTTGATGAATATATTATTCATCACTCTAAAAGATGAAAACAGATATCTATTCCCAAGAGATTAATTGGATTTAACCATTTATATTGGATTATTAGCATCCATGCATGTGTAAATAAAATCCTTATTTTAGCATTCATAATTTCATAAGTAAGAAGTCAGATTTTTGTGTACATAATACTAACAATAATGAAGGAAAAATATCAAAAAAATACTAGCTTGTATAATTGACCACCAAACCCAAGTTTTGAGACAAGTAAATGCAAATATCTCACATATAGTCTCCTATGAACCTCTACTCATTTTTGAATTAATTTACACTAAATTATCTACAAAACAAGACTAAATTCAAATGAATCGGAATTCATAAGTGAAACTTGGGTTTTGGGACCTAGTTGTATAGTATTTATATATACTAACTTGACACTGACATTTTATGTACAAATTTAACCCATTTTGATTTCTTTCTTCTTCTATTAATTTCTTTATTTTTAATTATAATAAGTTACATAATAACAAAAATCCAAATAAATTATTTGTCCTTTGAAAATAATGCAGATTATCTTTGTATATATGTAAATATTGTTATTTCCTCCAATTTTGTTTTGTTTCTTCTTAATTATTACGAATCCAAAAAAATATTTATGTTTTATTTTATTTATTATATTTAATTATTATTTTGTAAGTATCTATTATTTATTTAAAAATCAAAATAGAAAAATATTAAAATTTACATTTTAATATTTTAAGATGCATTCCAAAAACATTTTGTACACATTTTTTTATTTTGCATTTGAGATCTACATGAAAAATGTATATTATATTTGGATCTACATTATTCATGTTGACATTTTTCTCCTTTTACTTTTTCTTTTACTATTTTAAATAGCCTTCTTTTGGTTTATTTTATTTTCATTTTTTATTTTTCTCCATAACTTCCATTCTTCCTAAACTCTTTCACTACATCACCAAATTCCATTCCACCCCACTTCTTTCCTAACTCCCACTTCTTTTTCCTTCTTAATCCTATTACTCCTTATTTTCCATCCATCTGCCATTTGTAGAGAGATAAACCCGCAAGCTCCTTCTCAATGCCTTGGTGGCAGCAAGCGCAAGAGGTCGAGTCGAGCGACGTACTGGTACTCCGATTCTCAGTGAGATCCAAGGAGGATAGTTCCACCTTGCTGCAGCTTGTCCAGAAGTTGCTCAGCTTCTCGGTGCTCCGTCATGCACCGATTAAGGCCACTATCGGAGTAGAGCATATCTCCTCCACCCATTCGGCAAACCTCCAGGTAAAGTCTCTTACATCCTTCTTTTTTATTCTTCCTTTCCTTCTTCTTCCTCCATTTTTCTTCTTCTTCCTTTCTCCCCATACTTTCTTTCTCTTCGATTCATCGTCCTCCATCCATTAAATCACTAAATAAATTGCATTTCTACATATTAATTCTATGGAGAATCTAGTGGTGATTTTTATTGAATTTTTTGGTGATTTTTATTGAATCTATTAATCAAAACTTCGTACCATCTAAACAATCCAATAACTTCCCCCTGAGAAGGAAGAGGAGCAAACTTCCTCTGTTGCAATAGGGGATGTTTTCTCCTCTTCCTTCTCTCTCATTTCTCCCTCCTCTCTCTTCATCTCTTTGTCTCTCTCTCTTCTTCTTCACTTTTCCCTTCTTCTCCTTCCTCTTCTTCCCCCTCACCTCTTCTTCACTCATTTGCACTCCTCCTTCACTCTCACCATCACCACTCGCGTGCCACATGCAACAGTTGTCGTTGCACACCTATTTCATCTCCATCACCCTTGACCTATACACCCTGTCTTTCTAACCCACATAACCCCTTATCTCTGGCCATGTGCAGCAGCCAAAGATCAAGCTCCTCCTTCCCTCATCCACGAACAAGGAGTCTATCTCCTTTCTTATTTGCGCCTAACATTCCAACTGAGTGAAAAAGCTCGAGCTTTCCCTTGCATTTACAAGTTTTAGTAGTTGATGAATCTGTAATTCATCATCTTTATTCATTTAGCTTAAAATCTCTTATAAAACACCTGTAAATGCTAATAAATCTCTCATTTTACTAACCTTCATTCTTGTGTAAATATTGTGTATTTATCACTATTTTAACCTAAAATAAATAAATAAAGGAAAAATAAAGAAAATAAAAGAATGTATATATGTAATGTATACAGGTTAACTCTGACCCCGAGATTAGGTCAAGACTTGACATGGTCGACAAGGAATAAAGTAGGGGGAGATAAGATCTAAATACAAGAAAATCAATATCCACTTGTGCAGATTCATTACTTGTACACTACTGTATATAATACATATTACTTGTACTAATTTATTTATCACCAAACTCACTCTAAATAAAAATGCTTTCTTCTTGTAATTGGACATAAAAATCAATTGTAAATGTTAAAAATAATTGCAAGAAAAATCATTGTACAGTTTGTAAATAACAACACTTTGAAAAAGCTGCAAAGCTCATATTATCAGATCAATATCTTCTCCATAAAACTCAAAATGAAGCAAATTCACTTTTATTGTACTCAGAATTAAAGTCTTTAAAATGGAGTGATTTCATACAAATTGAAGATAAGGTGTGAAATTTGGCTTCTTGGGGTGCCATTGTATCTTATACCTATGTATATTGTATGTATATTTATTTTCTTTGTATTTTTGTATATATTTTATTTTTAACTATTTGTATATATTGTATTTAACTTATATAAAATACAAAAAAATCACAAAATAAAAGATAATAAAAAAATTATGTTCATATAGTATATATACCACTATGTATATTGTACATATTACTATTTAATTACCCTAATAAAATATTCCATAAAAATAAAATATAAATATCATTAAAATCCTTGAAGAATATCATAAAATAATCAACTACAAATATATATCTATATTTGTAAAAATAATAAATTAAAAATCTCGGTGTTGTATATATAGGTATATATACCTATAAATAACATATTTTATTTAATTAATTTAAAATCACTAACATTTTCTCTTTACATTATTTTTATTTTAAATCCATTTTCTATTTTATTGTAATTGATTTCTCATTTTTTACCCATTTTGTCATTTTCAGTTTCATGTCTTATTCGTCGTGCATTGTGATTGGATGAGCCCGGTTCTGTTGACCCAGGTCAACTACCTAATCCCCACAACTTCCCACGCTTGTCGCTCACATGTGCCTCTTCTCCCAATTTTCCCGCACGTGTCGGTCATTAACTTCCCCCGCCTTCTTCTCTGATTTATTAGCCCTAACATCCCTCTCCCTCAGCAGGTCATCATCTTCGCATTCCTAGCCTCGATTCGCTCGCATTTTGAATACAGAAACTCACTGAACTCCTACCTATTAATACTTCTAGATTCCCATCATTTACAATTGATCCATTTTCCACCATCCTTCTCGTCCGAAATCGAGTCTAAGTGAAAGTTGTTGTGACATAGCAGTGATCCTTTCTATTAAGAATGTCTTAGGGATTATTGAAGGCGAGATCCATCACGTTGCCGGAGTTCTCCAACGCGGTGACCAAGCTTCTTAGCACTTTACAGTGAATCAAGGTTGTAACCCTTTCCAACCACCGTACGTAGATTTAGATCATTATCCTTTCATTTTCGTTGTTGATTTTTGCATTTATTTTATGTAGTAAGCGTAAATCCACCCACCTTCACTTCCCTCTGATCTACCCAATTGGAGGTGCTTCATTCATCGCTTTTCAACTTCGACCTTCACATCACGCTCACCGACCCCTTCTTCATCTTCATACATCGTCTGTACCCCCAGGTCTTCCGGATCTGGAGAACTAACTTCCCTTGCATACATCATTCATAGGAGATGCTCATCCACCACCATTTTCCCTTTTTTACATCAAATAACCGTAACCGGATATCTACCTCCGAGCACACATCTTTTTGCAAGGTCAAGGAATGCACCTGGGAGCGAGGAGTAGGACCTGGACGTCTACCTGGAGCCGTAGAACTTTCGGCCTCCAGATCATCATCCGATGAAGATCGAGCTTCAATTCCACCCTCAATCAACATGGAGACGTAGCAGAGAGTTGCATGATGAATATGTGATTCATCACTCTAATTAGCTAAAAATAGAGCTTCGTCTCGAGAATTTAGGTTCATTTGCATGTTAACTTCATAAAATTAACTTTCAGGCACTTGTACATAATTTTCATAAACTAACACTTCATATTGCATTCATAATCATCCATGCATTTTCACCTAACTTCATGCATTTTTAGTTAAATCATGATAACTCCAATTAACCTCAAACCACCTCCATTGTATGCATATCACTAACCTTAATCCATGAAAAATCCTAAAAAATGCTAACTTATATATATGTGAAATAATCTCAAACCCTAATTTCAGGACAGACGGACTAAAACTTTGATATCTCTCTCATACAGTGTTCAAATGAACTCTACTCACTTTAAAATTAATTTACATTCAAATATCTACAAATCAAGACCAAATTAAAAAAAATCGGAGTCCATTTGTGAAAATTGTGTTTTGGGACCAAACTATGCATGGTACCTTTTTACTGATTTTGACCTATGATTTGATGTGCATATTTCATTCATTCAAATTATTTTCTTTTTAAATAAATCACATAAAAATTAAAATCCAAAAAAAATCAGAAAAGCAATATGAATGACATGTTATGACTTGAGCTTTCGAACCTAATCCACTTGTGCATAATTAACCTCCCTAATTTTTCTAGCCTATTTGAAACCCATAAAAATTCCAAAAAAATCATTTTTGAGTCCACTCATTATTTCATAGCATGTTTGATTTTTTTTTCATGCATTTATTTATCATCAAAAAATCAAATAAAAATTTCAAAGCCAAAAACTGAGATTTTATATATAAAATAAAACCAAAAATATCCATCTCGCATTTTGTATTTCACTTGCACATGAGTCCTTCATGAACATTATAGATTGCATTTAAATACACACTTTTCATTTTGGTCATTTTTTCATCTAAGTCCATTCTGTATTTTATCTCTATTTTCTTTGCATTTAAATGCATAGTCAGCATTTCCTAGTCAAATCTACGCCACATGGCACCTTCTGATTAGCCCACCTCAAGTCCATTCACCCGCTCTTTTTTCTCTCCATGTGCCAATCACGTGAGCCATTCCTACCTACTTCCCTCTCTCCCCACATGCTAGGCATGTGATATCCAGTCCCCTCCTCAGGCGTCGCCGCCTGCGCCTCACCCCCAACGTGCTACACCGAGCTGCACTGCTTCACCCTCTTCTCTACAGACTCCACTGCCCACTGCATCCTCCATCATCAGAAACCCTAACCACTTCACCATCGTCGGCCAATCTGTAACCTCTATCCCTAAATCCCCAGCCACCGAACCCTATCTCCTCCAAACGGCTGAACCACCTCCTAAATCCTCCTCTTATCCTTTATCCTTGCTAACCAACCTCCAGCTCTGAAATCTCTAGAACCGACATGCCCTTATCCTCTCCCCTCTGCTCCCAACATAAACCCATCATTGATGATTAGTCAATCCACCGTCGAGATATGCTACATACATCGTTCTTTGAGAGAAGGGGAGCGAACAAAAGAGTCAGGACTGGTGACAACGGTCCTCGATGCCTCTGCAAAGATCTTCCAGTTGGCAAGATCCAAGGTATTGAGACCTTGTTGCTGCATCTCCAAGAGGGCAGCACAGCTTCCCTTGGCCCTGCCACCTTGGTCGAAGTGAGAACATGAGTTGAATCCCTCGATCCTTCAGCTCAGACGAACCTCTAGAACCATCTTCCCTTCTTTCATCGTCCACGTCCTATTCTCCTTCTTTGCAGTAGACCCGAACCCATCCCCGATTCAATTATCAAACACACCTCAACCTTCTTCCCTCCTTGCTTCTTCTTCTTCTTCTTCCTCTGTAGCCTACCACCGTCCTTGCTTCGACCACCATCAATGGATCCTTTTCCTACACTCTCCATTCTTCCGAGCAACAGCAACTTGGGGATATCTTCGAAGAAGAATAGAGGACAAAGCCCCAGGTGCAGAGCTACAGGAACTACAAGATCAAGAACTGGAGTGATCTCAGACACTCGATCATGCCCAAATCCACGTCGTAGGATTAGGTCATGTTGAACGCTCAAGATCACTCCTGAGCCCACATCCGAACCAAGCGCTTCGAATAAATCCGAGGTAAGCAACAGTCGACATATGGAGCCACGAGCAGGTGAGCCACAACGCCCGATCTGCCTTAGTCGCGTGCCTCCCGCACGTGACGATGGGATAATTATGCCCTAGCCTCTAGCGCTATATAGAATTTCTCGAGTCCAAGTCATGCGCAGGTCACATGAGTTTGGGAAAATTGCAGGAGGACCCTCCAAGCTTCCAGAAATAGCATCAAGCCCCCCGCTAGGGTAATTTGCAGAAAAGGTCTAGTGACTACGGGAAATTACAGAACTATCCTTTCTAGGGGTATAACTGAAAGTATTTATTTGTTTTTATTACTATTTAGTCCTGAAAATTCAATTATTCATATCTTGAATAATATTTATCGGATTTTCACATTCTTGGTGTCATTTTAGATCTTATTTGATCCTCTATCATATTGAATGCTGAGATTCTTTTTTTGAGATATTTCTGAGCATTAATAAATCAAGGACCCTTACATTACCTCCCCGAGTTTGACCTTGGGACTTACCCAAGTAAAAAAATAAAATCAATCACATTGAGACTAGATTTTCCATATCATTTCTCAGTGTGATCATTGTTGATGAATCGCTAGATTTCCCAACTACAACAATTCGATAAAATTAATATAGGGATTTCCGCACTTGTCAAATGGCACCGTTGCCAGGGAGGCATACCGTTTATGATTAATTTTTAGGTAATTTAATTTTTAGGTTTTTCCACCCCTAAGTAGTCTGACCGTCGGTTTTCTTATATTTCTTTCTCCATTTATTTTCTCAGTATTTCTATTTCTTTTATTCATATTTGTATATTTTTTTGAGAACATCTCTCTAATATTTGAACTCTTATTTTTTGTGCAAGGTACCTGGTGGACTTGGAGCAGCTTTCTCGGAAGCTAACGCAACTCGGAGCTATTGGAAGCGCAAAGAATTTTTATTTATTAGAGAAAGAGAGTGTTCTTATCATATAATTAATTTGTAATTATTTTGCATATTCTCAGTGGTCTTCATTTGAAGATGCGTGTTTGTACTTGGAATGGACACTTGGCCTATGGCCCCTATTTTTGTGGTGATTGACCTAGTCTTAGGATTGCACCGCAGATATTCGAGCTACTAGGTTACTTTTTATGCTCGAATGACTAAGCCCACACTTCCACTTTAATTAGACATACTAGATTGAATCTCATTTAGCCAAATTAAATTATTCTATCACTTGCTAATAGAAATTCTTGTTTTAGGAGCAGTTTTCTGGTGCATTCATATAGATTGAAATTTCAATTATGTTTAGCAACCAACATAGAGATTTTGAGGAAGCACTATAAGTATTCTAACTCTACCAACATCATCGTGTTTCCTGTTACACGGCTTTTTCGATTCTCCCTCGGTTTTCATTCACATAGGATTAAAGGAAATTGGAATCCCCGTATAGATGTGTATTGATCTCCACTCAAATTCAAAGTGATAACCAAATTAAAACAAGGGATTGCTAACATTATTGACGAATTAAAAATCAGATAAAATTGAACATAATTATTTGTGGGAGAGGGGACCCGTCCTTGTACGCAGAGTATATTGTGCTTGGTGAGGACGCATCCCTAGAATAGTGCCCAAAACAACCCTTTTAATCCTACGTAATCAGACTCATATCTTGTTTTATCACCAATTTAAATTCGAACGGATAATCGACCAAACTTTCACAGCCTTCACTATGTGAGTTGGTTAATTTTGGGGTTTGCATCGTTTATTGAATTGTAAAGCCCATTTTCACTTGCATATAAAGATTGAGGTTTGTGAATCACTCTTAACCCTTCATTTTTGAAGATGTCGGAATATTGGTATCCATACCCAGACTCTGTGGGTCGCACTTATACGATCGAATCCCGACCATCTTCGTCTTTATTCTCATATCAAGAGTCCTTTCTTTGAGTCGATTCTCTCCCAGCCTTCATACACTCCACCCTCATTCCACCCCACTCCCTCTTTGGATGAATATTCACTATATGAATAGCTCGTAGAATTGAATGAATATTATGAAGAAATAATGGAGCGAGCGATTCGAGGATGGACATGTGCATAAGCGAATTCGATAGTGAAACAAGATTCCCGATTATAAGTGAGAATTCATTGCCTAAACCATCCCCTACTCAAGATGATTCTCTCCCTGTATACAACATGTTTTCCTCTAACCATACCTATGAGAGCCAGAGTCAAGGAAATAGGACTCATGACCCAGCCAACACCATTGAGAATGACTATTACTTGGCTCAATAACACATGCTGGAGTCATGACATGTCAAGTACAGTCAATCATCTCCGAGTCATGAGACGATATCGGATAGCATATCTCGGATCATTTGGAGAACCGATGCTTTGATAGAAAACATTGATAATATCATCCGAAGAAAACAAGACATGATAAATAACCAAGGAGAATTGAGGACGCAAAGCGAACCCGAGACACATCACGTGCAAAATTTTCACACACATATGCCATACACACCTGACCAGTCCACTGACCATCCAACTGACTCCAACAAAAATTCCAAAAAAAAATAAAAACAAAAAATTAAAAAAATAGACAACGTAAATATGGAAGCATTTTGCAAAAGTCTGATCTTATAGCTTCCATTAATCAAGGCCATAGAGTATCTTCTCGATCTTTAGAGATTTGTGAAGAGTCGATTATCACCTAAGAAGATGGGCAAGAAGATATCTCGAACCGAATATCATTTAATCACTATGGCCAGTTCAATGGTGCTGACCCAAAATAGCAAAAACTGCAAAGTCAAACGGTTAACCAAGGCGACTTGTGAAATTAAAAATACCGAGTTTACTCATGTTCGGATTGACGATGATTCCACCCTGAACATCCTCTTGAATTCTGTGTTTCACCGACTCGGACTCAGATCGCTCAGAAAGACTAGAGTGATCATTCAATTTCCCGACCGATCCACAAAAGACTAAGAGGAATTATTTCTGTCATCATTATCTACCAAGGTGTCACATATAGAGTGGACTTTATTGTCCATGACATTGAGCACCGAGGAGAGTTGTCTGAGTCTCCCTTTACTTTGGGAAAGTCATTCCTTGCGTCTGCAAGGGCGACTATCAACTGTGAGACTCAAGACATTAGATTCCCGAACTAGATCCAAAACGATCAAAGTCTTGAGGACACACCTTACCTTGAGATAACCGAATAGGAAAGCGGTAGTCGTGACATGGAGGAGACCACAGAGCCATACCCTCTACATGACCAGACCTCTCAACAGATCACAGACATGACCCAAGGAGAGACACCTAATGAGACGACTGTCGAGCATACAAAGGTGAATGATCCCAACCTAGAAACATCTGATTCATTGCACTCGAACATAGTTATTTTGGATTGCCTTGATCATTACTGTGATTCCACATAAGCGAAGCCGACTTGGAGCACCACAGACACACCATACGTGAGATGTACACTGACCAGGGAAGAATATTACAATGATTATTCATCTGATGAGGACCCGATTGTCAGCACCTCACCTCCTGGGCGGCCACCAAAATAGACAACCAGGACCAGATTGGCATATCCTGTAAATCGATTGCTCCATCCTCTAGTCAGTTATTTGGTAAGAAGAAGGAGAGCACTAATCCCTCGAGGCGTTCCCCCGAACACCTCAAGGCATGTCATTCTCATCTTCCTCTTGATGCTTCAGGTTCTAAAAAACCGACTAAGAAAGTTACCTTTGACGTACCTGGGAAGGAATTTTCTGAGGATTCCTCGTCAGGTCCGGATGAGGAGATATATATGAATGAGCCTAGTTTGGAAGCTCCGAAGCCTTATCGGATCAAGCAGTCGTATGTCCACCCACATTGGACTTTCCCCGCTCCTCACTATTATTCTTCTAGGGCTGACTCCCCTGGTCCCATTCGGTACACGTGAAAATTTTGTTATGACTAGACTAATACTTGTTCCTCAGAGTGTTCATCCAAGGATGAATCGATTGACCCTAAGACTGAGCGAACTTTGAGAAAGCAGCTTAAGAATAGGAATAATTGGAGTGCCTCCACCTTTCAATATTATTCTTTCGAGGACAACTCCGACAATGGTTGGGAAACTTCTACTTCGTCTTCTTTCTATCATTATTCCCTCCACCACATGCTTCCAAAAATATCAGTCGTAAACCTCCTTGATCATCCACCACCCTCCCTCCCACCCCCATCGGTTCCCGTGTACATCTTCTTCATGTACCTAGGCCAAGGCCTAAGTATAGGGGAGGGGGAGGACCGATGCCATATGTATTTACTCATCATTCTATTCCTTATTAATCGGTACTCACTATTTTTTATTTTCTTTTTTCTCTTACGCTTAGCGCGAGATATGGCTTCTTTGTGCTTTTTGTACTTTGAGGACATAGCACTTGCTAAGTATAGGGGGTATTTATGCTCTGTATATATTTTTCCCATAACTTGTACTTTTGCGTAAGTCTAAATTTTATTTACGGGGTGGGTAACAATCTTGTAAAAAATCCATAAAAATCTGAAAAATTAAAGTCTTTCCTGAAAGATATGGGAGAATCCTTAAGAGCGTCACAGAAGCGTGAGGATCGCATCGAATGCGATCGGGAGCGACTAGTCGTACTAGTTGCTTGAGACAGTGGAATTAAAAAAAAATTCAAAGATGATACCACAAGATCCAAGAACACTTCTTGGATGATTTCATCTAAACCACAAATAGGTATTAAGGTTACCTTTTGAAGCGTGGTTGCGATCGAGTCTCTAAATGAAGAGACCTCCTGTCTCAAGTCTGATCCGATGGAGGAGACGCTTGCGAGCGCGTTGATGAGACACGTGTTCCTCGTAATCCATGTCGATGACCCAAGCGACAAATCTCCTGATCTCGTCACACGAGATCCGATGTCTTCTTCATGAGCAAGGCGCAATGAATGAGACGGAGATCCACGAACAGTCATTCCAGCAGCATAAGGGCGATGCGATGACAACGGTGATCTCTCTTTAGGGCATCAAGGTGGATGGCCACAAGAGAGAGAGGGAGAGATTCTTGGTGTGTAGAGAGAGAGGGAGATAACATTAGATGATGTTGTAAATGTGTAACTAAATAGCAAGGGGTGCCTCTTCTTATATAGGGTTTTGTGAGTCCATGGATCTCAATCCATGGACAACACACGATCAATGGATGAGACTGATTTGTGTTTCTTTCAATGGTCATGATGTTGTTGCAAAAACACAACAACAATTGATTTAATTTAAATTAATATATATATTGATTAATTTCAAAATTAAATCATTTGACTGGTCTTGGAGATAATGAGGAGATAGACCTCATCCCCTAAAAAGGGGGGACGGACACTCTTCTCCTTTGGAGATTGGTGGCCGTCCACCATCTTGAGGTGGACTTGGTTTATCTCTTAAATATCTCATGAGATCTCATTATCTCATGAGATCTCATTTTCTCATGATATCTCCATGATTTATAACAACAATTGTAAATTATTTCACAAAAATAATTCATAATTATCTTGTGAATATTGCAATCATGCCATTGGAAGAATGTGAATCACATTCACATCCCAAAACAAAATGTAAATTATATTTTCAATTAATTATCCAATGTAAATCCAATTCACATCAATAATTAATCAACAAATATAAATCACAATATACTCTCTCTCTCTTATATATTATAAATCACATTTATAATATACCTGATTAATATGGATAGTACTATCCACATTATTCCTATCCATGATAATTAAATCACATTTAATCATCTTGGATCTCGATTCTCATGTGCTCAAATAACATGAATCACATTCACATTATTCACATCTTTGATAATTAAATCACATTTAATTATCTCAGATAACTCTCCTTATAATATGAATCAAATTCATATTATTTATGATAATTAAATCACATTTAATTATCAATTTTCTCAATGCTCGAATAAATATATCGACAATGAAATTATCCATGAACTCTTTCAAGGATAATGCGCTTTCTCTGCGAATACTTGGAGATAAGGACAGGGCGATTATATTGTCCCACGTATAGTGACTTGAATTATTGAGATCACATCTCAAATCTAGATCTTGCAGATCTCCCATAGACGCTTAATTAAATCAAGACTGCATATCTAATCTTCTCATTACATCTGAATCACATTCAGATCAATGTCCAGCATTTGTACTAAGATCAGATTACTTCTCTATGAGAGGAGTCACTAAAATCCAGACATGTTTCATCACTCCTTCGGAATGGAACCGTCATGGTTATACAATTGTTTATGATCACATCACCCTCAGGCATTCCTAATACATGTACATCCTGCATACTGGAAGACCCAGAATAAATTCGAAGTTTTAGATCTCTTTTAGACTGTCTCCTTCAGGATTTTATCATTAAGGTTTTCATTCGATCATTGGGAGTCGGTATCGATCATAAAGTTTCCAAAAGCATACATCATATCTAGGTGTTATTATATCTTTTCCAAAAGCATATATCAAGCCTTACAAATTCAGTCAAGCTTCCATTGCGAGACGACCGCACGTGAAATTTGATTCTTCCTAATATCTCATGAGTGAGCTCGTGTCTTCTGGTTCAGTAATGAACCAGTATGATCCCTTTGAGAGAATTGTATTACTCATATGCCCTTGCATGCACACCAACGTGCTGGTGTATAGATCTTGGTTAGGATATCAACTTATTGGTCTGCCAAATGTACATAATCATACATATAATAACACATCTATCTCCGGTCAGAGGATGTGTGCCTATATCGTGACAGCATACGACATAGGACTTTGGTTATCTCGATCTTGTTAAATCAACTCTTTGACCTAACTTATCTAACACCTTCGAATATCTATTCCTATGTAGAGGACCTACATCAAGAGGTTGGTTAGATATCAGCCAAAAGAGAAAGGATTGACATCTCCTCCTCAAGCTAGAGATCATCTCTTAACAATCATTTGACGGTACTTGATGAGTCCTCAATCTAACTCTTTAGATATTCATCCAAGCACCAGCCTCTATGATTCAATAATTGAATCAACATTTATACAATCATTAAGATGGTCATGGTACATAATCCTAATTATACTAAGGTACCTATTATGAAAATTAAATATTCTTCATTTCAGGTCAGGGAATGATATTCACAATAACATTTATTGCATAATGGCTCGTCGTGGGCTCGCATGTCCAACATTTTCTCTTGTTGAAATTCTGACTACTAAGCTAAAAATTGAGTAGCTACTTTTCAGTGAGGGAACTACGATCTCCCTTAGCAGAATGGGTGGTTAAAAGACAATGCATCTGGCATTGTCTTAAGGTAATACGGGTAGCCGTCTAACGATCAGTACTTACACCCATACTAGTTGAAAGTGAATGCAACTATTTATATAAGCTTGGGTCAATAATCATTTCTCTAAAGATTAAAAAAATCAAGCAAAAAAACTTCAAGAAAAATTCAAAAAAAGTTTGCATTTCATACATCTACACATTAATCAACATTTCATGCATCCGCATTGGTGAAAAGTCCTTGGGTTCTGAACTAAGTTATGAGCAGAAATCGAGATGGGTCTTTACTTGGCTTAATCCACCTAATTTTCAGAGGAACTTCATTGAGAAATTGGATTTTAGAAGCTTCAGGTCTTTGACTTAATTCTTTGAGTTCTGCATGACAATGTGCAGACATTGACTCTTAGTGTCTAACCTGGTCACCTCATTCTGGATACGACTTTGGGATAGGGAATTAATTTGTACTCTCTCATTGTGCACTTAGCTCAACTCAGATGGGGATTGGAAGACTGTGTGAGTCTCTTTTCTGGTAGCATGGAAACCTAAAGATCGGAGTACGTGTTGAAATAAAGCTTCGGATGAAGGATGGACTGCTAGCATAATTTTTCTAAGACCTCAAAACATGTGCGGAAAGAAAGATTATATATTCGTAGGGGCACAAAAGATTCATGCAGAGCAACCAAAAATCTACACAAAAAGAGGCCAACTACCAAATAAATATTTGACCAAAAAGGTCCAAGCTTCAGAAAACCCGCAGATCTTGGAGAAGACTTGGCTAAACTGGTCAGATTCACAAGGAGATGTGGCTACACTGGCCACGTTCCAGTTCTCTTCTTATTCTTCTACCTTCTCCCCCCTTCAATTGTGGACATAGCACGTACCTAAACTTAGAAGGAAATACCTATCTCCCCGAGGACAAGTTATTGGAGTAGAGGTTTGCATGGTAGTCCGGTATTCTTGGTGGGAAGAGCAAACACCCTTTACACACATGAGATGGTTGTTCAATGTTCATGGGGTATGCTTTGGGAGGAGGATTGATCTAAGATGACTTCTGAGCTGAAACTATTATTATGATGTGTAGAACTTGGAGTTTCCTCACACTATTAATCCAAAGGTTGGGACTACCTCCATTTTCACCTTTTGCTCATGACCTTGGTACGAAACCCAATCTCATTTCACCTCTTCATTCTTTTAGTTTCTCGGGGACGAGCAAGGTTTAAGTATAGGGGGTTGATGAATCTATGATTCATCACTCTAATTAGCTGAAAATAGAGCTTTGTCTCGAGAATTTAGGTTTAATTTGCATGTTAACTTCATAAAATTAACTTTTTAGGCACCTGTAAATAATTTACATAAATTAACACTTGATAGTGCATTCATAATCATCCATGCATTTTCACCTAACTTCATGCATTTTAGTTAATTCATGCTAACTCCAATTGACCTCAACCACCTCCATTGTGTACATATCACTAACCTTAATCCATGAAAAATCCTAAAACGAATGCTAACTTGTACATATGTGAAATAATCTCAAAACCTAATTTCAGGCTAGACAAACTAAAACGATGGTATCTCTCTCATAAAATGTCTAAATGAACTCTACTCACTTTTGAATTAATGTATGTTCAAATATCTACAAATCAAAATCAAATTCAAAAGAATCACAGTCCATTTGTGAAAATTGGGTTTTGAGACCTAACTGTGCATTATACCTTTTTACTGATTTTGACCTATCATTCATGTGCATATTTCATTCATTCTAATTATTTTCCTTTTTAATAGATCATATAAAAATCAAAATACAAAATCAAAAAGCAATAAGAATGACATGTTCTGACTAGAGCTTTCTAACCTAATCCACTTATGCATAGTTAACCTCCCTAATATTTTTGACCTATTCGAAATCCATAAAAATTCCAAAAAGAAAACACATTTGAGTCCATTGCATCATTTCATAGCATGTTTGATTTTTTCTACATTTATTTATCATCAGAAAATCAAATAAAAATTACAAAGCCAAAAATTGATATTTTATACATAAAATATCACCAAAAATATCCAGATATCACATTCTACATTTTAGTTGCACATGAGTCCTTCATGAAAATTATAGATTGCATTTAAATACACGCTTTTCATTTTGGTCACTTTTCCATCTGAGTCCATTATGTATTTTATCTCTATTTTCTTTGCATTTAAATGCATAGTCAACATTTCCTGGTCAACTATGTGCCACAGGCACCTTCTGATTTGTCCACCTCAAGTCCAGTCACCCACTCTTTTTTTCTCTCTCCACATGCCAAGCACGTGAGTCGTCCCCACCTACTTCCCTCTCTCCCCACATGCTAGGCACATGATACCCGACCCCCTTCTCCTAGCATGCCCTGCACGTGAGGGCCTCCTCCTTTCCTCAATGCCAAGCACCGTCGCATGTGCCTCCTCCCCAACCTATTGCGTCGAGCCGCTCTGTCGCACATGCTTTTCCCTCTTCTCTGCCGACTCCACTGCCCACCGCATCTCCATCATCAGAAACCCTAGCCATCTCCGGCCAATCTGTAACCTCTATCCTTAAATCCCCGGCCACTGAACCTTATATCCTCCAAGTGGTCGAACCAACTCCTAAACCCTCCTCTTATCCTCTATCCTTGCCAACCAACCTCCAGCTATCTATGATCGATCCGAAATCGTTGGAACCCACACGGCCCTATCCTCTCCTCTTTGCTCCCCACATAAACCCATCGCTGATGACCAGTCAATCCATCAGTCGAGATCCACCATATACATCATTCTTTGAGAGAAGGGGAGCGAATAGAAGAGTCGATACTGATGACAGCGATCCTCGACGCATATGCAAATATCTCCCGGTCAGCGAGATCCAAGGTCTTGAGATCTTGTTGCTACATCTCCAGGAGGGCAGCATAGCTTCCCTTGGCCCTACAACCTTCGTCGAAGCGAGAACATGAGTTGAATCCCTCAATCCTCCAGCCTAGGAGAACCTCCAGAACCATCTTCCCTTCTTTCATCATCCGCTTCCTATTCTCTTTATTTGCAGTAGACCCGAACCCATCCCCGATTCAATCATAAAACATACCTCAACCTTCTTCCCTCTTCGCTTCTTCTTCTTCCTCCGCGGCCTGCCACCATCCTTGCTCAAACCACAACCAACGGAGCCTTCACCTCTGCTCGCCATTCTTCTTAGCAGCAGCAGCCCGGGGCGATCGTCAAAGAAGAACAGAGGATGAAGCCCCAGGTGCAGAGCTACAGGAACCACAAGATCAAGAACTGGAGTGACCTCAGCCACTCGATCTCACCCAAATCCATGTCTTAAGATTAGACTGCGTCGAATGTTCAAGATCACTCCCGATCCCACATCCAAATCAAGTGCTTCGGGTAAATCCGAGGAAAGCAACAGTTGACACGTGGAGTCCGAAGCAAGCGAGCCTCAGTGCCCGAGCTGCCTTAGTCGCGTGCCCCCCACGTGATGGTAGGATAATTACGCCATAGCCCCTGGTGCAACCCAGAATTGCTTAAGAGTCTAGGTCACGCGCATGGTGCATGACTATGGGAAAATTGTAGGTGGACCCATCAAGCTTCTAGAAATTGCATCAAAACCCTCACTGAAGTAATTTGCAGAAGAGGTCCAACAACTTTGGGAATTTACATAACTACAAGTATAGGGGTATAACTGCAAGTATTTATTTATTTTTATTTACTATTTATCCCTGAAACTTCAATTATTCATATCTTAAATAATATTTATCATATTTTCACATTCTTAGTGTCGTTTTAAAGCTTATTTGATTCTCTATCATATTAAATATTGAGATTCTATTTTTGAGATATTTCTTAGCGTTAATAAAGCAAGGTTTCATTTTGTTCAATTTGAGCACCTCTATTCTTTGATATTAATTCTCTATTGCTCAATAATTTGTGATTTATGGGGATTAACTTTGTGAATCTAATCAATGGTTAATTGAATAATTACTTGCTGCTATCATTGGGGTTTGTGTTCTCTTGATTGCTTTTTTGGTCCACATTCATCATTTTGCATCATTTAAAAATCACAAAAATAGTACATTTTTTATTTCTCACCTCATATCATAGCATTATTTTCTTGCAGTAAAATTATTTTTATAAAATCCACGCATCATACTTTTGAATTAATTACATCTTTTTAAATTAAATTACAAAAAAACTGAAAAAGATAAAAATGCCAAAAATAAATTGTCCTCATTCGACCTTGGGACTTACCCAAGTAAAATAAATAAAATTGATCGCATTAAGACTTGATTCTCCATATCATTTCTCGATGTGATCATTATTGACAAATTGCTAGATTTCCCTACTGCAACAATTCGATAAAATTAACATAGGGATTTCCGCGCTCGTCACTGCAGCGACCTTCAGATGGAGGAACAAGTGGAGATCGGCTGAGATATTGTCGATTGAAACTTGTCAGCTACACTATTCAACTATGTTCTTCATGGAGCTTTCAGCACCCCCAAATCAAGAACCGCATCGCCATATTCGATCAGGGCCATCCAAAAGCCTCAAACGTATGACGTAGATCAGATCCATCAGATCAGATCCGAGCCATTCGTGCACGCCAAATTCTCCACCATAGGATCAAATCAATCCACGTAACTTAGTTGTACGAAGTGCCACATGGAACGGTAGAACATTTGCACTCCATCCATGCTTTGTTTCTTATTTTGCAAAGAAGCACCACTAGGGACACGTGTCATTCTATTGTTTAATTGAACTTTTGCATAAATAACCATGCTATTTATTTTATTTGCATTTTAGTCTTATCTGAACTGAATCGTATGCTACGTGCGTGCATCTTGGGTCTTTTGGAATAAAAGTACATAACCTTTGTGTTATTATTTCAACCCTGAAACTTAAATAATTGCATAAAGGTCATGTCCAGCGCACCTCACGTCCGATGGCACGCGTATACTTGGAAAAACTATAGTTTTCACCTTGGATTCTATTATTTGATATTCATTCGGTCTAAGAATTAACTTTTCCTTCAACTACCCTGTGAGTGCATTTTAATTTGATTGTTAAATGCATTTAATAAATAGCGAAACATTGTTAAAAAATACACAAAAATCATTTTAGGATCTTGCTAATTAGTTCTTTCATCACTAATTTTTATTTTATATTTTAGTTATTCTTCTTATTTTTAATAAATAAAAAACCCCCAAAATATCTCATGTTTGTGTTAAAAAATCAATAAAAAATATGAAAACATTTTGAAACATTCTGAAAAAATAGTGTGCATGTGTTTTATTTATTTTATTTTTAAACAAACTTTCATTTTTTCCTCATGAAAATAAAAAAAATAGAAAAACTCCAAAACACTTAAAATATCATAAAAATCATTGAAAAATCCAAAAATTTCATAATAATGCTTCTTGGAAAATTGAAATTTTCATCATTCTGTTTGTGCATAATTTCTTAATTTTTGATTTTATTTCCAATTTTTAAAACCCAAAAACATTCATTGTATTTTGTTTCTTTTTTCCTATTTTTAATTAATTTGAAAATCCTAAAAATTCTTGAAAAATCACAAAAATATTATAAAAATGTCAAAACACAAAAATAATTTTATTTGAATTCTGCATATTTTTAATATATTTTAAAAATCTAAAAACTTACCTTCTTTACTTTCTTTTATTTCTTTTAATTTGTTTTTGTTTTCGTTTATTTTAAAATATAAAAAAATTTGCAAAAATCAATAATCACCCAAAAAAATGTAAAATTAGAAAACATAAAAAATACAAAAAATCAAAATCCCATAAAAATAAAAAAGACAAAATTTCCACAAAAACCAAGAGTGGTGTGCATAGAATACCTTCTTTTATTTCATTGATTTAATAAGCCTCGAGATTTTGTAGCCTCCATGAGTTCGATCCTATATGCTATATAGATAAAAAAAATAGCAAAACTCTTTTGCTTACATTTATTCATTTTATTTTGGCTTGAGAGTTCATCAATTTTTATTGAGAAATTTTTAGGGTTGCAATGGCACTGCATTAATTCAATTAAATTAAAACCCCTGAATCTCCTCTTTCAACAATAGGTGACACCCCTTATGCAGGAATTGCACCATCTATAGTGAGACAACCCCATGCATGAGCTCACAGATCTCCTACAATGCTTCGAGTGCCCTACTCCTCATGTCTGCACATCGAGTCAAAAACCTATGTCTGGGAATTGCCTGCTTGCCTCGGAGAAACCACAAAGAGGTACAGAGGACTGATCAGGTCTTGCGCAGCCATCAGAGCACCTCCATCCATCGTCAAGATGATCTTCATCTCCATCCATCGAGAATATCAACGTTCCTTGTAGTTTTTGAGCCTTCAAAGCTCCCTCACTTGGACCCCCATCGAGTAGAGGAATCACAAGGTGTCCCCACATACCACTGTGAACTAGAAGGTTGCAGCCTCCATTACCATGGAGCAATACTAGCCGCTCTCCATACCATACGCGGTTGCTGCGCAAAATGGAGCTCCAATCCTCCACTGTGTACAGGGGAGGTTAGTTATTTTCGATCCACGTGAGTAGCACTTCAAGCGAGATCCCTCCACCTCCTTCTTCATAGGTGGATCCCCATCTACCGTGCTATCCTTGCACGAGCCACCGGAGTCGCATGTCCCTCTTGCTCGCCTAAAGCCCCTACGTCATTTCAGTCGCGCGTAGCATATAGCAACAACAAATCCCATCATCCCACTATGTAGTAGGCGTGCACCTTCTTGGCTTTCAGAACCCAATGGGAAAAAGGGGGACATGTCTCCAGCCCTTTCGTGCATGCCCCATTCTTTGGATAAATCATGTGCATTCCCCTAAAGGTTTGGAAAATTAATTACTGCCCTTAGGCATAACTTTTTTGCTAAGCTTTTATTTCATTCTTACACTTAATTTTAATCCTCGAATTTTAATAAATCAACCTTATATCAGAAAAATATAAACTCAAGCCCAGTTGATAGAAAATGATATTCCAATCATCATGATATTTTTACTTTGCAAAATGATTACAAATCAATGTCCGAATGTGTTCTCCAACATAGGGTCCAATTTTTACCCCTTTATACTTTGAAATTCTCATGCAATTATACCTTACTCCGAAAATTCTCCAAAAATCAGAGATTTGGTGTTTGCTTGTAGTTTAACTCCTACTTGAATTTCATTGAAAACGGAGGTGACCTGTTCCTAGAATAAATTGTAGAGTGATTTGGGAATTTAATTTTTAATTAGGCACATACAACCCTTTTTGATGAAATTTCAAATCGCTTGGATTTCACATTAAAATATCTATTTAAGATCATTTTTGTTTTGAATAATTTGGTGATGTGGATTTACTAGGAATTAATTGCTAAGATTCACTCTGTTTCAATATAAAATTTATAAATAAAATCAAATATCATCAAAAAATTCTAAGAAAAAAGTGTTTGTTCGTTTCATCATATTTAAGATTCTCTCTAATTTTCATTAATTTTGCATTTTATTTGTTCACAAAATTGCCTAAAACCCCCATAAGATGTATCCATATATAGTAACTTGAAATTTGGATAATTATCTAATTTTAAGGTTTATACTATTTTGAGAGGAAATGTATCACTTACAAATGTTGAGCTCGAGCTGAAATAATTCACACTCTAAGTAAGCTCAATGAAACGTATCACTCTCCATGAGCTGGAAAATGCATCAGTGAGTTGAATCCATCTTCCTTGACCATTTCTAATCAAATCATTTGGAGTTTAGAAATGAGTTCAAGGAGTGTATTTATTTCCATTTCCATCACCATTTCACTTTCCAACATTTGGACATTGAAAACGGAATTGTACATTGAACATTAGATTCAAATGAAGTGGGACTTAATCCAATTAGCTCTCAAATCTTTAAGCTAAAAAATAGAGCCACTAAGATTCATCTTGTTTCATCATTCCCTCATAGTGGAAGTGTCATGATAGATGATCTATTAAGATAGATTTAACCATGAGTATTTGCAATACTAATTCATCCTTTATACTAGAAGACTTTGATATATCCGAAGTTCAAACCCTAATCTGATTGTCTACCTCAGAACAAATCAATAGATTTCTCATTGGATAACTGGGTGACAATATTAATCATGTACTTTTTTCAAAGCATTTATTAATATCTCAAATTCGTGTCTTATTTCATAAAAAAGATGACCATGCATAAAATTCATTATGATCCCATATTATCTCATGAGTGGGCTCTGTCTCACAGTTCATCAACTATTAACTTGTATGATTCCTCTGAAAGATCATACTTCTCATATGTCTTCATATGCAAACCAACTCTTCTATATATGGACCTTAGTTAGGTCACCAACTTATTGGTCTGTCAAATGTGCATACTCAGGCATATAGATGTGTATATGTCTCCGGTCAAAGGATGTGTGCCTGATCATGAAAGTTACGATTTTGGCATTAGTTTACCTCGACCTCATCAAGTTAACTCTTTGACTTGATTATTCCAACATTTTCAAATCTCTATTCTTATGCAGAGGACCTGCATCAAGAAGTCGGTCTTTAGAGAAAGATTGACATCTCTTTCTCAGACTTGAAATCTTTATTGAATAGAACATGTTAATATCAGTTGTGTCCTCCCAACTGCACGGTATTCAATATGACCACGATACTTTTCCTAGTTGTATAAAGGGACCTTATATATTAAGTACATTCACAATCATTCAATTCAGATGGACATGATAAAACAATAACTTTTATTATATTAATGGGTCGCCTAGGGCTTACAAGTCCAACAAAGAAATGTGTCGGGATCATATCACATGAGGATGTGAAATTGCATTTGACTATTATCATGAAAAACCGGCCTTGACTACTTGTTTAATCGAGTCCGATCGGACCCATTTGACAACCACCCAAAATGTTTAAGCTCAAATTGTCAAATAGTAATCTCGCACACTTATAACCTACAATCACTCTTCATGAGTTTCCTATGTGAGACTATATTAGGGTGTTACAACCTCTTTCCCACATTTATTACCTAGACTCACACTTTGTAATTTTCGGATGTGGAACTATGTTAGGATGTTAGAGTAGTTGAATTAGTACGACGGTTAATTGGTAATGGTGCATCTCATAGATCATGATGATATGGGGTTCATTAACGAGGCTGTACGAAAAAACCAAGGATGGCTATTATTTTACTTTCAAGAAGTGCTGAACTTCTTACACGTCATGGATGCAGATTCTTCAGTATACAGGAGATGATATGAGTCCTTGGAGGTATATCTATTTTTTTCACGTATCCCAAATATTGTCTCTGCTTACAGAGTACAAGAATAAGTTAAAATTACTAAAAGTTGGAGTTTTGTTACTTCAGTATTGCAGTTGTCGCTGCTAATTATCATCTTCTATAACGATTTACCTGAGAAAGTAAATGCACAATTTTCATTTTGCTTTGTGCAAATTTAGTGACGTCGAATATAACATTGTTGAATCTTTTACGTGGAATATATCATAGAAGCAATTTCAGTATTGCATGTATTAATTGGAATCATAGAAGAAACTGAGTCTTAAGCAACATGTAAACATAGTATTGAGAAGTAACAATCGGATACATATGTAGGTTTTATCGTATCTGCATCCATTTTAAAATATAAATACAATTGTGTATACGAATATTGATATATATGAAGGATGTATTGACAGATGGCTGATCATGTGAGAGCCAAAATCTGTAAGAGAATGAGAGCAGTGATTCTGGACCACTAGATTCGACCATCTCTCTCAGATAGATGATAGAATCTAGCAGTCAAGAATCATTGCTCTCATGTTCTCACATATTTTGGCTCTCACAAAATCAGTCCTCTGTGTTGACATATTCCTTATTAAAGGATGTTGATGTAAAACAAATTCGGATTGGATACCAATAGTCAGCTTAAATGTATAAATATTGAATGGTTTATACATTATATAAATGTTCTAAATGTATTTTTCATAACAGTTATATCAACCGTAAAGAAATCTATAAAGGCTTCTGCCTAAAGTTTAATTTAAAACTATATATTATATATTAAAATGAACACATGAATGTGGATATCAATATTTACGAATATTAAAATGATATTAACACTTTTATCCATTTCAAAAGGCTTATTTAGTATATTGATATCTGTGAAAGCAATTTTAGATATGAAACAAAAGCACGTCTTAAAAAGAAAAAAATGTGACCGCTTACTTTAAAAGCAATCAAGAATGCAGGTGCATATCTTTTTCAATGATTATTGATCTTTTCTTGATGCATTTTTTCTGGGTGTATAAGCTTAATAGGAAGATAAATGAGCAATTAAATATCATTTCAATTTAGCATATCTAATATATTAACTTAAAAAAGCAAAGTTGAATGATTATTAATTATTTTGATGAGCTTAAGATCAACTTATGCAAAAACGAATTAGGGATATCTAATTGAAACTAAACTTTATCAGTTATTATCTTCTCATTTAGCTTCTATTGCACCAGAAATAATATTAAGATAAGATATATAGATTTTCCAAGAATAAAGGCAGTAGTTACATGGTAAATTTGTGAAAGTTGAAATATATTCTCTTTTAGAAAAACTAAATTTCCGTTTTATTGGTACTGTGATGATCGATGCACATGTAACTCCTTAGTTTTACTTCATTTTGTGCCCCTCCTATAAATTTCTAGCTCCATCCATGCATAGATTGATTAATATCTCAAATACTATAAAACAATTTTTGGATTAACGACAATATTACTTGTGACGGTAGGATTTTCTTCGTCGTAATTACTGGATATTCTTTTAAGCTGTGTGATGCTACAACAAAATTGAGTTATATTGATAGTCCGTCATTAAATCAACCGTCGTTAATATATACTGACGATATTATTCATTGCAAAATGATATTTTGTACTTGAAATTAGCAATGAATATCATATATGTATGTATGTATGTATGTATGTATGTATGTATGTATGTATGTATGTATGTATGTATGTATGTATGTATGTATGTATGTATGTATGTATGTATGTATGTATGTATGTATCATTAGCGGCAGTATGTATAGCAGCGTTATCCGTTGTTATGTTTCAAAAATTTAATTAATCATCGCTAAGTTCTTAGAATTGAGGTTTATTCTTTTTTAAGTAGGCACGTAACTGAACCAGAAATTACCTAGCCAAATTCTAACGAACCAAGACATCGTTCTGGTATAAATAGTAGCCATTTGTTCGTCGACTGTAAAGGATTTGCTTGGGATCGTTTCTTAGTAGACGTCCTTAACTCAATTTATCTCTTGACTTCCATTTTCAAGAAAGTGAGATTCGCTCCATCTAGGTGAATGAACATTACTTCCTCGGATTTTCTAACAATTTTCAAAAATAACAATGGATAAGCATTGTTATGTGGACTGTCACTAATGATATAGTGATGGATAGGTATATTTCTTCCTAATTTCATAAATAAAAAATTGTTTCGCAGTAGATAATATCACTATTATATATTTAGCAACAGGTGATTTAGTGACGGATTTTGAAAAAAAATGTAATTAAAGAATTAGTGTGGCAAGGATATGTTCCTTATGTGTTGACGACAAAATTATGATACACGTCATATCTAATTAATTGTAACCAAGACATCTTTAACTTTGTGGAACTAAAAGTTCATTATTTAAAAACGAGGAAAGGGAAGCTATTCCATAAACTTAGCTACTTTATGGATATTTTTCGTTATTTTTTATTTTTTAGGGAAATACCATTGTGTATTTTCATCATTATATCCATCTAATAAGTCATTCGAATTTCATCAGAAACGGAGACTCATATGCGCACCCTACATCCAGAACAGGTAATTTTGACGGTATTAGAATTGTTGTAATCGACATGTTCTGGATGGAGGGCATATGAGTTTCGATTTCTGACGAAATTAGATTGACATATTAGACAGATATAGTGATGGAAATACACGATGGTATTTTTTCAAAAAAAATAAAAAAATGACGAAATATATATAGAGTAGCTATGGTTAGCTACTCCATGGAGTAGCTTCTGTTTCCTCTTTAAATATTGGAGTTAATATTTCTCATAGTCGCGACTTAGCTTCTATTAAGTAATATATTTTTGAAAATTGTAAAAAAAATAAATAATGTTTGGGCATCTATTTTTGTTAGCTTCATCATCGTACCACAAATAGGAGTGCTTGGGTTGGGACCTTGAAGAGTAGGATTGCAAACGGACGGATACAGATAATATAGATTTACTGTATCCTTATCCATTTTTGAATACGAATATGGATGCGGATGCGGATATTGACGGATATTAAAACTATCTTACCATATCCTTAAAAAAGGATACGGGTGTAAAACGGATATTGATCGCATACGAGAAATATTAGAAATATTCCATATAATCGACTTCAGTATATGAATTGAATGGAAAACATATGATATAAATTTACTAAATGTGTTTATATCATAAAAATTATGCAAATATGGTAAAAGAAGGTATAGAATTATGTTGTATAGAGTTAAAAATAAATCTATATTTATATTTATATGCGAAAACGGATATATGGTTACGGATATGGATGTTTGTGGAAATCAAAATGATATTCATATTCGTATCCCTCTTAAAACGGATACGGATGTCAAAATATGTATAAACAGATCGGATACGGATATATCCGTAACCGTTTGCGTCCATGATATGTATAATATTGTGCATGTATGCCTATTTTCCTAGGTTAATGAATGATTCTACGAAGCTTGTTAAATTATAAAATCATGGTTATCTTACTTGGTGACCAACCTACTCCATTATGTTCTCTAATTATTTTTCGTTGCGTGTTTAATACAACCTTGACTTGCATGAAGTGCTTTTATCAATTATCTTGTTTAAATAATGAAGGTTTTGTAAGTTTTAATTTTATTGAGGTTGTAACATATTCGTGACTTTTTGTGGCCAGTTACAGTGTGTAGCTAGACCTCTATCTCGATGCCTATCGTTCATGTGTCAATATTATTATTGGTTAGGATTTTGGTGGATAATAGGATACATGGATATCCGCCCCGACCTATACGGGTCAACCTTAAACGCATGGAGATCAAACAAAGTATTCTTAGATCAGAAACTCCATACCATGTGATCCGTAGCATGTGTTCCAATCTCAACATGAATGGGTACTCATGGCTGAACGGAGAAGCTTGACACATGGCCTCACCTTCTGATGCCCCTTCTTCCGTCTCATCAACCCGGTGAACAGTAGTCATTTAATAGGGATGCAAATGGTTGGATACTGATATAAAAATTAGTGTTATCATATCTTTATTTGTTTTTAAATAAATATGGATGTGAATACCGATATTGATGGATATAAAAAATATGTTATCATAACTTTAAAATAATGATACGGGTGTAAAATGTATATGAAATGGATACATAAAATATTAGAAATATTTTATGTGTTAGATTATATATGTATGCATTAGTGATAGATTATTACATGTGATGTAAATATAGTAATTGGATTTATTTCATAATAATTGCATAGAAAATAGTGAAGAAGATATAAAATTATGTTACACAGTGTTGGGATACGAACCATCTGTTACGAATGTGTATGCGCAATCCACCACCTTTGCAAAAACACATGAAGGAGAGGGCAACTAGATATGAAGATAGTCGATCACCTCCCGACCATCGGAAAAGAAAATCACTAAGATGTAGAATGAGAACAACTCTCACAGTTCCCTTGCTCTCTCTCCCACTCTCTTTATCTCTTGTGGTATTCCCTCTTTGTTGTGGTGTGTAGGCAATGCCCACGTCCCCCTTATGTAGGCCCAATTAGAATCCTATAGTCCTATTCTCATCAGGACTACACATAGAATACACTCAATTACTATAAGGATTGGGAGTCCAATCCCGTTAGGATTCCTAATCCTAACAATCTCCTCCTTCAATTGAATTCCATCATGATCGCATCATTGTCTTGAGTCTGCACTGGATTATCCTCGTCATCTGCAGGTCTCGTTAGCATGAACTCACCGCCTCTATGTGACGCATTCATCATTGGGTACCCTCGATGTGCCCCCTCTGGGCACGCTCACAAAACCCAGTATTGTGCCTCCTAACGTAGCATCACAAATCTCTCGTGACTGGATATTTTATCGTAATCCTCTTGTAAAGCAAACCACACTCTCCTCTTCTTGTTGCGCACTTCTGTAGCAGAGATTCGATAACCCGTGGCTCTCTCATCGTACTTCTCATTCTGGGAATAACTAGGGCTTCATCACATGTCACACCCTTCCCTCGATCTTGTACACCCTATTCGGTATCCTCATCCCACACATAACCACTCGAGCTCCCTTTCACTAAGAACCTACCATTCAATGGTGACTTGGTGCCCTCATGACTCGATCGTTCCCAGTGAAATCAGATTCTTCTTGACTGTAGGAATGTGTCTGACACTACAAAATTAGTATTGCTCTATCAAACATGTAAAATTAAACTGATCTAGTTTCCTTAATGTGGTGAACCTCTCCACCTCCCATCTTGACCATACCATCATTGCATGCTTGATATGTACTGAACTGCTCCCTGGATGAACACATGTGATTTGAACATGTTGAATATAGAAGCCATACCAAATCTGTCTTAATCTCCTTAGAGCATGCTAGCAAGTCCCCCTCATATACTGCATTGGAATCCTCTTGGTCGGATTATACCGGCCTTCTTCTTTCCATTCTACTTCTCACATCTCAGACAATCGGCTATTTTGTGACCTTCCTTGTTATAATAGAAGCATCTAATCGGACCTAGTGACTTGGAATGACTTTTGAATTATGTCTCCCTTGAACTTGAATGTCTACCCTAAGTTGCCAGTACATAGCCTTCATCATGTGTTGTCTCATTCGTCGACCTTCATCGAGACTCATTCATAAGCAACAAAGCAACTGTCTCATCCAATGTGATGATCCCATTACCATAGAGTAACGTCGTCACAATATGATCATAGGAAGATGTAAGGGAATTCAACAAGATCAATGCCTTATCCTTCTCCTCGAAGAGAGATTCTCTTTTCGCATTCTTCTCCTCAAGTGTGAGCATGTATTATTGAATTCATTCAAATGCACCTCAAGCATTATCCCATTGATCATCTTTAGACCATATAGCTTCTTCTTCGTCAAGAGTTGGTTTGTCAGATATTTGGACTTGTGTCGTCCCTCGAGCTTCATGCAAACCTCCACTAGATCCTCCATGTCAATGACTTCACGAAAAATGTTGTCTACAGGAACAGTTATATTGTATTGTTCACGAGATCCCTTATCTTCTTCCGCTCTTTCATGTTCTCTGACTTCTTTTCTTTATCATGGAGAGATTTCGCAAGTCCTTCTCGCATGAGTATATTCTTCATCCATTGTTGCCATAAGGTGAAGTCATTTTTCTCGTTGAAGAGTTCCACGGAGAATGATGCACCCCTTGATATGAACTTTGCAATTCAATATGATATCGTATCTCCTTGCATGATCAGACAAATTGGAGCAGAATTGTTCTGATCCAAACGTCCAGCTCATCCAGAGCATGTAAAAACCCCTTTGTGAACTCCTAAATCACCTCGATCAAATTCTGGATGCTCCTGATCTCAACGGTTTACCATAACAGTTGGTTTGTCACAGCCTCTCAAGAATGCACGCTTGTTGCATTCATTCATCTCAGAGATGTTGATTCTGTATATGATCTGCTTCGCCGTATCCCTCAGTATCATCGAATCAGGCCCCGATACCAACTGTTGGGCCATGGCCCGGTATTGTCTCCACTCTGATACTGATTGGGTTGGGGATCACACAACGGATATACGAATACGGATAGAGATATTTGTAGGTATAAATCTACATATCCCTTGTCATGTACGGATGTTATAATTTGCATAAAAAGAAGATCATGGCGAATTGGATGCGAATATATCAGTATCCATTTGCATACCTATCACTCAAGTTTCACACCTTTCTGCTTAATTATCTAGCAATACCCTTTCAAATATAAATGTATCTATAGGTATATTTAAATAATCAAGATAATTATGATTTATTCAAATATGATCCATTTAAATAATTTAGGCACCTGTTAGAATTGCATATCCATGGGAATATGTCGGATCAATAAATATTGGGGACATGCCTTTGTCCCAAGGAAAATTGCATGAGCTGACACGTTGAATATAAGAGTGAAATTGGACCATACATTGAGTTTGATGGGTATGTATTGGTACCCAAGACACGTTCAAATAATCTGATTTTTACTCATTGGAAAGGGGTATCTATTATAACTGGGCAGGTCGATCCATGACCCTGTAACGATGGAGCGTGGGGGCAGATCACGAAATTTTTTATAGAAATAATATCGTAGAAAATTTATAGTTGCTCGGTCCAATCCGACCGATAAAAGCGAGCAAGATAGCCTCCAAGTCCACATTTCGGAGTTATCCATGAGCTTCAAGCCCCCCAAATACTCTGGTAAATAAAACCATCCCCTCAAAGGTCCACAGGCATTTGCTTGAATCGCCAAGAAGACAGAATCGAAGACGATAATAATATGACGGGATAGCTTTCTATACGAGAAGTCCTTCGTAGTTCCTTTAAGGCTGTTTCTACTTCAAAAAGACCTCAAGTTATCCTCAATGGATTTGTTAATCACATGCTAAATTCAACACACGTTTTTCAGCGAACTCTCCACTAGATTGAAGACATTGGGATAACCATGAACTAATACGATCGAATTAGCATTTTTGTTTTCTCAGAAAGAAATTGTACTCCATTTGCTAAAGATGTAACAGTTCGAAGGCAGGGAATGAGACTTGTAGAAAATTAGGAAATGAGTTGGAAATTATGAGTAATACAATACCACCTGAAAACTGAACGAGGTAAAATGGGTGAATAGGGTTTCTTAAATGGACACGAACCAAACCCATCATATCCGATGATCGTGATTTATCATGTCCGAGAAATGCTTTATCATTAACACGTGGTACACATCGGAATTGACGCCAACATTACCTGATTTACCATTCGCATAGCTAATAACACTACGATTGATCCCCTACACATAATTGTATCAAACAGTGTCTAGAGCAAAATACTTTATCATCCTTGATTACTATTATATTTCATAAACCTCCAATAGTTAACTTTGTTTAAGGGCCGCTGATGCAAAAAAGGGCTGAGCCCAGGTTCCCAAGGTTAACGAAGAAACAGCTAAGCGCTGAAATGGTTCCAATGCTGCTTTTTCTTCTTGCAAGGTTAATTAAAGAAACCACTTGATGCAGAAATAAAAAAGAAACAAAACAGAGAGGAATCTGATGGGATCCTGAAATGAATCCCAATCCCTTCATCAGGATGTCACCGAAGCTAAATCTCAAGCGTGAGATACTGAACTCGGTCCAAAACGAGAAAAGAAATATCCATCGTTTCAACCCCAAGAAACAGTGAAGGGGCATTAACAAAACGGAGGGCCTCATTTCCAGTGGCAGGATATACATGTCACTTTCGGGTAGTTTAGACCAGCAAAACATTTTCATCAGGCAAATTATAATCTATAGCCAAAGAAGCAATAACAATTAACCAAGGTAGGTGTCACAGGAAAAGCTGAAATTGCCCATCCACGTCTATCTCATGCTTGATCTTCAGCAACCTATTTTCACTCCTCGACGACGTTAACAAGTTCATACTCAACCAGCGAAAGATTGTTATCCTCTTTCACCGTGAAACTAGCAGGTTCAGTGGCCTCAATGCGACCCCATTTGTCAACCGCCAACCTCATTGAGCCCTTGAACATATCAATTTTTGCATTGCGTAGAATCAGAGATGCGTCTGGATTCATCATATCAACTGCACCATCAATAGAGTGAATGTCAATATCTAATCCTGTGAATTGCATGTTAGATAATACTCAATAAAGTAAAAGGTAAACATGGAATGCAATTAAATCGTGAAGACAATAGTAAACACCTTAGATTTTAGTGAGGAAAAAGACAAATGGTGGGTTATATACCAAAGCATAAAACTGGCAGAATGCATTGGAGGAATCAATCAACATGGTCCACTCTGTTTAATGCATGGATGTGTTATCAGTGAATCTCAGATCCAGCAATCACACGATCAAAGGAATTACTATCACTTGTACAAACAAAAGTATGCAAAGGAATGGAAACTGTTGAGATGTTTGTATCTCATCTTATTATCTTTATATTTTCTTGTTTCTTTAGGTATCACTTGTGTAATTAACCCATGACGCCTCTCCTATATAAGAGAGCCCTGGGAGCTCGTTTAATATGTCTCATTTTTATCCCAACATGGTATCAGAGCAACGGTCCTAGACCAGGGTTCCCTTACCCTAACCCTAACCCTACACCTACCGCCCACCACCTCTCCCCCCACCCCCGCAGTCGCCGCCCCCACCCCCACAGGCGCCGCCCCACCCCCACAGGCGCCGCCCCACACCCGCAGGCGTCGCCCCCACCCCCGTTGGCGGTGCTCCCCTCAGCACCGCACCTCCAGGCGGTCTCTCCCGACCCGCTGCGCAGCCAGGCGGGACCTCCCTGGTCCCCGTGCGTGCAGCCAGGCGGCCTCTCCATCCCGCTGCACCGCCAAGCGGCACACCGCTACCGCCTACAAACCCTAAGGCGGCACCTCCTCTGCCGCCAAGCCCCAGGCGAAATCTCCTCCGCCGTCGGAAGACCCAAGTGGCTCCCTTTGGCTGCCGCCTTCTCTGATTATGTCCAAAAGCCACCCCGGCTATCCGTGAGGCGTTCTAATCGACTTTTTGGAGGGCAAATCAGATCTGGACTGATTTGACACTGGTGGAAAACTCTGATTTGCCTTGTCATTTGCGGCCCTCGACCTTGAACAAGGGTTTTGGGATGAGTGTATAAGTCTACAGATACTACTCATCCCTCTTATGGCATTGTAGACAACTTCATAGTTGAAATATTTCCCTCTTGCTCCGCAATTTTTTTGGGCCATTGAAGAATGTCAGAAAATAAGGGTGACATGTTCTCTTCCGGTGCCTTCAAGGGACCGACCTCGTGAAGATGGACGAGACCTACTACGAGTTATGGTCCATGCAGTTTCGTACCCTAATGCAATGTCATAACAATGAGCATATTCTGACTGAATCGGAACCGGCGGACAAGACTGGGACAAATGCATCATGGAAGCAAGATGATGCCTATGCTCATATTTGGCTTTCTGGAACACTTAGCACAGAGATTGCTAATGATATTGTCAATCAGCCAACTGCGAAGGCAATGTGGGATATATTGGTTGCTACCTACGGACAAGCGAAGAATGAAAGCAAGATCCTCCAACTTCAGTTTGACATCTTCTCGACCAAGCAGAATGGTCGACCTCTCCATGCATATTTTTCACATCTGAGAGGAATGTTTGAAAGACTCCACAGTTTCATGCCCACTGCAATCGTGGAACAACAGCAGGCATATCGGAATGCCACTATGACTGGAGTATTCTTATCACCCCCGGATCCAGAGTACGATGCAGCTCGTACTCAAATTCTGACTGGCGAGACCAAACCACCGATGGAGGAGGTCTATAAGAGGCTGAGCAAGATTACTACCACACCTACGTCTACACCACAGTTGACGTCTTCGGCTATGGCTGCTTCTCGTGGACGAGGCAGCGCACCCCAGTTCCATGGTCGTGGACCTCGTGGTCGAGGTGGAGGGCGTCAGCGTGGTCCATGTTCTTATTGTCAACGTCCGGGTCACTCAGAGGAGACATGCTTTCACAAGCATGGCTTCCCGGCGTCTGCACGTATTGTTGAGCATGCTGACTCTTCACCTATACCCACTATTGATGCATGTTTTGATGATCTTGTCTCGAGACTTCGAGAGATGGTGACTTCCCCAGTGACTCAGACTGCAGGACCATCAGATGCAGCAGCCACCGCCAGAGCACTGCCCAGTTCCTCAGGTACTTCATATGTGCTTACCAGCAGTAGCAGTTCTGATGTGACAGATTGGATTATTAATTCTGGAGCTTCTCATCACATGTGTGGAGACCGGACACAGTTTACCTCATACAGGGCTATCCCTCCTGGGCGATCCGTGGTCATAGCCAATGGAGTTCGTCTACCCATTGTTGGCCAGGGGGAGATTACGTTAGCCCCATCTAGACATCTTCAGAATGTTTTACATGCTCCAGACTTTCAAATGAATCTCTTGTCTATTAGTCAAATTACTAAAGATCTACACTGTCGTGCCATTTTTTATCCCTCTTCTCTTATGTTTCTAAACTACTAACTGGCAAGATGATTATTCATGGCCGTGAGCAGCGAGGATTGCATAAGCTTGTTGTTCCATCTTGTGCTGGGGTGGCATCCATTCCCTCTGGATCAGTTTCACCTTTCATGTGGCATCTTCGGTTTGGTCACCTTCCTCTTCAAAAGATGATACGTGTTCTGCAAATATCCACTCGAGCTACTTTGAACTGTGAAGCATGTCAACTTGGAAAACATCATCGCTCCTTCCCGAGTCGTCTGAGTCGTAGTAGTAGTCGGTCTTTCGAGTTATTTCATTTTGACATTTGGGGTCCGAGTCGTGTTCTTGGTCATCAGGGGCATATATTTTATATTGTGGATGATTATTCTAGACTTTCTTGGGTTTTCTTGATAAAAAAATAAGTCTGAAGCGGGTGGTATAATAAAAACTTTTCTTGTTGAGATTAACAACATCGTTTCAGCTAACGTCAAGTACATCCATACTGATAATGCTTTAGAATTTTCTACTCTACATTTGGCAGAATTTCTCCAGTCTCTGGGTGTTGTTCATCAGACTTCATGCACTTATACATCACAGCAAAATGGGGTTGCCGAACGCAAACATCGTCATCTCTTAGACATTACGAGGACCCTGTTGATTCACAGTCATACACCTCATTCATTCTGGGGGGATGCGGTCCTAACTGCTTGTTACTTGGTAAATCACATGTCATCCACTATTCGTGGAGAGAAGAGTCCCTTCTCGATTGCATTTCCCGAGAAGGAACTTTTCACACTTACACCACGCGTCTTCGGTTCGATGGCTTTTGTACATGACTTTACTCCTGGCCGTGACAAGCTCTCACCTAGAGCTATCAAATGTATCTTTGTTGGTTATTCTCGAACCCAAAAAGGGTATAGATGTTTTGATCATGTTGGAAGAAAATACTATGTGAGCGTCGATGTTACATTTTTTGAGTCTATTATGTATTCCTCCAATACAGGTGACATGTTGTCTACTACAGGTTCTAGAGAGGACGTTGTGGTACCCCCGCCTCCATCTCATAATCCTTGTGATGTTCCTCAGTCCTCGACACCTCCCCCACCACCACCTCCACCTCCTACCACTGAGTCTGCTTTCTTACCTAATGTGTATACTCTCAGGTCTTCTACTCACCCTTCTGCTCATGCGCCATCAACATCATCCACTATGCCTCATGTATGTCATGAACATATTATTTCTACTGATGGGACTGGCGATTTGGATACTGTACAGGAAGAATTGATTCCAGAGGACTGTGAGGCTGATGATCTGGAGAAACCGCTCTAAGGAAACCTCGTCGTCAATGCGTCACATACCCGATGGATGCTCATGTTTCCTTGGATCATCTGTCAGAAGACTACAAGAAATTCATAGTGGGTCTATCTGTTGTTACTATCCCACGGACATACCAGGAAGTGCTCCAGGATAGTAGGTGGCGCCTTGCTATGGAAGAAGAGATGGAAGCTCTGCGATCACGTGGCACATGGTCCATTGTCTCTCCTCCACCAGGTGTCTCAGTTGTGAGTAGCAAATGGATATTCACGATCACATAAAGGGCCGATGGCAGTGTTGACCGATTCAAAGTAAGGTTAGTGGCACGAGGGTTTACCCAAACCTATGGGGTGGATTATCAGGACACCTTCTCTCCAGTAGCAAGACATTCAAAACTACGCATTTGTCTATCTGTTGTCGTTTCACAGGACTGGCCCCTCTACCAACTTGATGTGAAGAATGCTTTTCTCTATGGGGATCTACAGGAGGAAGTATATATGCAACAACCACCAGGATTTGCTACTGAGGGGGAGTCTCAGAAGGTGTGCTGACTTCACAAGGCAATTTATGGCTTGAAGCAGAGTCCGAGAGCTTGGTATCATAAGCTATCGGAGTTGATAGAGCAGAAAGGGTTTGTGCGGTCTACTGCGGACCACACACTGTTTGTGCAGAGGACACATAAAGGTACGGTGGCTATTCTTGTTTATGTGAATGATATTGTTATTACAGGAGATGATGCGCAGGGTATTCGTACTGTCAAGGAGTTCCTTGGTCAACAGTTTGTGACTAAGGACCTTGGCAATCTTCGCTACTTTCTTGGATTAGAGTTCGCCAGGGACCAGCATGGACTTGTAATGACTCAGAGGAAATTTGTTATGGAGCTACTATCTGAGACAGGTATGACAGGGTACAAACCCGCTACTACTCCTATGGATGCAAGCATGAGATTGTATGATGAGGACACGGAAGAGGTTGACAGGAGGAGATACAGAGAGCTTGTTGGGAAGCTCCTATACGCCACCATTACCAGGCCAAATATTGCTTTTGCGGTCAGCAAAGTCAGTCAGTTCATGGAACAACCCAGGAAGGTGCATATGGATGTTGTTCATATGATCTTGAGGTACTTAAAGACTTCACCTGGCTCAGGTCCCTTATTCAGTAGGGATACATAATACATTACTTGAGGTGACAGGATGCGAAGATGCAGATTATGCGGGATGTCCCAAGGACAGAAAGTCTACTTCTGCTTTTGCTGTTTTTGTAGGCAGCTCACTTGTTTCATGGAAAGGCAAGAAACAGACAGTGGTGGCCAAATCCAGTGTTGAATCCGAATACAGGGCTATGGCACAAGGATGTGCTGAGATGATGTGGGTTAGATCAGTATTAACCGACCTCACTATTAAGGTGTCTCTACCTATGAAGCTTTTATGTGATAACCAAGCAGCTTTATTTATTGCCAACAATCCTGATTTTCATGAGCGAACAAAGCATATTGAGGTGGATTGTCATTACACTAGAGACATGATACATAAAGGGCTTATATCCACCTCTCATGTTTCCACAGGAGATCAGACTGCAGATATCTTCACAAAGGACCTAGCTAGGGGTCCATTTCAGAGATGCTGCTCCAAGCTGAGCATGATTGATATTTATGCTCCAGCTTGAGGGGGAGTGTTGAGGTGTTTGTATCTCATCTTATTATCTCTATTTTCTTGTTTCTTTAGGTATCACTTGTGTAATTAACCCATGGCGCCTCTCGTATATAAGAGAGCCATGGGATCTCGTTTAATATATGTCTCATTTTTATCCCAACAGAAACTAATGGACCTACCCACTGAAAGAAGCAGATATGCTTACCTCACAGAAGTCACACAATCCCCAGCAACCATCCTCCCTCCTACAAAATTCTAATTAATTTAAAAAGGAACTGAACCCTTCCAAAGGAGTCTCCTCGATGCATCCAGCTTTTTCTAAGCTCAACGAGATCCTTCTCTATGTAGTTTCAATTTGCCAGTGGGAGATGAGAGTTGAAATTTGAGTACTAAGCATGCATTGTTGTGCTCGTCAATTTATACAAGACAATAGCGATCAAGTTTACGCTTCTTGGCTTTGTCTGCCTATATCTCTACCCACTTCCATTCCTAATCCTTCTCCTCAATTTGTCAGTGGGACAAAAACTGAAAGTAGAGTACTCCGGAGCATGCACTGTTGTGTTTGTCAATGTGACATAAAGATAGCAATCTACTCCAGACAATAATAACTAAGTTTATGCGCCTGGCTTTGTCTGGTTATATCTCTACCTCCGCTTCCCCTCATATTCTTTATTCTTTATCTCAGTATCGTATCTCACACACATTTGCACTTTTATGTCAAATATGTAAAAGCAATTCACAACATGTTGGTTCCTTTCCTCATAATCTGCAATTCACAACAAGTTGGTTCCTTTCCTCATAATCTGCCATCCATTTGTTAATAGGTCGCAAGGGTTACCATTGTCCAATATGCAGTACTAATGTTGTGCAAAACAATATATCATATAAATCGCCAATTCAGTTTGATACAGGGTTTTAAATTTCACGAAATTTCATCGAAATTTCAATTTCGATATCATGGGAATATCGAAACCCCATCTCTGTTGATTTCTCAGATTTCGACCAAAATGGGCTAAAGTATCGATGATATTTTAACATATCGAGCCATATTGGTCGAAATTGATAGTTTTCAGTACAAATTTTCTCAGATTTTTAATCGATACCGACGATATTTCGTCAATATCTATGTATACCATTGACATTATCCATATGAGCTTGATTTTACTACTTATTTAAGCGAAATATCCATATCTTTTATTTTTATACGTTAATAATTATGATATATTAAGTATAATATTTATTATTAGCAATTTAATTTGTTATGTACTCATATATATATATATATATATGTTATTGAGTGGCGATGATCGGTTTCACCAGCGAGACACTCGTATTAGTAGGGTATGGTGCGACAGGGAGGTGCATACAATGGTTCTTCAACTAGGTTTAGCAAATCAGATGGTTATGCTTCAAAGCATATTAATATATATGTTAGGATTCAAAGCATATCGATCAAAATGGGCTGAAGTATCGATGATATTTCAACATATCGGGCCATATTGGTCGAAATCGATAGTTTTCAGCGCAAATTTTCTCAGATTTTAACCGATATCGACGATATTTCGTCAATATCTATGTATACCAATGACTTATTCATGTGAGCTTGATTTCACTACTTATTTAAGCGAAATATCCATATCTTTTTATTGTTTATACATTAATAATTATGATATCTTAAGTATAATATTTATTATTAACAATTTAATTTGTTATGTACTCATATACATATATATATGTTATTGAGTGGTGATGATCGGTTTCACCAACAAGACACCCATGCTAGTAGGGTATGGTGCAACAAGGGGTGCATACAATGGTTCTTTAACTGGGTTTAGCAAATCGGATGGTTAGGATTCAAAGCATATCAATATATATTTTAGGATTCGAAGCATATCAATATATATGATTATTAACAAAAGCTGTGTTCTAAGTGTGGTTAATTTAGCTATTTAGTTTCTATTTCCAATATCTATCAATCAACAATCGACATTAACAATGATATGTTCGATATGACCGATATGTGCGCATAAGGGTCATGGTTGATATAAGTGTATATTTAATATTTGTAAGTTATTTATTGTTTGAAGATTTTGAATGAGCTCCATTTCCAATATCTATCAGTTATCAATCAGCATTAACAGCGATATGACCGATATGTGGAATATAAAGGGTATAAATGAGTGATGAGTGAGATATAATTGTGTATTTGTAAGTTATTTATTGTTCTAATAACATGGATGATCTTTGAGAAAAATTTGGAAAACAACTTTTTTGAGCCATTTCCGAGATTTCCACCAAAATTGTCGAAATTTCCGTTTCTTGGGTGACCGAAACGAAATCAAGATTTCAAACCTTGCTTTGGCAATGACTGTAATCATAATTGATCGGCTCGTGTTTCAATTCAGTGTAGTAGTATATGGACAAAAATTGCTAGTAAATGTGCATGCTTGTAGTGAATCTAGCGATTTCAAAACTTTATAATGTATATTGTCCTAATCAATCACGTCATTTATTGTCATAAATAATCAATGAGGGATATTGGTCGTTATTTATTTATTAGTGCATTTAACTTTGAATATTAACTCTTAGATTAGATGTGAAGATTTAGATCAAGTAAATATCATCAACGATATGACATGGTTTTGACTACAGATGCAACTTCTTTCGGCACTTGGAAGATGTGCACAACAGATGCACACTGAGAAAATCCTACCGGAAAAGTGTGGGTGCCTAAAATATTCAATTTAGGGTTTTCAATTGTTGCTAAGTGCATATAACTATTAACTGTGATTAGCGTACTAGGTGGACATTTATAAATGGCAACATTCATCATAAAAGATGTGTTAGTACATGGGATCGGAAAGATAAATTTACAGAGGTGTGAGTTACCAAGGCATGGTGTCTAGCACCCGAAGGCTTTGTTAATGGTGCCTACATCGGCTATTGTGAGGGATAGGTACCTCGTGTTGCTGGGGTACATCAGCAACGTCTTCAAGGCGGCCAAGAATTTGTGGATGAAGTTGGGTTCTACGTTAGAGGGGATATGGGGTCAAGATTGACGATAGCTACCGGTGTACGTGTGGACTCTCGATATAGGAAGAAGAGCATTTAATGAAGGGTGAGACCAGAAATCTGAGGATTTCGCAATGGCGCTGATCTTGGCAGAACTTTGCCGATTGTTTAGAGATTCCTTTCAATTGTGAATGTCCCTTAAAGGTGCAAAAGCTTTGAAGTGATCCGCAACATTTTGGCGCCAATGGACGACTATATTCTTTTGTTACGCGATGGTCTTCGACCGGGTGCGGATTTGGATGTGCTAGTGGAGGTTCCACGACCTCCGTGCACGGCCCAACGTGTCGTGTCCCTTGTCATCAGTTGCATGACCTTTTATTATGAGTTGTGGGTGGTGGATGAGGCTCCATGCGTGTCACCGTGTGCGGAGAGGGGTAACAAGGATGGCCCTGAGGCGGCGAAGGCGAATGTTGAGATTGCAGCTGAGGAGATGCGCATGGTGAGGATAAAGGCGGTACCGCCATGGGCAGCAAGGTCGATAGAAGAAGCTGGAGAATCTTTGAGGGCGAGATCCTCAACGAGCGAGGCGAGGGGCACGATTCACCATCATAATCGTGTGCCCCTTCCTCTCCGAGAGTTGAATGAGGGGAATTGTAACCAATATTTTTTTATGAATCAGACCGTCCAAAATTTTTATTGAGAGAACCAAACTAGATGGGTTGGTGGTGGGTCTGATCCACTCTTCGGACCCAAATATTTTGGGCAGGTGCAGCTACAATGCTGGATATTGTTCTGTAACAGGCCATGAATTGGATCCAAGCCAGAGTTTTAGCTTCCGTCCTCTGGACCAACTTTTGGCTTCACCTGCATTGAGGCTTCCAAGGATGGTACTGGTAATCCAGCTATTGTAGTTGTAGGTGCTTTCCAGATTTTGGAGTCACTCCCAATGTTGGAGACTGGTTAAATGAAGCAGGTTTCTGCTAGTGGTGCTCAGGGGAGAGGGCGATGAGCTTTTTGCATCTTTGAGTGAGGAGAAAGGTAAGGGTTAGCGAAAGAGGCATTGGGAAGCAGGGAAGAAGGGGGATGTGGTTCGAGTGGGACAGACCCGGTGAATGGGCTGCTGGGGAGAGTTCGGCACGTAGTGCTGGCCATGCATCTCGTAAGATGCAGCGGACGGATGATTGAACCTTGGGTTTGCTAGACCTAAAAGCCGAGGGGGAGGACAGGCCAGATGTTTTTGCAGGATCCTGCCAGATGCCTGCTTCAAGGCGGCCATGTTATGGGGGGTGTCTAGCATGGAGGGAAGGGATGCTTGCGAGGGGTGATCTGTTGGCCACCTCGGTCAAGCAAGATATAGGAGTTTGCTTCCACCGCCGGAAGCAGATGGCTCTTTGCATGTAGATGGAGATGGCAGGGGCGGCCCACTCTGGTGCCCAATGAAGTTTATCTCTTGAAATGTGTAGGGTCTTGAGCAGCCAGAAAAGCGGAGGAATGTTGGCTCGCTTCTGGATGTGGCGTGTGAAATGGGTCTACTTGCAGGAGACAGTTGGAAACCTGGGACCTTTCTATGAGGAGGTCAACCTCGAGAGTCAAGCTGTCAAGGTTCAGGGCAGTTGCCTGTAATGGGGTTTCTGGTGCGGGTCAAGTTGGGTAGAACCGTGATATTCTGGATCTGGTAGACAGCATTGATGATCAATACTTGATAACTATTGTGATGCTTCACAAGTTAGAAGATGTGTCTCACGTTCTCTTTGATCTGTGGCCCTACGGACACGACATTTTGCTCAAAACTGCAGCAGGAGTTTTGGCATGCTCGAGGTTTTCAGATGTTCCCTGGCTCATCGATGATGATTTTAATGTCACCTTATTAGCCGTTGATCGGCCCCGTGATCAGGGTGGAAAGGATCTTGGTTCCCCTGCTTTCTAGATTTTTTATTGACATCTCCCATGAGATTTTTGATGTGTCAAACTCCTGGTATACCTGGCAGAATACCAAGTCAAGTTCCCATATTAATTGCTTCATTTAGACTCAGATGAGGGTGAATGGGCGTAAAAAAGGGGTTTCTTTTAGACTCAGAGGTGTCATAGGATGTCAGCCAGCTCCAATACTCTTTATTCTTGTGGCATATAAGCTCTTGCTTATGATTTCGCATGCTATGGATGGAGATTTTTTGCGGACTACTGTTTGGACAACATGTCAATTCCGATTCTAAACTACGCTGACGGCGCTATTTCTTTTTAGAGGGGGGTGCTCTTATGGCAGATGGGATCTCTACCGTTATTGAGCTTTTTGGAGTTGTCTTGGGTTTCAAGCACAATGTCGACAAGTCATTTTTTTGTCCCCTTTGGATTGCTTAGGAAGGAGGTTTTGACTTATATGGTCTCGTTGCGATCACTGAAATTTGTCCTTTTGATTAGCTATTTGGGCCTACCCTTGGTTGGTGGCTGACTTCTGACTCTTCGGCAGTTGGACTTGTTAGCTATAGCGGAGAGACTCCAGTGTATGCTTGCATGACAACGGGCTTCATGCGAGGGGTGAGCATCGGATGAAGCTAAAGGTGGTCATATTTGCAATTCTTATCTTATTGTTGTTCTCGTGTATGCTTTCAGTGGGGATTGATAAAAGCTTGGAGACTATGATGTGATGATTTTTTTGGTCTAGCTCAGTGACGCACAGTGTATTCCCTTGGTTAGCTGGAGGGCTGTGCTGCTAACAAAGAGTGATGGGGGATTGGGCATCCTGAGCCTGAAGGAAATGAGCTAGGCTCTTCTGGCCAAGTAGGACTCCGGTATCTGGGGTGGTGGTTAGAACATGCTTTGTTCTTATTGAGGAGGGTTTATGATGTTTCGATGAGTTTGTCTTGGCAGTCTGGGCTGAGGTGTGATTACTCGTGATTTAATTGACTTTTGGCGTCATATGAGGATAATCTACTTTGGCATAAAAGGTTTGGTCATATTCACATGAACTAATCAACAAGCTTCGCAAACTCAACTTAATTAAATGAATTCCTAAGCTCTCCAATAAGAAGGAAGATATAGGTTTAGCAATGTGAATAAGGAAAATTACACAAAACCACCTTTGAGAGAAAGAAGTTCATTTATACCACCAGACCTTTAGAGCTCTTATAACTATACCTCTTTGAACCCACAAAGTCCAAAAGCTTAAGTGTTGAGATTACTGTACATGTTTGGTGTTATTTCTTATTTTATTTTCTTTATGCACCTCTCTTGATATTTACCCAGGGTTTTTCTCCTATATAAGAGAGCCATGGAGTTTCATGAATGAACAAGTCATTCAGTTTTCCCAACATGGTATCGGAGCAACGGTCTTAGACCGGGGTTCCTGTATCCCACCCTAACCCTAACACTACGCCCCCCCCCCCTCCTGTGCCGCCCCCATCCCCCCAACTCTGCGTGTGGTGCCCCCCCACCATCACTCCTCGTACGCCACCGCGCATGCGCACCCCTCCCTGCGTGCCGCGCCCTACTCCACCGCGCATATTCTCGCCTTGCGTACCGCGCATCGCGTAACTTGCGCAGCAGCGCATCTCGCACAGTAGCATCGCGCACCACGCATCGCGCATCCAGCGCATAGCGCATCGCGCACATCCAATGCATAGAGCATCGCGCATCCAGCACATCCAGCGCGCACCAGCGCACGTCTGTGAGCACCTGCGTGCATTTGCGCACATCCATGCATCCTGCACGCGTCTGCGTGCACCTACGTACATTTGACGTGCATCTTTAGCGCATCTGCGTGCATCTGTGTGCGTCGCTGTCCCTTGAGCCCGTACGGCCTAGCCTACAACAACAGGAGATGATTATGGTTGTATGAGTCTACAAATACAACAAATCCTCTATATGTGATTGCGTAGACTCATTTATAATGGTATACTTCTCAGTTTTGTTCCGGATTTGACGTTCTTGTTGCATGTCAGAGAACAAGGGTGATGTTTGTTCGTCTGGTGCCTTCAAGGGCCTGGCTCCCATCGTGACGATGGATGGGACCAACTATGAGTTGTGGTCCATGCAGTTTCGCACCCTGATGTAGTGCCATAACAAGGAGCACATTCTGACGGATCCAGAGCCGGAGGACAAGACTGGGGCTAATGCTTCTTAGAAGCAAGATGATGCATATGCTCGCATTTGGCTCTCTAAGACACTCACCACGGAGATTGCCAATGATATTGTCAATCAACCCACGCAAAGCCTATGTGGGATATCTTAGCAACCACGTATGGGCAGGTGAAAAATGAGAGCAAAATTTTACAGTTACAGTTTGATATTTTTTCGACCAAGCAGAACGACCAACCTCTTCATGCACACTTCTCGCATCTTAGAGGCGTGTTCAAGCGTCTGCATAGCTTCATGCCTATTACTACAAGCACTGAGCAACAACAGACGTATCGAAATGCAACTATGACAGGTGTATTTTTGTCAACTCTAGACTCTGAGTACGATACAGCACGTAATCAACTTCTTACTGGAGAGACAATACCTCCGATGGAGGAAGTTTACAAGAGGCTAAGCAATATTACTACATCCCTCTACTATTGTGGCTCAGACTCCTGCTATGGCAATCTCTCATGGCAGAGGGAGTACTTCGCAGTTCCGTGGTGGAGGACCACGTGGTCGAGGAGGTCGTCAGCGAGGTCTATGTTTACATTGCCACCGTCCTGGTCATTCTAAGGGGACATGCTATCAGAAGCATGGGTATCCAGCTTCCGCCCCAGTTGCTGAGCAGACCGAGCCTACTTCTACACCTGTTACGACTCATGATGCACGCTTTAATGATATTGTTTCCTGGCTGCGAGAAATGATGACTACCCCTACTACTTCACCCGCAGGTTCTTCAGATGTCGCACATATTGTTAGAGCCTCTTCGAGCTTGTCAGGTATTGCTTATGCCCTTACCAGTAGCAACAGTTCAGATTTGTCTGACTGGATCATGGACTCTGGAGCATCTCATCATATGTGTGGCGATCGAGCACAGTTTACCTCTTACAGATCTATCCCTCCAGGTAGATCAGTGGTGATTGCCAATGAGGTTCATACCCATTGTTAGACAGGGGGAGATTGTTCTACCTCCCTCAATGCATCTGCAAAATGTCTTACATGGTCCAGCATTTCAGATGAATCTTTTGTCTATTAGTCATATTACAAAAGCTTTACCTTGTCGGGCCATATTTGACCCTTCTTCTCTTGTGTTTCAAGACATACTCATGGGCAGGGTGATTGGATGTGGCTGTAAGCAGAGGAGACTTTACAGACTTGTCCAGCCTCCTTGTGCAAGGGCTACTACTATCCCTTCTGGATCTGTCGCCCCATTTCTGTGGCATTTTCGCTTTGGACACCTTCCCCTGCAGAAGTTGTGTCATGTCCTCCCGCAGATCTCTACTCATACTAGCTCAGAGTGTGAGGCATGTCAGCTTGGGAAGCACCCTCGTTCCTCTTTTCCGAGTCGTCAGAGTAGTCACAATGGTCAGTTGTTTGAGTTGGTTCATGATATCTGGGGTCCTAGTCGTGTTCCTGATCATCAGGAACATCGGTTTTATATGGTCATTATAGATGATTTTTCTAGATTATCTTGGGTATTTTTTTAGGAAGAATAAGTCTGAAGTCGATCCTGTTATCAAATCTTTCCTTACTGAGATTAAAAACATCTTTTCTGCTAATGTAAAATTTATTCGCACTGATAATGCTTTGGAGTTTTCTATTTTACAATTATCATACTTCCTCAAATCTATTGGTGTTGTTCATCAGATTTCATGTGCTTACATTTCACAGCAAAACAGTATTGTTGAACGCAAATACCGTCATCTTTTGGATGTCACAAAGACTCTTTTGATACAGAGTCGAGCTCCACATTCTTTCTGGGGTGATGCAGTTCTTACTGCTTGTTACTTGGTGAACCGCATGCTGTTTACTATGCTTGGTGAAAAAGTTCCTTTCTTGATTGTGTTTCCCAAGAAGGACTTATTCTCACTTACCCCCAGAGTCTTTGGATCTGCGCTTTTGTCCACAATTTTACTCCTGGTCGTGACAAGCTCTCTCCTAGAGCTGTCAAATGTGTGTTCGTTGGCTATTCTCATACCCAAAAAGGGTATAGATGTTTTGATCCTATAGGGAGAAAATATTATGTGAGTGATGATGTCACATTTTTTGAGTCTGTTATGTATTTTTCTCCTACAGGTGATAGGTTGTCTAGTACTGACAATGGTGAGGATATCTTTGTTCCTCCACCTCCGATATCTCCACCAACAAGTCCTCATGTTGAGTCTCAGTCACCTCCACCTCCTCCACCACCTCCTCATCCACCTCCTCCACCCCCGTCTACCATGACTCAGTTCCTATCTCATTTTTACATTCGCAGGTCTTCGATTCGCCCCTCTGCTCCTGGCCTTTCCAGTCATCCCACACGCCCCAGGTAGTGAACACATTGTTTCTACTGATGGCACAGGTGCTATGCTTGACCCACAGGATACTACACAGGAGAATATGATAGCAAAGAACAGAGAGGCTGATGACCTCGATATACCTATTACCTTGAGGAAGCCCCGTCGCAACTGTGCTACGTACCCTCTAGTTGTGCACGTTTCCTTGAACCATCTTTCAGAAGAGTACAGGAGGTTTGTTATAGGTCTCCCAGCTATTACTATACCACGAACATATCAGGAGGCCATACAGGATAGCAGCCGGTGACTTGCCATGGAGGAGGAAATGACCGTCTTCCAGTCTTGTGGTACCTGGAGTGTTGTTTCTGCCCCTCCAGGTGCATCTGTTGTGAAGTGCAAATGGATATTTACGATAAAACAACGAGCAAATGGCAGTGTGGATCGCTACAAGGCAAGACTTGTAGCACGTGGATTCACCCAGACCTATGGGGTGGATTATCAGGATACTTTCTCTCCAGTGGCCATACACTTGACATTACGCATTCTCCTATCAGTTGTTGTTTCACGGGACTGACCTCTTTACCAACTTGATGTGAAGAATGCATTCCTTTATTGGAGATCTACAAGAGGAGGTTTATATGCAACAGCAATCAGGTTTTACTGCTGAGGGGGGGGTCTCAGAAGGTGTGTAGGCTCCACAAGGCGGTCTACGGCCTGAAGCAGAATCCCATAGCTTGGTACCAGAAGCTTTCAGAATTGATAGAGCATCAAGGGTTTGCCCAGTCCACTACGGATCACTCACTGTTTGTTCAAATGACACGGAGAGGTATTGTTGCTATTCTCGTCTATGTTGATGATATTATCGTCACGGGAGATGATGAGCAGGGCATTCAGGTGACCAAGGAGTTTCTAGGTCAGCAGTTTGTGACCAAGGACTTTGGCAATCTTTGTTACTTCCTTGGATTAGAGTTTGCCAGGAACCAACGAGGTTTTATGATGATTCAGAGGAAGTTTGTTACTGATCTTCTTCTAGAAACAAGCATGACAAGGTGCAAGTCTGCTACTACTCCTATGGATCCAAGTATGAGACTATATGATGATGATACCGAGGAGGTAGATCAGAGGAGATACAAAGAGCTGGTTGGGAAGCTTTTATATACTACCATCACCAGGCCAGATATATCCTTTGTTGTGAGCAAGGTAAACAAGTTCATGGAGCAGCCCAAGAAGGTTCATATGGATGTTGTCTTTGAGATATTTGAAGTCTTCACTAGGTAGAGGTCTTATATTCAGCAGAAGCACTTCTCTAGATGTAACAGCATGTGCAGACGCAGATTATACAAGATGCCCTAGGGACAGGAAGTCTACTTCTAATTATGCTATTTTTGTTGGAAGCTCACTTATGTCATGGAAAAGTAAAAAGCCTACAGTGGTTGCTAGATCTAGTGCAGAGTCCGAATATAGGGCCATGGTTCAGGGAAGCACAGAGATGATGTGGGTGAGGTTGGTTTTGACAAATCTTGCAGTTGATGTACATCTTCCTATGCAGCTTCTAGGTGACAATCAGGCAGCACTTTTTATTGCAAATAATCCTGCATTCCATCTCATCAAAAAAAATCCTGCTACAAATCATATAGAGGTGGATTGCCACTATACTAGAGACATGATCCAAAAGGGTCTCATATCCACCTTTCATGTTTCTACTGGAGATCAGACTGTTGATATATTCACCAAAGCTCTTACTAGAGGCCCTTTCTAAAGATGATGTTCCAAGCTGAGCATGATAGACATATATGCTCCAGCTTGAGGGGGAGTATTGAGATTACTGTACATCTTTGGTGTTATTTCTTATTTTATTTTCTTTATGTACCTCTCTTGATATTTACCCAAGGTTTTTCTCCTATATAAGAGAGCCCTGGGGTCTCATGACTAAACAAGTCATTCAGTTTTCCCAACATTAAGTAGTTGTCGTTACTATTTTGTCATTGTAGACGACTACTCATATTTCACTTGGGTTTTGTTTCTTAAAACCAAGAACTTGACTTTCTCCAAGTTTGAAAAGTTAGCCAATTGGATTCAAAACGAACAAAGAACCACAATCACTAAGTTAGGATGTGGTCATGTTAGTAAGTTCGAGAATGAGAACAACTTTCTCGACTCCACGAACACTAACTCAGAATGGCGTAGTCGAGCGAAAGAACCATGCTCTACACGAATGTGCTCGTAATATGCTCTGTGGATCCAATTTGTCTCGTTACTTTTGGGCAGAGACCATAAGTATAGCATGTAATGCATAAAACAAACCTTTGAACCATCTTGGATTAAAGCACCTTTTGAGCCTTATTTCAATCGCTCACCAAAGATTTACAAGTTCCGTGTTTTTGGATGTAATTGTTTTCTTCTAAATACTAAGGATACACAATGACAACAAAGCTTTCTCCCATATTAAGTAAGCGGGCTACATGGATTCTTTGCATCCATTCAGATCAATTTTAGATCATTCTCGGACTTAGATCCAAATAATTAATATTCCTTTACATAATCTCCTTCCAACACTTCCTAGACATTCCTTATCCTCTCTTAGTTCAGCATTCCCCAATCTCGCATTTTCTAATTGGGGCATCAGCAGAACTCTTTTGCAAATGGCCAAACCACCTTAAGTGGTTCTCTCATCTTATCATCGATCGGCATTACACCAACTTACGCATCATTCCAGATCTGATCTTTCTGTGTCTGACCACACATTACCCTAGCAATTTCATTTATGTGATCGTCATTTCTGCTACTATCAAATTTATTAAGATAATCCTTAGCATTAAGATATTTTATCGAAGAGTAAAGAAAGTAACTTCCGACGATATTATTCACGGAGCAAAGCATACAAGATATTCAATAAGAACACTATTACTGTTACGAAAGCAGACAATGTTTTGTTTGATGAAAATTTGAGGAAGACTCCTCAACCACACCAATTGGAAAAGGAGTTAACGTTTCATTTGATTAAAATTTGAGGAAGACTCCTCAACCACAGCAATTTGAAAATGAGGAAGAGATTTAAATTGATTATTCTTCAAGTATACTAGAGAGAGATGACTCTAATTGTCTGCCCAAGGATTTTAACTTTGTTCGAAATCACTTCAAAGTTTGTTATTGGGGATGTATCCAAAGGAAGTCAAACATTATCGCACTTTGACACACTTACAATATCGACCTTTATATCCCTCAGCAAGCCAAAAAAATCCATAGATGAGATGAACAATGACAACTCTTGGTCGATGGCAGTGCAGAAAGATCTTGTCCAAAATTTGAAGAAATTAGGCATAGGATCGCATACCCAAACCTCAAGACCACATGGTTATAGGCACCAGATGGATATTTAAGAATAAGTTAGATGAATTAGAAAATATTGCCAAAAACAAAGCAAGACTTGTTGCACGAAGATACACTCAGCAGGAATGCATCGATTTTGAAGAAACATGCACACATGTTGCTAAGATTAGATCAATTGAAATGCTATTGGTATTTGCATGTTTCAAAGAAATCAAACTTTATCATATTGATGTGAAAAGTGCATTTCTTAACAAATTCATCAAAGAGGAAGTCTATACCAAGCAGTCCCCTAGCTTTGAAGACCTGACCAAACCCAATTATGTTTTAAGCTAAGAAAAGCCCTTTACGGACTTAAGCAAGTTCCTAGAGCTTGGTATGATAGACTTAGATACCTTAGATTTTAAAGTATGTAAAGTCGATTGCACTCTGTTTATTAAAAATGGAAAGTCTGATTTATTGATTATGCAAATGCATGTTGATGTTATATTTGGTTTAACAAATGCAGCTTTATACATAGTTTTTGCTAAGACTATAAAAGAACATTATGAAATGAGCATGATACGAGAAATGAAATTCTTCCTCGATTACAAATCATTCAGATAGACCAACGGATTTCCATCTCATAGCAAAAGTACACAAAAGAGATCCTCAAGAAATTTGAGATGGACAAATGCAAAGGAAAGCCTACACCAAACTGCTCCATTATCGTATCTAGACCTAGACAAGACTGGAAAACTATTTGACCAAAAATTGTACAGAGGTATGAGGTATGATCGTTTTTCTTCTATATCTGATTGTATATTCACTAGATATTCTTTTTAGCACTTGTTTGACAGCTTGTTTCAGTCTAACCCTAAAGAAAATCACCTTAATGCTGCTAAAAAAATCTTTCATTATCTTGTTTTTACTCAAAATTTAGGTTTGTTTTATCCTTAGAAGCACAGCATGGATTTATTTGCACAGAAAGAAGCAGATTGTGCTTGCAATCGTACAAACAGAAAAAAAGCACTAGAGGTATCTGCAATTCATGTGCAATTAATTTCACTATTTTCTAAAAAGCAAAATTGTGTTGAACTTTCTACTACTGAAGTAGGGTATATCACAGTCGCTTTAGCATGTTCCCGACTACTTTAGATGAAGAACAGTCGTTTTGATTTTGATATGAACTTCAATTAAAATCGCATTCTCTATAACAACATTAAAGCTCGATTAACCCAAAAAAGAATTCACTAAATTACTTTAGGAAAAAACATATTGAAGACACCACTTTATGAAAATGTTCTAAAAGGGAAAATTCATATGGAATTTGTTTCTACAAAAAAGCACCAGTTAGAAGATGCGAGATTTGGGATGTTGAATCGATAAGAAAAGGCAAGGAAGGCCCAAAATTGTTGGAATGAGACTATCCAAAAGGGTCTTAGTTATTTGGATTTAAGCCCGATATGACCCGAAATTGATTTGAATGGAGGCAGAACTCCATGTAGACGACCCTACTTAATTGTGTGAAAAGGCTTTGTTGTTGTATACAGCAACTTGCATATATTTTTACTAAACCTCTAGCAACCCCTTGGTGTGAAAAGTTTGACCAGTGACTGCTCCTTATTTTCAGTCCCTCATTCTTTACAATTGTATTTTTTCCTGGAACTTCGGGAACAAGACCATCAACATGCCGCATGTCATCTCTGACATGATCTTTTTGATCTATACCTTCGTGAATGGCCACCCATTCATTTGGTGTCACTACATTTTAAAATTATTGTGACCCTTCCCTCATACCACCTCTCCATCAGGATTTCTTATTCCACGTATGATCCACCACTTCTCCATTCCTCAACCTAAGGACCCTCACCATATCACTTGCGTCAAGACCTTTGGTCTAGAAGCGATTAACTTCAGTCAAGAGACTGACAACCATCTGATTCCACCTCCAAATTTACGACCTAGCACTTTCCTCCATACTCTCGCATTGTCCTTCCTGGCCCTTCTTACTTGGACCAAACTTTTGGGTGTATTATGACTACCACCTTATCCTAGAGATTTATTTAACCGACAAGATACGATCAGCATGTTCTCTCTCCTCTTCCACAGGATGCAGGAGAATGCACAAATGAATATGACCCACAACATCAATATGGCTTAAGTGAATAAATGTGTACACCGAGTTTGCGAACACTTTAGCATAGGTGCTTTATAAACTTTCTTTATGTTAAAATGAAGAAGCATTCCTCCTCCTGAACACAGTCTGGGCAGCCTCCTCCTGAGCTTCCACTCCTCTTCAACAACCATCTCAGCCAACCTCTCCTTCCCACGGTAAACACATTGTTATTGAACAGATGAAAAAAGAAGAGGAAGATGATGATGATGATGCTGACGACTCTGGCCCTAACTCCGCTAGTTATAGTAGTGAGATTTGGGGTCGCACCATCAAAGGAAATATAAGACCTCACTCCCACCCATATCCTCGTGATTCGAACGATAGCAACTACGATCATGTACAAAACAATTGAGTAGTCTTGTAGTTATTTCCTTGTTCTTTGCTTCGTGGTCTATATATACATGCGAACATGGCTTGTCAACACAAACATTCTGTATAAGTTCCTTGTTTATAAAAGTTATTGCTTGTTTTTCAAGTTGATTTCTCTCTTATCTTTCTATATCTTCTTATTGATTATAAAAAGGGGAGAGAAAAAGACTACATATCTAACAGAAGTATCTAAAGTGTTTAACTTGTGCTTTAAAGTTCTAAAAAGGGAGAGAACCAAAATTAAGAATTGAAATTGTCTTAAAGCTTGTAATTGTTATCCCCCGTGTCTTTAAGGGAGAGCCTTATTCAAGCTTCAATCTTTTTTATGCATCTTTTTTCAAAAACTTAGGTGATTGGTTCATTATTATTAAAGGGGGGAAAATGTTAGTTCTTTATTTCACTCTAACTAGAACTTGTTCTTATCCCCTTGTTACTTTGGTTGTACAATGGCATACACTTATAACAAGTCACCCATATAGTGTGTATCTTTGACTTGTAGGTGTAAAAGTTGTTTTTGTATTCAAGAAGGCCCCAAAAAAAACCAAAGACCTGATTCAAGAATTTCACATTCTTGTTGTAATTTGATATGTATTGTATTGCAAAGTTTATTGTTCTCTTTATAAACTAGAGAGAGTCAGTAAAACTTTCTTAATCTAAACAAGCTCTTGATCAATCACCTTATACCTCATGAGCGACCAACAGTCGATCGATCAACACTCAGGCCTGATCGACCATCATTGACCGACAAACCAGTTCTTTCTGATTGATCACATCATGATCGACTAATTGATAGTCATGACCGATCATCTTTTAAATTCAACTCAACAGCTTTTTAGCGACTATTTTTTATTAATCAACAAAAAATGACCTAATCGATCAACCTTATTTGATCAATCAACTTATGTCGGATGATCAATCAACATTATCAAATCTTCATGATTTCTTTCCAGATTTGTTTCCAATGGGCATATTTTCGAAGGCTCAATCCTACCACTATACAAAGGACCACAGTCATTGTTGAAGGCACACCACAATTGTAACATTCGGTTTCCAATCAAACTCAAACCCGATCCGATTTGGATCCAATTAACCCAATAAATTTGTTGGTCAATGATAAATAACTTAAATCGATCAAATGATCGTGAATTAAAAGTCGTCCGGGCGAAATCGACTAAAAATCGGTCGCATCGTAATAAGTGCCGCGGAAAAGCTGTGACGCAAATCCAGAAACCGTGAAATAAACCGAGACCGTCATAAGATCCGATTCGACGAAATAAGACCAACGGAATCGACCGTTCGTCAATTGGTGGTCGTTTGATATTTCCAATTCACAAAATTTAACCATAAATCAAAAACCGTATTTAAAAAATTCAGGCATGCAAACCCGATCTTAATTATATCAATATTATACTCGTTTTGATCGCCGTTTAGAGACGATCAAATTGAGATATTGCGCGTCGAAATCCGACGTTTGAGGCACGAATACGATCAACTTTAAGTTTATTTAAATAAAGAGAGATTTATAAAAAAAATATTATTAAAAAAATATTATTATTTCTGCTACAGACTCACAATCACAGTCTGCGCGATTTAAAAAATATATATAAAAAGAAAATTTGGGATTTTGTACAGTGACTGCTACTGTTATTTAAAAAAAAGAGGGATTTATGACATCAGCAGGCTGATGTCAGCCTGTTGATGTCATGGATGATGTTAAAAGGCATGGGAAACTTCCCACCCATTTCCTATTCTATTCTTTTTTTTCCCATTGTTTCCAACGATAAGAGCCAACTGCTCTCATTTCTTTCACAATTTCTTTCCCAATTCCTTTCTAATTCCCAACGTAACCCTCCCTTCCTTTTCTTCTTTCTCCCTTGATTTCCAACACTGGAGTGCTGCCAACACTGACCTGCAATTACAGGTGTCTCAGCAACAACTTATGCTCTTATTTCAAGCCAAAACTGTAGCTGAAACTGCTGCATACCATCAAATTAAGGTCCTTTTCAATTCTAAAAATTCAGATACAATTCCCTCCTCCTTGCTGCCATGCATGCATATTATACTTGACTATATGTACAATCCTACACTCCTCTTTTCTGCTATACATATATTTTAGATACATGTTGATCAAAATTCTCTATCACATATAATTTCAAGGTGAGTTTTATAGCTCCTATTTTTGATTGAATTGAATTTTAAATATATATATATATATATATATATCAATTGGTGTTGGTTCTGGATTGGTGTTGATGCCATGCACGGTTGTCACAGTGATCTTTTTATTGACTATTAGGTTCAAATTTTTTATACAAATTCTGGGGAGTAGAAAGTCAGTGAAAGAAAAATGTCCATTTTATACCATTGTTTAAAGTATGCCCCAAATCAATTCCTCTAATGAACTAATGGACTGTTTAATCAGAATGCATTTTATGGATCTTTTACCTTGCTTTGCAAGTCAGTTCCTCGTAAATATATAACATATATATATAAACTAAATCATACTAGTCAATAGGACAAGACTTTCGGCAGCTAAGATAGATGCTAACATGCAGTAACTCCAATCTTTTATAATTAAGGATTCAACTTTGTATATGACACAGTAGGTTGCCTTTCACCCTTTAACTAATATAAATTGTGACATATCATATCCTCATCATTATACCAGTTGTGGTGACTAGCAAATATGATTGTTTCCAGGCTTATGAGTTTTAATTACATAGAGAAGTTTAAATCCTAGACATTTCTTGTAAAATATATTTGGAATGTTTGTTTACCATATGATGCATCTGAAGCTTTTTATTATGGAAGTAAAAATAATATCTAAGTATATGCAGAAGTCAATTATCTTATAAAGTCATTGAATAGAAATGTTATCGCATTTGCAAACCGAGTATTGTAAGTGGTTAGTGTACCCATTTTAGCTATATCATTTATTATCTTCTTTAATAGGTTGAATAGTCTCATATAGTGACATTTTGCATAACTTTAACAGGTTGTTCTAAATCTTGATACCAAATCATCGGCTGATACTTATAGTTAATTCTAAGTGTGTGGTCTAATAGATCTGGTTATGAGTTCAAAACCACGGAATTATCAGAAGCCAAGGCACATGGCTTCAATATATTATCAATTGTTGCTTCCTGAGTATGACTGTCATTATTAAAATCAGATCTCAAGTATCTTCAATTAAAATTCTATCACAACATCCATAGATATGGATTGGTGAAGAATCCGATAATGTTTTCCCTCGCAATAATAAATATTAGTATCAATAAAGATGCCACCTTTCTTGAGCATGGTAAATGGAATGTTTATGAAGTGGATGTATAAATATAGAATTATGGTGATTTTGTTTTTGTAAAAAAGGTGTATGTGACTCTATATGCATCTAGGGCTTTCAACCCAAATATTTATGCACATGATTATAAAATGAATTGGAAATGGAAGTCCACCATCATTCAATTTCTAATAATCGATGAATTCTTGTTCAAATAGATCTGTTAAATCCAAATCATAATAAATAACTTCAAATCTCATGACCTTAAGTAAGATAGCATTTGGGAGGGTGCATAAAAGTAACTCTAAATTCTAGATCAAACCATTGGAATTCAGAAAACTTAGTGCTTTATCAGATTAAAGAAATTAAGTGGCATACATCAAGATAAAGCCTGTGAGATAATTGATGACAATTAATATTGTCGATCATGGTGACCCTTACACCTGACCGTGCGAGGGCGCGGTGACCCTCAACTGGGCGGGAGATAGGAAGCCTAGTAAGGGTAGCGGCCGCTAAATGCGTAGGTCTAGGATCCCAGTACTTTTCACGGTTTTTATGCGAGCTCGCAGTGTTTTTATGCCTCGCTGGGATCCCGACTTTTGACCAACTCTGCTGACCCTTTGTTTTAGGACACCCAAGCGGGGGATCCTCGGTTTTAGCTTTTCGTACGAGCTCGTTTGCCCGTTACCGGTCGAGTTGTTTTTCTAGAGTGACTTTTCCGGAGAGTCTCTCTCACCCGTTTCTGGGGCATAGTTTTGGAGTAGACCTTTCCTTCTATTGGACCGCACTTCCAATTAGAGGGCGAGACGGAAGAGCCTCTTAGGAGGCTACCACACCGCTTGAGTTTTTGGTTACTTTTCGTCAGCAGACTTGGCGATGCTACATCCATATCATCCATGTCTACATCTAGGTCACCTAGGGTTACATCTGAGACAGTTGCAGTTGAGGTTTGGAGGAGTTACAATCAAAGTTGAGTTGGTTGGAAGTGATTATAATAAAATTTGATTTGAAATTCCTATAAGCTAGTGGACGTGTTGGGAACTTAGTTAGGATGCATTATACAACACTGCATGCCTACGGAGGCACCCCAACCCTGAGGCACTCCCCACGTCTTAGAGTCATAGTGTGAGGTCGCACACTGACCAAGACCACAGACTATCCACTAGACTTGAGAATTAAATAAATCAATAAACCTTTCCAATCACACCTTTCCCATCGTCAAAATCCACAAACATGATATATGAATAATATGAGAATACACACACACACACTTATGAGCAATCGATTACAATATAAAAATATTTTATATGGAAATTGTTGGAATAAAGGGTGATCAGGGGGAGGTACATACAAGCCACTTGGAAACCTTTTTATACTACAAGTAGAAATAAATTTTAGATGTTTCTTTTGTATCCATATTAAATGCTTGTTTATTTTAATATGATTATGGGACGTACTAGCACCCGTTGACGCCTCTTCTTCCCTACATGTTTTGGCAGGCAAGGAGCCGGCAGTACAGTAGCAGGTTGATGACTTCTGCTGATCGTGTTTATACCAGACGGTACATTTCTTTTGTTGCAGTTTTTGGTCAGTTATTATGTAAGTGTTCTTTCTCTTCTGTATATATATTTTGGGACACATGTATAAATATATTGTCAGCTCTCATGTACATGTTGTATACATGGCCTCAAATTTCAACGAAATTCGGTCGAATTTCTGTCGAATATCGATATCCAGTCGAAATCGAAATTCGACCGAAATGACCGAAATATGGGGGTCTTAGTACAAAAAATGACCGAAATGGTCGAAATTTTGATCGAAATTTGACCGAAATTCCTTCGAAATTCTGTTTTGGTCATCACCGAAATGGTGACCGAAACCGACATTTAAGGCCTTAGTTGTATATATTATGAAATATAATGAAATGAAATTTTGGTGGCATGTCTTTATTGAATCTATGGTGATGAATGTGGTTTGAATGTCATATGCAACAACAATAGCAGCGCGAAAAAAATTTTCATGTTTTTCAATACTTGGTGCGATCACATGTGAATGTAGTAGTGCGAATGCGGCGTAAACGAGCACTCGGGTCCGAGGGCGTTACAACAGCTCACACCAACAAAGTAAAGCATTCTAAAGATGGTCTCCTCTATGTGTGTTCTTCAATTTCTTGTACGTTCTTAACTAGATTTCAAGTTTTAAGAACTTGTTCCAATATGTTAAAGCCCTAAAAGCCAAAATTCGATTGCATCTAGGTTCTCAAGCTCATATGTGACTAGTCAAAGATATTTTCTGCATGCAACAGCACCACTAATGATATTTTCCAAGTGACATTATTTAGTTCACATATGTTATTTTTTGCCAGAGATATTATTATTTCTTGTGCTCATATTGATATAACTGCTTGGTCATATATCCTTGTTGTCAATATAAAAAAACTATTATACTTCTTTTCTGCATAACCCTCTCTGCGGGGAAATCTTGGTGTTAGACCCAAGCATTACATGTTTTTTGGACAGTCGTATTCTGCCAAATCCAGGAAAGTCAGAGGAGTCAAAGTTTACCCATCCTCAAGGTACCATGGGTTTAGTCCTCCAATGTTGACTTTAGTGTGTCCATCTATGTTTTGTAAATAGTTGAGTTATTCATGCAAATAACTCAATATAATTTTGTAAATAGTTGTGTTCATCTAAGGTCATAAAGCATATCGGAGTGAGATCCAAATCTTTGTAAATAGTTGAGTTATTCATGCAAATAACTCAATATAATGAAGCAGTTGGTCAGCTTAGCTGATCAGAACTATCAAAGGACTTGGGCCATGGTTTTCACTTGCTTGGATTTGCACGTAAATGTTCTCTGCATTATGGTTGATTATCTAGTTTCTTTTTTCATACTCTTTAAATTCCGCAAGTTATTTTAACTACCATAAAAAATAGATACTACTATCCCTACCTCTAGTAGCATTGTGATCATGGAAGGAAACGGTATCGATATCGATACGGCCTTCCATGATTGTGATCCACAAACACTCTTATGTAGTAGAAGGTGTTGCAATTTAACAAAGTATGTCAAAATATATAGCAAACATCTAAACATGTATGATCATATTATCCAAATTGGTAAGACAGATAGTCATCGTATCGAGTTCTCATTTCTCAATGATTGCTAAGGACCATTGTAGGACATGTACTTCGTCCAACACATCTCATTGGTGATGGCACGACTAACTGATCTAATAGCTTTATCATGACCTCTCTCATGGCCTCCTCAAAGCATCTCCTCATTTAAAGAATTGAGAGTAGTAGTCTCGAACTTGAAACCTTAAGTTATTATGCAACATAAATGCAAATGAGCACGTTGTATATCTCCTCAAGAGTAGATAGCAAAATTCATCACCAACTAATCTAATGTTGAACGGTAGGCAAGATTCATTATATCTAAGAATATCATAACTATGCCTAATTTTTTAGTCGCCTCATGTGGCTCATACGTGTAAATTAGCCTTAAAGCATGGTATATCTCAATCATCATTTATACTATGATGTTACCCGCGCTTCGCAGCGGAATATAAATTAATTTTAAATGTAATTTTAAATATTAATTTAAAATATTTTAATTAAATAAAAAATGATTGGAATGAAAAAGGTGTAAAAAGAATAAATATGATATTTAAATTTCGGTGAACTTTTTAGCATAATTTCCATCTAAAAAACTGAATAGAGATGAGGATAGAGGCGAGGATTGTGCGATTTTATAAAGAGATGGACCTTGTATATATTAATCTTCTCATATATTTGATCTACAGTGTAATGTTTTTTATTATAAATTAAATTAAATATTTAGAGTTTTTTCAAAATGTAGCTTCTAATTTTAGTCTTTCAAATTATACGGCGCACATTCACATATGTGCACCCAAAGGTGCAAAATATATGTAGAAATAAATATTCAGCAATAACAGAATTAAATATGAAATTACATGTTGTCTATAATATTTTGTTAGCATATTCATTTGCTAAAAAAAGAGACCACGATATATATGGGAAATGTTGTGCTATACAAATGGCTAACAACTTTCATTAAAATAAGTGAAAAGATTGCACTTTACAATCAAAGCAAGAGAATACTTTGTCAGCAATAACGGAACAAAATATGAAAGTAAATCACATTAATAATATTTTGAGAGTAATTTTAGATGTTCATATTCGATTAATAATGCTCAACTTGGTTATCTTATATTATCGAATTAATAACTAAATGATAATGAGAAAGAGGTTACAATGACATTACATTGTCTATTTTGCTTAGTTTTTACGTAACTTTTCGTAGATAATTTTATGATAATGGAAGACTATAATAAATATTGAACTTGCTTACCAATAATAAATATTGACTTGCATATCAAGTTGCAACGACGGGATATTAACTTTGAGGATGGCAAAAGGACCCAACAGAAATAACTATATTGATAATTCCAAATGCTTAACATATCGTGTATATATAATGCATTTAGATTATTTAGAATCGAATATAATAATTTAATTCGAATGTTGAGATTATAGTTGTTAACATACAAATAGAAAATAGATTTAGTATAATGATACCATAAATAAATAGTAAAAAAATTGACAGTCTGAGAAATTCTCTTCATTTTCCATAAATTATTGGTGCTTTCAATTTTTACAAATATATCCTTACGATAGGAACTTGTGTAGACTATTGGGTGCCTTATATAAAACAATTGATGAAAATAATCACACTTTGTTCTTTATAAAACTATATTTTTAAAAGAATGCAGCAGGTGAAAAAATGAAGAATACAATTGTTGAAGGAAAGAAAAGAGAAATTGAGAGCACCAGAAAGAAAGTCATAGGGAGTAATTATTATATTATGTTGTCTATAAAAGAATTATCATGATATCATTAGATATGAAGTTGTATAAAGTATTATATAATTTGTAATAATTTAATTAAGAAGTAATGTATAAAAAAACTTAATCTCAAAAGTTTAAAATCTTTATAATTGATACAATACAAATAAATGAAATTATTTATTTAGTAATATAAAACCATACAATAATTAGTACTCTTAGTTTATTTAAATGTAAGTGTAAGGCTTTAATTCTTGTAGAGTGTTTTTGAAATAATTGATAAAATAATGACACATTGTTACTTTATAAAAATATATATTAAAAATTAGAGTGGATGGAAAATTAAGAGTTGAGAGAGAGAATGAGAGTCACGTGGCTTTAAAGGGGAGAGAGAACTGAGAATCTTGGGAGAGATATGGAAAGAGCCACGTGAAGATTAATAAATTATTTGATAAGATTCTATTTTTGTAAGAGGGAGGTAACTGGGGGTGAGAGAATAGGATGACGTGACTGGCGAGGGAGAGATGAAGCGGGAATGCTAGAAAGGGGAGGGAGAGGAAACACGGCAATCAAACCACGTGTCAAGATAAGGGTGAAAAACTCGGTTTTAGATAGAGTATATAGATATCCGAGTAGTATTGTGCAAGAGGCTTCCCGTCGTGGATAGATATATCAACTCATGATAAACTAAAATGCATAGCTCACATTCTTCACGAGAGAATATGACTCCATATTGTCCCAAATCTTAATATCTTATACATGATGTCATTATGGATCGCCTCATATGCAATACAAGCAACGGCAACGCCTAAAAGCCAGGGGCACACTATATTGGTGTCTTCATCTCATGTAAAGTAGTAACCAATCCTTTTAAGACTTGAGATTCAAGAGAATGCAAAGCTTCCTCTTCCCTCTAATTGACATCAGGACGACCGATAACCATCTTACAAAATTGGTCTCATCCAACTGAACAATCTTATCAATGAACAAGTTTCTCGTACTACATATATTTATCGATGGTGATGTCACCTTGGATTTCCAACTTATGGTTATCTCATTTTATGACAAAGGTGAGCAAAAAAAGATGTATAAAAAGAAATAATATCATTTTCTAGGCCACAAATATGCTGACCACTTGTAGCAAGAGGAACAAATCGCCATTCTGAAGGAGGTTCTCAACCTTGCACATCACGGAAATCTAGTAAAAATACGGATTATATCCATGTAAAACAAGTGCTCATTGTATAATCGACGAAGTAATCAAAATGAAAAAATTATGATTTTTACACCCATAACCCTGAGTAGATTCATAATTACCCCAGAAACCCTCGATAATCATGAATTACACCGAAGACCATGAATAATTGCTTCGTTTTACACACATAACATTCAGTTAGTTTGGTTCATTAACTCAACCAGATGGCTGAGTTAATCTAACCAATCCGCGATCTAACGGTTGGGATTAAACAAAAATAAAAAAAATAAAAAAATAAAGGAAGGAGAGGAGAAGGTGGGTGACAAGGAAGAGGAGACTTCCATCATCCAAACGAGCGGTGAGAGCGATGACGGAGGCGACCTCTTCCACAGGCTCACCATCGCCTTCCGCGTCCTGTCGTTCATGGACATCTCCGCAGACACCATGGATCTCTGTATCCGAAACCTAAACGATGTTCTTGATGGATTCAAAGAGCTTCAGCAATCATAGAGTGGTGCGGAGGCGATCATAGAGCTGTGATCTGGAGGTCGGAGAAGATGGAATCTCCGAGGTGGAATGCCGCAGACGGGGATCGAGGAAGCTCCAATCTCCAGGTCACCAGAGATGGACAGAGAGCTGAGGAAGAGTTGCTTTCTAACTACAGTGCCCTCTCTCTCTCTCTAGAGTGTACTCTGGCTTTTGTTTTCTTACCACGCTTACAAGACGACAGCTTACAAGAAACTCTCCTAATCCTGAGGCGGACAGAACACGTGGAATGGTCACGACACTTCGTCATTACCGATCGGTGGGGGATATGATTTGCAACGAGGAACGGGTCCTCTAGGGAAATGGCATCGACTTCCGATATCAAATCAGGTGACACGACTAAAACAAATCTGATGGAGTTGATAGGATCTGAGAATGCGGAGGTGCGGGCTCGAACTAGGGTGGGGGGCTTGCAGACTACGAACTAGGAGGGGATGTGCAGGTGGAGACGGGAGACAGAGGGGGGTTGAGGGGCGCGGGGGGGGGGGGGGTTGCTCTGCCCCTTGGGCTTCTTGCCGACAGGAGGCTCCGGCCGGGGGCAGGGGGCACCGACTTGCGGGGGACTCCGACCTAGGGGGGCACCGACTTGCGGGAGCGGTTGCAGGTGGAGGTCAGGTCCCTTGCCGACTGGGAGGGAGGCTGGGAAGCCGTTGACCGGGGGCTGCAGAGGGGGTGGAAGGGTTCTTTAGCTTACAGGCAGGGGAGGGGTGAGGAAGGGGCGAAGGAGGTGATCGGTAGGGGAGGAGGAGGTGGTTGGAGGTGGGTGCTGGAGAGATCAAACGGGGAAGGAGGAAGGGGATAGTGACCTTATTTGTAAATAATGAAAATTTAAAGGGTGTAAAATATAAAATACCTTTTGATCTACAGAATGGCATCATGTTGTAAATATGATGTATTCTAAAGGGTAAAATTGGCAACCTATAACTTTTTCCGTTAGAGTTAACGAATAACTAAGACGGAACTTGACACAGGGTTATGTCATGTAAAGGTTAAACATTATTCAGGGTCTTCGGTGTAATTCATGGTTATAGAGGGTTCCTGGGGTAATTACGAAACTACTCAGGGTTATGGGTGTAAATATCCCTAAAAAATTCTGCATAAAAACCGCGCGGATGCGAGAACAATTCCCGCTCCGTTTCACAAACCACAATAGTGTAGAGAATGTACCTTAGATAGCATTAACAGCCTCTCAGCGAAGAGGTCTCCCAAATCAAGTCTAATCCGCAAGCAATGCACATGCAAGGATGAGCAAGAATCGCACGTCCCATGTAGGCAAGAGAAACTCCTCTTGACTTCTTCTCCACATGTAAGATGACCACGCCTTGATGACCTTGTCATCCTCCGAACTCCAAGTACTACGGGGATCACCTTCTTCATGAGCACGACGACACGAAGGAGACTGACTTCTTCTCCTCTTAATGTGGATGGACACAAGAGAGGGAGAGAGAGAGAGAAGGGATGACCCCTCTAGGGTTTTTGGAGGGAGGTAGAGGGAGTAAGAAGATGAGAAGAGATGGCTATGGTTTGGGAAGAGAGAGCTTCTCTCTTTTCCTAGGGTTTTCCCTTGATGTGATGGGAAGAGCGTCATCCATCCTTACATTGGAAGGATATCCAATTTATGGTGGAGAGGAGATTCTCCTCATTTTCATATTAAGAATCTATGTGAATAATTGATTTTCATCAACTATTCTCCTTGTAGGAACATGCAGATATTTAAATGGTAATATTGTATGTTCTCTACAAAGAATGAATCTAATTCATACCACACCAATAATAAAATGTAAATCATTACATTTAGTAGTTGATGAATGTGAATCCAAATCACATTCTTATTAATTAATATCTGAATCGTATTCACATAAATCCTAATATTAAATTTAAATCATATCCACATTAATCCGCACAAATATGAATCCAATTCATATTTTTCCCAATACACAAAATGTGAATTAAATTCATAATAATTAATTAATTAATTAATTAATTAGGGAATCATATTCACATTGATGTGAATCATATTCTCGTTAATCTCTATAAATGTGAATCCTATTCACATTAGTGAATAAGTGTGAATCATATTCACGAATCAATCCTCAATTTCTCGGCATTATGAGTTGTAATCCTATTAGGACATACGTGCCTCACATGCGGATACATGAAGATAATTTTGAGGAGATTGTATGGATCGTGTATAGTGACTAGACATCATATAGGATCTGATATCAAAGTTAGTCCATCTTGAGCTATATTTCCAACCGACTGACCCCTTCGATTGAGAGTTTATACTTGAACTCACTAATTGACTAGAGGATCTGATAGATGATCTTCAAATGAGCAAGTCCACAAACCTCACCTCCTTAATGTCTTCTCGTCGAACTACATATAAAGCTGACGACGGATCTATGACGAACTAGTCATTCCTTCTGTGTAAGCAGCGGTTGCCAATCCATGCTTGCCCAGTGTATGTCTTTTTCAGTCCCACCCTATCCCTGGTAGAATAGCACCCACGAAATGACTTGAAAGCCTCACCCCCCCCCCTCGGGTCAAGGTGAAGGGAGGGATGTCAGAGTCCTACTTCCTTTGATCTACACAAGGTCTTGTAATAGGGGCAATACAATAAGAGTACTCGAACTGATATCTATGAGGGTAGATCAAGTTGGAGATCGAACCACCTCTCTATTGATTGTATATATTCGGGATTTGCGACCTTAAAACCCTCTCCTTCTAAGAAACTAGTGTACATGTGTCGATGCTCTGTGTAACCCACGAAAACGACTTTCTTGTTATATTAAATTCTTCCCTCCTTGTCTTCCCTGGCATCCCAATAGCCAGGAACCTGGATATAGCTTTTGCCATGTCTCCCCGGCATCCTTACCTTCGTCTTGAAGCCGTCTCCAACCGAGAATAGCAGCAGCTGTGTATTGCAGCATCTCATGCTCTCATTTGTGAAGCCATCTCTAGGCCTGCTACAACCCAAGGTGGTGCTGCCAACCTTCTCCGATTGTCTGTAGCAACAAAGCCCTCCAACCACGCAAATCAAGCTTTGAATCCCCCCATTCAAACTAGGTGAAGCAAGTAGGAAACCAAGCGATGGGTCCCTGTCGTTGGAACCATATTCGAAATAAGGGAGAAGAAAAGGGGGGTATGATACCCCTTGGTATTTAAAAAAATAAGGAAGTGTAGGAAGGGTATGTATCCAGGAAAGAAGGCGTCCAAATGCAATGGGCCTTATTAGGCCATAGCAAAAAACAAAAGGGGGCGTGATTTATTTTCGACTGACTATGGGCCACAGATTTTTTAAAAAAGAGGTATATTAAGGCCCAACTGGGCCGTGAGTTTAAAAAAAAGTATCGTACAAAAATACCGCAAAAAGAAAAGGCATCTTTATGTCTTTTCCCAACTTGGTCGACGTCATTTAGTCTGACCAATATGGGAGAAGGGGGGTATTATGTTGAGTTATATAGTTCAACTTCATACTCTACATCCAAATTTTCAGATCTAGACTCTACAGATTGTTTCGAAAATCGTTTCAGAGTCTTCGGTTCGTGGTGCACATTTTTTTTTGAAGCCAAGAAGAGGGGGAAACACTCGACGGTGCCCACCCCAATATATTAAGAGAGAAAAGAGAGGTTACAAAAGAAGAAACAAAAAACAAAGCACCCCGCGAAGGAGGCAAGCAGCCTCCCGAAGTGGGCGGCCAACAGCTAAACAGAACGAGAAAACATGCTAGTTACACAAGACACCAGTCAGCCACAAAAGCCCTAGCACGGCAGAAGACGTTCTCCAGGTAAAACCGCTGCCCGGAGAAAAGGGCCTCGTTGCGAGCAAGCCACAACGACCATAAACAAGCCACCGGAGCAATAAAGCGCCTTCTCTCCAACCGCTTGTTTAAGAAGAGGGAGTCGCAGAAGGACTCCACATCACGAGCGAGCATCCAATCCACAAAGGGGTCGTCCCACAGCTCCCGGACCAAGGGGCAAAGAAAAAGTAAATGGTCCAGTGTTTCCCGCACAGGCCGCAAGTGTTGGAGACCGAAGGGATCAACCTGGAACAGCGATCGCGCGTCAAGAGCCTCCTTCTGCGCAAGAGCCAAAGGAAGAAGACGATACGTAAGGGCAAGCCCAGGCCCCAGAAGAAGCCACGGTCTCGTACCAAAGAATCCGAACTGGGAGGCGGAGAATCGAGCAAGGATGTGTAAGCCTTCCGAGTCGAGAAGGGACCGTCCCTCCAAACCCAGTGATCCAACCCGCCAGAGGGAGATCCCGCAAGAGCAACAACGTTCAACAAAGCCAGAAAATCCATGAACCTCTGATCGGAGAAACAGCCCAGAAAGCGAGGAGACCAAGAATCGTCAAGTCAGCAGGAAGCGACGGAGGCCTCCTTATTTTCCGCCAAAGCGAATAGTCGAGGGAAGCGAAGAGAAAGTGGCTCCCCTCCTAACCAGCAATCATTCCAGAAAGAGAAATCGCGGCCGTCACCGAGCACCGGTTTGAAAGACGATCTGTATTTCACAAAAGCCAACTGAATACCACGCCAAAAAGGAGATCTCCCACCCACAGCCTCCAAAGCTCCCTCAGCAGGCCACGCCCTCCCGTGAAGTACCCTCAAGATGCTAATGAAAAAGCTACCATCTCTTCCCCAGACCCTGGTTGCCCACTTAAGGAAAAAGGCATCGTTTATCAGCCTGAGACTCATTATCCCCAAACCACCTGCCGACTTCTCCCTCACCACCTCCTCCCAAGCGACCAGGTGAATCCCCCTCCCACCGCTACCCGATTTTCCCCATAAGAATTTCTTGAAGCAAGACTCCAATCTATTGCCAATCCCCACAGGCATCCGACGGGTCGATAAAAAATGGACAGGTATGGCGGCAAGGACCGGGCGAAGAAGAACCAATCTACCTCCTTTCAAAAGAAGAGCCGCACGCCAACTAGCCAATCTCGCCTCCACCTTCTCCACCACCGCACTCCAATCCTTGAGTCTAGGCCTCCCGATCACCAACGGAAGGCCCAGGTAGTCCAGCGGCAGGCTGCCCAAAGCAGAGCCCAAAATGTTGGCGAAATCCGAAGCACTCGTCTCCGAAACACCAAAAGCAATAACCTTCGATTTATTGCCGTTTATGCGTAAGCCCGAAAGTTCACTGAAGAGGTCTAAAATCGCCGACATGGCCGCAACTTCCGACTCGCCCCCTTCGATAAAGCACAAAGTGTCGTTCGCGAATTGAATAAGCGGCACGGAGATGGTCCCCTTAGAAAAACCCATAGATAGGCCCGCGTCAACCACCCGGTCCACCATTCGAGCCAAGACATCCGACGCAATCACGAAAAGAAGGGGGGCAGAGGGCAGCCCTGCCGAAGGCCCCGACGCGGCTGAAAGCGCCCCCCCTCCAACCCGCCATTAAGCAGAAGAGAAAAGGAGGTTGTCGTAACGCAGCGCCGCATCCACGAGATCCACAAGTCGGGGAATCCTCGCCTCTTGAGGACCGACCATAGAAAGCCCCAATCGATGCTATCATATGCTTTGGCAAAATCGATCTTCCAAAGTACACCTTGATGCCCCGAGGCTTTCCAATCTGCCACCAGCTCCGACGCAACAACAATACAGTCCGAAATTTGCCTGCCTTTGATGAATGCCGCCTGTACGGGCGAGATAAGCGGGTCCAGCACCTTGGAGAGTCTCCTGGCAAGGACTTTAGCGACGATTAAATAAATGGCATTAGAAATGGAGATGGGGTGAAAATCCCCGATGTCCTCTGCCGCCTCCCTTTTAGGAATCAAGAGTAGTAAAGCTCTATTCAGTCTATCAAACCCCGCATTTCCGCCACAGAACTCCACCACCACCTCGAATACTTCCTTGCCCACCAACTCCCAAAAATCCTTGAAGAATGCTACCGAGAATCCATCAGGCCCTGGGGACGCGTCAGGATTAAGATCCCACAGGGCCTCTTTAGTTTCCAACATAGAAACCGGCCTAATAAGCATGTCACAATCCTCCGCAGAAACTGTGGGAACCCCCAAGCCGAGCCACTTCCAACGCCGAGATTGACGAGTCGACATGGCTTCCCTGAAATGCTCTGAAATGGCGGCACCCATAGCGCTATCCCCAACGAACCGCTGCCCATCAATAGAAATAGCCCGCATAGTATTGTTTCTTTTCCTCCCGCTAGCAACCCTGTGGAAGTAGGCCGAGTTCGCGTCGCCGTCTTTGAGCCATTTGAGCCTGGAGCGCTGACGCCATTCGATAGCTTTTTTCTTGTCTTCCTCCGCCACCTTAATTTGTGTAGAAGAGCGCTCCTCGAGTTCAGCGGCGTAGAGAGTCCTCTCATTCTCCACCGAGTCTAGTCTTGAAATAATCTCCTCCGCCTCTTTTCTGATAGTCACCCTCGCCAACCGCGACTCCTGTTTAAAACGAGCCAATCTCATCCGCAAGGAATCGAGCTTATGAGTAAGACGAGTAGCCGCAGAGCCCTCCACCGAAGTAGAAACCCAGTGTTCATTGACCACAGCCCGAAATGAAGGCTCCAAGAGCCAGCAGCGTTCATATCTAAAGATGCCCCTCGGGGAAAGATTCTCACCAGAATCCCATAAAATTGGCGAGTGGTCCGAGAAAGCTCTAAATCTCGAGGAAACCGAGCAGGAAGGAAATCTTTCCATCATAGCACCCGAAGCCAAGAACCGATCAAGGCGGGAACGCGAATTGTCGTTCCTCCAAGTATAATTAATATCAGAAGCCACCAAGTTTTCCAGAGCCAAAAGGTCCAGAGTCTCCCTAAAAGATAAACATCCCGGGTCACAGCCACCCCTAGCCCGAGGGAGATCAACCGAGTGAATAGTGACATTGAAATCTCCCCCTACGATCCACAGAATTCCAGCAAAAGCACGACCCGCGACACGCATATCTTCCCACAGCTCCGCTCTGCTGATATGACAGCAAGGTCCATATACAGAGGAAATAGCGATAGGGGTGGGTAAGTCCCTTCTAACAAGCACCACCGATAACATATGCCTCCCCATCAAGGTGGACTCCTGAGAAAATAGATCCGATTTCCAAGCAATGAAGAGGCCTCCCGCCGCTCCCACCGCATCCAAGGCCAAAAAGGAATTCAGCGACCCCGCACCAAAGGACCTCCATAGAGCATCATCCAAGCCCCGCAACTTCGTCTCCTGAATCAAAGCCACATCACAAGCCCACTCCGACAAGCGGGCACCCAAAGCCTTCCTCTTCACGTCGTCCCCCAACCCCCTGACATTCCAGGAGATGATTTTCATTAAGGAAAGAGTCGGCTCCCGCCAGAGGGTGCGAGGCCAGCCGCCTCCGCCACCGAGTCACGCAGCATAGCACAGGAATGAACCGGGGCCGCTCGTGGACGAGATCTGCTCCTCCTTCGATATCTCTTCCCTGATCGCGCATCAGAACGCGAGCCTTGCTCAAGACCACAGTTCGAATCCGAGTCGCCCACGGCGGCGTTAAGCAAATCGTGGACGGGCGAACCCGCCGCAGCCAAGGAAGGAGGCCCCAGGATGGAAAGCGGAGAAGACTCAAGCAATAAGGGCCTAGAATAGTCCCCAAAGACGGCGGGAGCCTCCCACGACGGAAAGACAGAAGGAGAGTCGGGTTGAATCTCCTCGACATTAGGCAGCGCAGAGAAGGTTCCAACCGAAACCTGAGAGGAGCCCTGATCCGAGTCCGCCAGAAGAAGAGAGGAGTTCCTTGCAGGCCAAAATCCGATAAAACCCGACCCGCCAGCGACAGCATCCGCGAAAAAGAGACACGTTCGAGCGCCCGAAAACGACGTGCAGTTCGTACCGTCAACCTTCCAAGTAAAAGAGCCAAATAAAGAATCGACCTCGGAAGGGCCCCACAGCTGCGGATCGCCACGTAAGGTAATATCACTCGGGAAGCGGGGAGAATCATTGAAGGGCCGCCCGAAATCAAGCCAAGGGACCGACGCCTCGCAGGCGCCCCCATGCACAGCCAGGTAGGCAATAGGAGACGAGGCGTCACGAGAAAGCAGGGGGTCCATCGTCCCAAACGGGGGCAGCGCCGGACAAGCCAACGCCGGTGGCTGACGTAGGGGCCGCACGAAGGATATCTCTACCGGGAAAGAGAAACGACCGACCGAGAAGGTTTCGAAGAACACCTTCCCCAATAGATCAGGTAACGAGTTCCTGCCGCATTCCAGAAGGACCCTGGTAGACTTCCAATCTGAGCCCGGTTTGAATCCGTCCTCCACAATCGCCAGCAGCTCCCCCCACCGGTGAAGAAGACTAGCCACCGCGGGACCCTTGCGGGAAAGAAGAGGGATCCCCCGCACCTCAACAACACAAATTTCGATGCCAAAGCAAGCTCGATCATCGTATCGCAAAGGACGCCAAGATAGCCCCTCAAAGAGAGCGCTCTTCAATAAACTTTGTCGTTGAGCCTCCGATAGACCACGAACGCTCGAACGAGGGTCCAAAGAAATCATGCAAACTTGTTTTCACGAAACCCCAATCAGTTCCCCTTCATGAGGCAAACCCCACAGCAATTCCGTCGCACCCAACCTCCTTCACCTGGTGGTCATGCACAGAGCCACCGGGCGCCTCCACCCGCCCCATCCGTACAGGCGCAGGTTCCCCGCCGCAACTCCCCTTCCTCCTCGAATGTAAGTCACCTCCAGCAAAACGGAAAGCCGAATCCTCAGAAGTTTCCCTCGCGAGAGGGTCACCAGAGAGATCAGGGTTAAAGGAGCCACGAACCACCTACGCGAAAGAGCGTGAGCCAGACTCCCCACTAGGGCTCACGTGGAAGGAAGGAGCATGCATGGCAGGAACCCTCAAGGCGTCGTTGCATGGCTTACGCAGCACAGGAACCATGCGAGAAGTCCCGAACCAACACGACGCTTTCTTATGACCAACCCTCCCACAGGAATAGCATCTTGCAGGCAGACCACAGGACGAAGCCGAATGACCACGATCACCGCATCTGAAGCAACGTTTACCCGGTTTCATGTGTGAAACACTGACCCAATCAGAACCTTCTTCATGCTTGTCGGAGACGACCGCATCGACGTGAGACCTTCCACTTCTAGGGTCTACTCCTTTGTAGTCGACTGGACCCGCGCGAACCTCGTTGAAGACGCTAGCGGAGCTCGCCGTGCCTTTTCCAGAGACGAAGAGAGGAACTCCCGGGATAGATGGCTTCGGTCTCCACGAAGCAATTGCCTTAGAAACCCGTCTCGCTGATGTGACCGCAGGGCGAGAGTGCTCACGTGCATCCTGCGAAGGCTTCCACCGATCTCTCACTCGCCACCAGTGCTTCTCGCGACCTCTCTCCCCTCTTCTCACTCGCTCTCCAACTCTCACTCGCTCTCCCACTCTCACGCTCTCCCCTCCGCCTCCCATCCTCCCAGGGGTATTGTGTTGTTGGTGCACATATATATGCACAATCATTGTTTGAGAGGTCTCCATACTTGATCTGTTCGGCTTAGGGTTTTCATGTGATCCATAGGGACTCCGTAGTGGAGATCACATTCCATGAGTCATTATGGGCTTAGGGTTTTCATGTGGATTCATAAGTACTGGATAGTAGAGATCTCATTCTCTGAGCCAATATGAGAGAGACCCAGTTCTCCGATAAGGAGACTTTCTAGACTCCATTCTTCAGCAACGTGGACTCCACGAGGATGTTTCCATGACTTTTTTTCAGTTTAGCCCTTCAGAGAGATGGAGCAGTTGCGGGCCAAAGTTCTTCGGATGGAGACTCACTCCAATTTCAATGACTCTAACAGACGCAGTACACAGCACACGTTCTCCGACGATGAGATCCAATTCAGATCACACTCTAGCCTTTCAGTTCCTCCTCACCAGCACGGCATGAGAAGCAGCGTCCTCAGCAGACAGTTAGTAGAGTATGCGTTGAGTTGATATTTATATGTAGTGTCTCGTATTATGAGTGAGTGATTTCTTTCTATTTTTCCAAGATGAGCATTGCATGCTCCAGCTTGAGGGGGAGTGTTAGAGTATGCCTCGCATGTATAGATGGGTAATCGAATCCCTCCAAGGTCCAATTACCACATCCACAGGCTCAGCAGAATTACAGTCCTGTCTTCTGCCACTACTCAGCCTCCTTCGGCGATGGCAGCTTCCAGAGGCAGAAAAGTCTCTTCTTTTCGTGGTTGTGGACCTCGTGGTCGAGGTGACCGCATTCGTCAACCCTGCACATTTTGTCATCGCCCAGGACATACAGAGGAGACCTGCTATTCTAAGCATGGGTTTCTGGCATCGACGCGGGTAGCCGAGCATATTGCATCTGCACAGCCATCTGCTTCAGACCAGCGATTTGAGGATCTTGTTGCCAAGTTGCGAGATATCATGCCTCCTGCCTCTACTGATTCTCCGGGAGGCTCCTCGGATGTAGTTGTTTCAGCCTCTGTTAGTACATCGGCCACCCCTAGCACCTCAGGTAGTGCTTATGCCCTTACTTCATGTCATGGATCTGATGTTTCAGAATGGCTTATGGACTCTGGAGCGACACATCATCTTTGTCGAGACAAAGATAAGATTACATCCTACAGAGAGGTTCCATCGGGGCGATCTGTAGTCATAGCAGATGGGACCCATTCACCTATTGTTGGACAGGGGGAGATCAGTCTGACACCCTCTATGCGTCTCCAGAATGTCTTGTATGCTCCAGATTTTTCGATGAATTTATTATCTATCAGTCAGATTACGAAGGATTTGCACTGTCGAGCTATTTTTGACCCATCGTCTCTTGTTTTTCAGGACATTCTTACGGGCAAGATGATTGGATGTGGCTGTAAGCAAGATAGTCTCTATCGTTTGGTCCGGACTCCTATGCTAGTGTCTCGTCTCAGTCAAGTGGTCCAGTTTCTCCATTCACATGGCATCTAAGATTTGGTCATCTCCCTATTCAGAAGATGTGTCATATCCTACCCTAGATTCCACCGAGTTCTTCCTTCCAGTGTGAAGCGTGTCAGTTGGGAAAGCATCACAGATCTACTTTCCCTAGTCGCCAGTCTCGGAGCAGTAGCTCCCCTTTTGAATTACTTCATGTTGACATTTGGGGTCCGAGTCGTGTTCCTGATCACCAAGGACACGGATTTTATCTAGTTGTGGTTGATGATTTCTCTCGTTTGTCTTGGGTATTTTTGTTGAAGAATAAATCTGAAATAGGGGATGTTATCAAAAATCTTATAAATGAAGTGCAGAATGTTTTTTCGTCTACTATGAAAACTGTGCATATGGATAATGCTTTGGAGTTTTGTACTCGTGTTCTTTCTCATTTTTCTTGTCTAGAGGCATTATCCATCAAACAACCTGTGCTTACACGTCCCAACAAAATGGCGTTGCAGAAAGAAAGCATCGTCATCTCCTTAATATCACCGGACTCTACTTATTCAGAGTTGTGCACCCATTTCCTATTGGGGTGATGATGTGCTTATGGCATGTTATCTAGTGAATCGTATGTCATCCTCTATCTTAGGTGAGAAAGTTCCTCTTTCACTTGTCTTCCCTGATAAGGAATTATTCTCGCTTTCTCCTCGTGTCTTTGGTTCGGTTGCTTTTGTCCATCAACTCTCTCCAGGACTTGACAAGCTCTCACCTAGGGCTGTCAAGTGTGTATTTGCTGGGTACTCTCGTGCACAAAAGGGTTACCGATGCTATGATCCTTTGAACAGGAAATATTATGTCAATGCAGATGTCACGTTCTTTGAGTCTGTGATGTATTTCTCCCCTGCAGGTGACAGGTTGACTCCCTCCATTACTGATGATGAGATTTATGTGCCGCCTCCTCCTATGCATCCGTCCGTTCCCATACCAGTTCATGTTGTTCCACCACCACTATCAACACCACCACCTCCTCCTCCTCCACATCCACATGTACCACCTTTACCACGATTCTATACTCGTCGTCATGTTCCTACTCATGGAACTCGTCAATCATCCACCACGCCTCAGGATTGTGCATGTAACATTATTAACGATGGGTTTGATGATGTGCATGTGCATTGATATCTGCAGGAGAATAGCATACCGACGAGTACGATTGTTAATGATTTGAATGTACCTATTGCCTTACGGAAGCAGAAGCATACATGTGCATCCTATCCACTTGCTTCACATGTTTCTTTCCATCGCTTCAGTGGAGATTTTCAACGGTTTGTTGTGGCCTTATCTACCGTTGAAATACAACGGAATTATCAGGACGCGTTGAAGGAGAGCTGTTGGCATTCTGCCATGGAGGAGGAAATGGATGCTTTGAGGTCACGGGGTACATGAAGCTTGGTTTCTGCTCCTCCAGGAGCCTCTGTTGTCAGTTTTAAATGGGCATTTACTGTCAAATATCATGCAGATGGCAGCCTTAATCGTTACAAAGCAAAGCTAGTGGCACGTGGGTTTACTCAAACCTACGACGTGGATTATATGGACACATTTTCTCCAGTTGCGTGTCACTCCACTCTACGTGTCCTTTCAGTTGTTGTGGTGCGTGATTGGCCCTTGTTTCAGCTTGACGTTAAAAATGCATTTTTGTATGTGGATCTGCAGGAAGAAGTCTACATGCAGCAGCCTCCGGGTTTTCTACTGAGGGGGAGAGTCAGATGGTGTGTAGACTTCACAAGGCAATATATGGCCTTTAACAAAGCCCGCGGGCATGGTTTCAGCGGGCATGGCTTCAGAAGCTTTCTGACCCGATTCAGAAGCAAGGGTTCAAAAGATCAAATGTAGATCATTCTTTGTTTGTTCAGAAGACTCCCAGAGGTATTGTTGTTATCATGGTTTATGTTGATTATATACTCGTTACGGGAGATGATATGCAGGGAATAAAGATGGCAAAAGCATTTATAGGCCATCAGTTTGTTACCAAGGATCTTGGTACCCTACGATATTTTCTGGGGTTGGAATTTGCTAGGAATGCGCAGGGTCTCGTGATGGCCCAAAGGAAGTATATTACAGACATGCTTTTTGAGACAGGCTTGATTGGCTGTCGACCTTCGACTACTCCCATGGATCCTAGCATGAAGTTATATGATGATGATAGAGATGAGGTTGACAGGAGAAGATATAGAGAGATGGTGGGAAAACTTCTCTATATTACTATCACTAGACCTGACATCGCTTTTGCAATGAGTCGGGTGAGTCAGTTCATGGAACAACCCAGACAAGTACACATGGATGCCATATACATGATACTGAGATATCTAAAGTCTTCTCCAGGTGCCAGACTACTTTTCAGGAAAGAAACAAATATCTTAGTTTATGCATGTGATGATGTGAATTATGCAGGATGCCCTAAGGATCGGAAGTCTACTTTAGGTTTTGCAGTATTTGTTGGCAGTTCTTTGGTTTCTTGGAAAAGCAAGAAACAAACAGTGGTGGCTAGATCTAGTGTTGAATCTGAATACAGGGCCAAGGCACAAGCAAGTACTGAAATGATGTGGGTTCGAGCTGTGTTAGAAGATCTGCTTATATACGTACCTCTACCCATGCAACTACAGTGTGACAATCAAGCGGCACTATTCATTGCTAATAATCCTGCATTTCATGAAAGGACAAATTTTATTGAGGTAGACCACCACTACACTAGAGATATGATTCAAAAGGGCTTGATTTCTACTTCTCATGTCAGTTCAGGAGAGCGGACTCCAGACATCTTTACCAAACCATTGCTCAGAGGGCCATTCCAGAAGTATTCTTCCAAGCTGAGCATGATTGACATCTAATTGAGGGGGATTGTAGAGATATTTCCAGACTTTATGTACTCTTTTGTTATATTTTATTTCTTTCTTCCGTCTTATGTGATTTACCCATAGGCATTCTCTATATAAGAAGGCCTAGGGTTCTTTGGAATAAACAATTCTCTCATTTCTTCCAACAGATATGAATGCGTGTTATTTGTGATTTCTTCAAATGCATTGAGATTTGTCATTTAGTGATGTCTTCATTCTTATAATGTTATTCATGTTGATATGTAATATGTAACATTGGTGAATAGGTGTGATCCTTGAGTAAGAGATGGACACACAGTCTTCTGATCTCGTGACAAGTAGTGGAACGAGGACGGATGTCATGCATTTTATTCCACAAGGATCTACAGATCCGGGATGGAAGTTTGGTTATATGCTTACAAAGGATGGTCAGAATACAATTGTTTGTAAACTTTGTAGCAAAATCATTAAAGGTAGAATTTATAGACTCAAGCAGCATTTGGCTCATATTCGTCGACAAGTCTCTTCTTGTCCCAAGGTTGATGAAGAGATCGGGAAAGAAATGAAGGAATATTTGGGTGGAATATTAAAGAGAAAGGCTAAAAAGATGAAGGAAATCGATGATCTGAGGAATGATGTTGATGTCATGGAAGGTGACAACAATGGGCTCAGCAAAAGAGCCTCGCATGCTTGAGTCAATGAATGAGATAGTTGTTCAACGGCAGACGACAATCAAGGATGCATTTTGTAAGGATCAAAGGGAAAAGGTCATTGCATATGTATGACGTTGGGCTTACAAAGCAAACATTCCATTCAGTGTATTTCAAATGAAAGATTGCCATAAAGCATTTGAAACAATTGAGCAATATGGTCCAGGACTCAAACCTCCTACTCATTATGAGATGTTCGTTTCACAATTGAATAAGGTGGTTAATGATGTAAATGATACCTTAGCATCACATAGAGATATGTGGATAAGTATGGGATGTTCTATCATTACTGATTCATGGACTGATATACATGGTAGAAGTATTATGAACTTGTGTGTGAATTGTTCAATAGGTACAAGTTTTTTGAGATATGTAGACTCTTCTGATGAGCCACATACCGTTGAATACATTTTCAACTTGGTAGATGAATGCATCCAAGAGTTTGGAATTGAAAATGTTGTCCAAGTTGTTACAGATAATGCATTTGCAAATATGGTTGCAGGGAAGATGATGGAGGCAAAGTATCCAAAAAAATTGGAGCTCATGTGCTGCCCATTGTCTTGATTAGTGTTAGAGGAGATGGGGAAAGAATCAAAGGTGAAAAGTGCAATCTTTAAGGCAAGGACGCTTCCAGTCTTTATTTATAGTCACACGAAGACTTTAAGTATGATGCGTAAATTTAAACAAAAAAAGACGTCGTCAGACCTGGACAAACTAGATTTGCTACCGCATTTCTTACATTACAAAGTGTTCTCAAGAAGAAAGAGAAATTGAGAGGCATGTTCTCTTCAGATGAGTGGAGAGATTGTAGGTGGTCAAAGACATGGCCTCAAATTTCAGCGAAATTTGATCGAAAATCTGTCGAATATCGATATCCTGTCGAAATCGAAATTCGACCGAAATGACTGAAATATGGGGGTCCTAGTACAAAAAATGGCCGAAATGACCGAAATTCCGTTTCAGTCAGTCACCGAAATGGTGACCGAAATCGACATTTAAGGCCTTGGTCAAAGACTAGGAAAGGAGAGGCGGGAACATCCATTTTCTTGAGTCTAACATTTTGGAATCAAGTTAATATAGCATTGAGGATTTTTTTCTCCATTGGTTCATCTTCTACGCGTTGTTAATTCTGATGTGAAACCATCTATGGGATTTGTGTATGGAGGATTAGTGGAAGTAAAGAAAGAAAAAATTGATTCCTTTAATAGAAACGAGTTGTCCTATAAGCATTTCATTGATATCATCAATTTGAAGACAAAAGGACGGCTTGACTCTCCCCGCCATCTTGCAGCGTATTATTTGAACCCCTAAATCTATTACAAGGATCATGTTGAGAATGATGTTGTTGTGAAAAAAGGTCTACTTGACTGCATTGAGAAGTTATATCCAGATTTAGATCAACAAGACATCATTACAAGAAAGGAGTTGGTGATTTACAAACATGATCAAGGATCATTTGGGAAGTCATTAGCAATTAAGCAAAGATCAATAAATGATGATCATTTTGATCCAGGTGAATCCCTATCAAGTTTTTCAATATGATTTTATAGTCCATATTTATGACATCTAATTAATGTTGAACATGAAACATCTCATTGGTGGTCGTTAGATAGAGGTGAAACCCTTAATTTGCAAGCAATGGCAATGAGAATTTTGAATTTGACCTCGTCATCATCTGGATGCGAGAGAAACTGGAGTGCTTTTGGAGCGGTAATGGATTTTATATTTGTGCATTAACATCCATTATACATTGACTTTTTAGGGTATAACATATATATGTGTGTATTTTATGTTCATATGCAGAATAGAGGTAAATTGAATCCCAAGATGGTGAATGATTTAGTATTTGTTAGATTCAATTCATTGATTAAGGATCGTAGTGAAAGTAAGAGGGATCCACTTTCTTCAAAGGATCACCAGTATGCAAGGGCATGGATTTCAAATGTACCTTGTGAAGAAGATGAAGTATTTTCTAGCACAGGATTTACATGGGGTTCAGTTGCCGAGGCATGCGGAGCTGAAAGCATACTTGAGCCGAGGAGAAGTGAACGCGTACATTTGAGAGCTTCAAGTTCATCTGGGCAAACTTTGCATGAGGAAGCTGATAATGAGGGAATATTTAAGGATGAGGATGAGGATGGAGATGAAGAGTCGATGTTGCTTGATGACAAGTCTGATGAAGAATGACATTGGTTTCATTATATTTTTTGGATGAATGAATGCCATGCCTTTTTGTGTTATCCATGACTTTTCTGGAACCATGCTATGAATTGTAGTTTGTAATTATTTATGTTGTCGATTTTGACATTTGGATGGGATTCTACTTGTTATTGCTATCTATTTTGACATTTGGCTATGGATTCTACTTGTTTATGCTATCTATTTTGACATTTGGATGAAAAAATCCTTAAATTTGACAGTATTTGATCTATATTGTGAATATGTGATTATATTTTTATAATTTATTTATACTTTTTTATTAATTATATATAATAGTTTTTTATTAATTAAAAATGCAAAACCGCATAACCCGTTTACTTTTCATTTAAACTCAAGCATACCATTTAATCATTAATCAGTGACCCTACCGATTGAATACCGCATACCGCTTTTTGCAACGTGCACCCATTGACATTCCTCGCATGCCCTAGGTCTCTGTTCGGTCCCGATGCAGTCAACGTGATTTCATACCTTTACATTCACCCCGCCAACCCTAGGGCCCCTCCAGAGTTGATGGGGAAGGTCGTATTCTAAATCTACATACATAACCTATTCTCTGTATGATTGCATAGACGGAGTCAGATTATTCTACTCCCCCAATCACATCCTTCCCAGTATCCGTCATCCATCATGTCAAAGAACAAAGTCGATGTAACCTCCTCTTGGGCTCATCCTACACCTATCGTCGAGATGGATAGGACCAACTATGAACTGTGGGCTATGCAGCTCATGAATATCATGTAGAGTATATCTTAAGTTCCTGACACAACCAGAACCGACCGACAAGACTGAACCGAATGCTTCGCGAATGCAAAACAACACGTAGCCACGTTTTTGGCTCTCTGGTACCATTACCACAGAGATAGCCAACGACATTCTACACCAACCCACTGCCAGGGCAATATGGGCATTTTCGCTGCCACTTATTCTCAGACAAGGAATGAGATGAAGATTCTTCAACTTCAGTACGTCATATTCACATCGAAGCAGGTGGTCGTCCTCTCCATGCCGTATGCTCCTGACTAAGAGGCATATTCAAGAAGCCCCATAGTTTCATGCCTCTGAGTACAACTACCAAGCAGCAGATGACATAGGAACACCACGATAGTGGGCATGTTTCTTACTGTACTTGATCGACATTATAATGCCACCCATAGTCAGCTTCTCACATGCGCTTCTTTACCTCCCATGAAGGAGGCCTACAGCCGACTGAGCAGGATCAGAGTGCCTCCTACAGTTACTACTCAAACCTCCTCTACAATGGTCGCATCTCACAGTAGAGGGGGTTCGACACAATTCAAAAGGTGTAGTGTCTGTGGTAAAGGAAGTGGGCGCACTCGCCAGCAGTGCACATACTACAAATATATCAGTCCCTCAGAGGATACATGCTCTCAGAAGCATGGTCGCCCTGCGACTGCCCATGTTGCTGAGCAGTTTGAGACCGCAGCTACTTATGCTAATCAAAAGTATAACAATCTTGTCTCCTGTCTCAGAGAGAATATGGTCGCCTCCACGATTCTACTAGTGCTCCTCGGACCATGTCTGGCGTTTCAGCTTTTCTTAGTACCTCAAGTGCAGCTTATGCATTTACCACTTGTCAAATGGCAGATATTTCAGAGTGGATTGTGGACTTCGGAGCACCTTACTATCTCTACAAAGAGAGAGAGCAAGTTCACATCCTACAGTATTGTCCACCTAGGCAGATTTATGGTCATTGTTGATGGGAGGCATTCTCCTATTACACGACAATGAGAGATTCAGTTGACGCCACTATTTGTCTTCAGAGTGTGCTACATGCACCTGACTTTTCAATGAATTTATTGTTTATCAGTCAGATTACCAAGGATTGACATAACATAGCATTTTTTATGCATCCTCTCTTGTGTTTCAGGATATATTCACGAGCATGGTGATTGGAGGTGGCCGTGAGCAAGGTCTCTACAAATTTTTCTAGTCTCATTATGCAAGTAGATCTTCTAGTCCTACTAAATCAATCTTCATTTACATGTTGCACCTTCGATTCAGTCATCTTCTGCAAAGCTATGTAGAATCCTCCCATAGATTTCCTCTCATTCCACTTTTCAGTATGAAACTTGTCATTTTGGGAAGTGTTGAAATCTAAGAAGCGAAAGCAAATTGATAAACAAAGCATAAATCATCAAGAAAGATAAACATTGACACGGAGATTTACGTGGAACCCTACTCCCTAAGGAGCGGGATGAAACCACGGGAGAAGGCCTCAAAGGGCGGGGCTTCTTATATAGCCCCACTGACAGACCAGAGTCTCACAGTTGGTAGATGTGGGACTAAACATGAGTGGGGGTAATTGGATCCTGGAAAGATCCGATTACCACTCTATTACATTCTCCAATGCTCCCCCTCAAGCTGGAGCTGAGAAAGTTGCAGCTTGCAACAAAAAAAGGTATACATCGCATCTTTACACAACACATCACAAGAAGAATATATGTCCGCTGCCGATAGAAGATCTCACTTGAGGACGGGTCTGCGGCTTTCAGGTCACCGGAACGTATCTCTACCATACATGTAGAGTCGTTGCAATACCAGGTCACCGGAACTTATCCCAGTCGTTCTTGGAGAAGAGTTGCAATAGAAGAAATCCAACGTTGAGTAGTAGTCGGGTCGTAAAAGAAGTATACACCCTAACAAAGAAGTCGATGCTTGATGAAGATGAATGATCTGTACAAATCTGGAATGTTGGTCAGTCAATCGTGGACGTGCAGAAGTTCTGAAGAATATATCTCTGACTCCCCGTTTCTCCCATACTTGATATAATAAGGAGCACAAATCATCAAGTTGGGAGAAACAAAACATAAACATGCAATTTTTTAATCACTTAGCTCCTCTTTTTTTATAATATATGGTTGATTTGGGTTGGAATATATGGCAGAGGAATTTTTTATGACTCGCATAGACCGTAGCTTTATTTAGGTTTCCCTACCCGTTGCTCATGTGCCTCCCCACGATTGGGGATCAATGTTGCAACGGGTGCCGCCACCCCTCAAAAGAAATGGAGGAGTGTGCAGCACCACTGCCTGGAGATCTCTGTACCGCCGTCGCTTGTAGAATCTGGGAGGAGCTCCGCCTCCACCTGTAGGATTAAGGAGGGAGTTCCGTCTTGCGATGGGCAGCTCCACCTGCTGCTGTGAAGGGGAGGCCTTCACTGCTGGAGGTTGCAGCGGTGATGCATGCGCGATGCGCAATGGAGGGTGAAGGAGGAGCGGTATGATGGCCTTTGCCGCCTGTTGGGAAGGAGGTGTGAGATCGGGGTGGCGGCATTAATGGAGTTTCTTCTGGAGAGGAAGGTTCTGTGGGACTAGGATGGAGATGAGGTGGAGCCCTAGGATATGGATCTGGATTCGAGGGCTTCTCCTAGGGCTGAAGGCAGCGCCCCCTGCGTTGGAGATGCCGCCATGGCCTGTAGAGATATCACGGCCTACTGGAGATGTCTCTGGAAGAAGAGGGTGCAAGGAGGGTGCACCAGGAGGTGCCTGGATGGGAGGAGGGGTGGCGTCGCTTGGAACTCGCGGGTTCTGGAGATCGCGGCGAGGGTGATTTGTTGACGTGTTAGGGTTGATTCTCGCTCGGAGGTGGTGCTTTTGTTGCCGCTTGGGGGGACCCATCTCTGCCTGAAGCCTGGAGATGTGCAGATGTTGCGTAGTTCCTAGAATCGCCCGTCAGGAACCTTAGAAGGATAGGATGAAGATCTGGAGATGTGCATATTCTTGAACAATAGATGAACATAATATAATCTTCAAGATATAATTGAAATAATTTCCAAGAACACATAATCAAAATCGAATCTCGATCAAAACTCCCGAACAATAGATGAACACAATATAATCTTCAAGATTATAATCGGAATAATATCTAAGAACACATAATCAAAATTGAATCTCGATCAAAACTCCCAAAATCGACTTGCTCTGATACCATGTTGAAATCTAAGAAGCGGAAGCAAATTGATAAACAGAGCGTAAATCATCAAGAAAGATAAACATTGACATGGAGATTTACGTGGAACCCCACTCCCTAAGGAGTGGGATGAAACCACGGGAGAAGGCCTCAAAGGTTAATATGTGTCTATTAAAATGTCTCACTGAGTACAAGGGGTGTGGGGCTTTTAACCCCACAAACAGACCGGAGTCCCACAGTTAATAGACGTGGGGACTAAACATGAGTGGTGGTAATTGGATCCTGGAGAGATCCAATTACCACTCTATTACATTCTCCAACAAGAAGCATCATTGTACCAGTTTCCCCAATCATAAGACTTGTAGCAGTACTTATTTATTTGAGTTGTTGCACTTTTATATTTGAGTCCCTAGTCGTGTTCCTGATCACCATGAATACAAGTTCTAACTTATTGCAGTTGATGATTTTTCTAAATATTTTGGGTTTTCCTACTAAAAAACAAATAAAAGGTTGGTTCTAATATGCGAAATTTCATTATTGAAATAAAGAACATTTTTATTCTATTGTTAAGTATGTTCAAGATAGTGTTGTGGCATAGTTGGTTATTACATCAGTTTAACCTGAAGGTCTCCGAATCGAGTCCAGGCATGCCAAATTTGAAATTATTATTTAACTCAACCATGGCCGGTCCCAAGCCCTGGTAAATGAGGAGGATTGCGCCTTAGGTAGCCGACAGCCAACGCAAGAGAGAAAAATTCCTAAATAGTGTTTTCAAAATAGTTCGAATCTTTTCAACATGGATTTTCAAAATTGTTAATTGTTAGAAAATATGATGCAGAAGTGGAATCAGAGAATAAAGAAATAAAACTTGAATAACACCGAGATTTTACATGGAACCCTACTCCTTAAGGAGCGGGATGAAACCATGGGAAAAGGTCTCAAAGAACCATATACTTCATTGCTTTTCTCATCTGGATACAATGGGTGTGGGGGTCTATATATAGTCCCCACTGAGTCTCCACATCCCCAACTGGTAGATGTGGGACTAAAGACCGGATGGGGTAAATGGATCTTGGACAGATCCATTTACCCATCTACAATATAAGTGGTGTACAACCAAATACTCCAACACTCCCCCTCAAGCTGGAGCATGTAATGCTCAGCTTGGATAAACAGAAAGAAAACTCAACTCACGCTGCAAGACACTACAGATAATATCAACTCAACATGCACAATTGTAGGCTGTTGTCGAGGACGTTGCTTCTCATGTCGTGCAGGTGAGGAGGACGAACGGGTTAGAGTGTGAGTCAATTGAATCTCCTCGTCTGAGAGCATGTGTTACGTATTACGCATGTCAAAGTCATTGCAATTGAAAATGAATCTCTACACGGAGAACTCTAGCCCACCACAATATGTGGACAACTGCTCCATCTCTGAAAGGCCGAAAAAAGCATCGCTATTATCCACTCGTAGATATCTGAAGATAGGTCTCTCTCATAGGGACCTTGAAGTGGGTTCTCTCTCATAGGAACCTCGGAAAGATCTCGTACTGGAGCTCACGGTCGCTTGAGAATGGAATCTAAAGAAGTCTTGTCGTCGGAGAACTGGGTCTCCCATCTGGCACAGAGAATGGTACTCTACTCTGGAATCCCTATGAACCACATGAAAACCCTAGCCAACATGGCATAGGGAATGGTACTCTACTATGGAGTCCCTATGGATCACATGAAAACTCTTACCGAAATATAAAAGATGGGGACCACACAAAAGATGGCAAACATGTGCACATCTGAAAATAAGACCGCATACATGTGCGTGTTTGAAATTGAAGACTCGGAACCAATCTGACGTCGAGTCTGAATCTGAGAAACTATAGAGTCTGAAAATATGGATGGCCTGGAATTTGGAATCTGGATCTGGACATGTGACCCTACACAATACTCCCCCTTTCTCCCATACTTGTCGGAAAAAATGACATCAACAAAGTTGGGAGAAGACAAGATAAATAGGGAGAAAACAAATGATTGATTTTTTTGTGCGGCTATTTCTCTTTTTCTGTAGCTGTCATTTTTTATAAGCCGCATCAAAAAAATTTCTCGGTTTTTCTTCTCACTTTTTTTAAAACGTTTCTTTTTTTAAGCCATTTCAAACCTTTTTTTACGGCCTTCCATTCTTCTTCCCCTTTTTTTTGCAATGTTTTTCTCAACAAAAACTCAAGGCCCAATTGGGCCAATAATGCAGCAATTTTTTTTAAGAGCCACGGCTGAATATGGGCGCCATTTCTTTTAATAAAGAGGGTCATCGGGCCTCCTTTGTCTCTTCATCATCGCTAAGGTTCCCAGTTGGAAAACCTCTTGTTTGCGCCGCCGCCGCCATCGCTGGATGGGAACCGCCTATGCCGCTCGAGATGGAGGAGCGGCCACTTGGAGATCTGTCACTTGAGAGGAGCTCGGGAGGAGAGGGAAAAGGCTCTGTCGAGTGCCAGGGTGGCACCGCCAAGCACCTGGGTTGCGCCGCCAAGCCCGATCTGGAGCACCGCCTGGAGCCCCTTCCTTGATAGGGCTCCGCCTGGGGTTTGGGTGTTGCGCCCCTGGGCTCGCGGGGCTGCGTCAACCTTTCCCAGGGAGAGGTGGCAAGGGCACCGCCGCCCTGTGCCAAGAGATGCACCGCGTGCGCGAGGAGTTCTGGAGCAGACGCGCGAGAGGCTCGCCGCAATATCGTCGCCTGGAGCCACCGCTTGATGATGAAGAACGAGGTTGACGCAGACTGGAACGAGTGCGCGAGAGGAGGTGCGTCGGGTCTACAGGTGCAATTTGCTGAAGGGGATCTCGCGCGAGAACAGGGTGAGCGTTGCTGAGGGCGCCGCCTATGTGCTGCGTGTGATGGGTCTTGCCTCCCTAACGCTGATGGGAGTGATTGATGCCTTGAGGAACACGAGATGCATGTTGCATGCGTGCATGAGGATGTTGTGGTTGCGCGCTGCGAGGTGCAAGGAGATCTGGAGTTGCGGTTGTGGCGCCGTATGGAGATGATCTTCGGATCTTCATCTGATAGGAAGTTGTTTGCTGGATTAGGGTTTCGAAAAGAAACCCTAGATTTTGAACCACTCAGGATACCTCTCCTCAAAAAAAAATAAAACATAGTCTTCGAGAATCGAACTCGCTCTGATATCATAATAGAAAATATGATACGGAAGCGGAATCAGAGAGTAAAGAAATAAAACTTGCACCAGGATTTTACATGGAACCCTACTCCTTAAGGAGGGGGAAGAAACCACGGGAGAAGGCCTCAAAGGGTCATATGCTTTATTGCTTTTCTCATCTGGATACAATGGGTGTGGGGCTCTATATATAGCTCCCACTGAGTCTCCACATCTCCCAACGGGTAGATGTGGGACTAAAGACTGGATGGGATAAATGGATCCTGGAGAGATCCATTTACCCATCTACAATATAAGTGGCGCACAACCAAATACTCCAACATTAAGTTTGTTCACTTTGACAATACCTTGGAGTTTTTTTACGATTCAGCTCTCTCATTTCTTCAAGTCTTTTGGCATCCTCCATTAGACCCCATGTGCCAAAATGTCTCACCAAAACGATGTTGCAAAGTGTAAACACCATCATTTACTTGATGTTAACAGGACTCTCCTGATACAAAGTCATGCTCCACACTCTTACTGAGGAGATGATGTCCTCACTGCATGCTACCTTGTCAATCGTATGCCATCATCCACCATGTTAAGAGAAGCGGTTCCTCAATAGATAGTGATTTCCCGATAAAGATATGTTCTCTCTAAGACCTCATGTCTTTGGTACGGTGGTCATTATTCATCATCTAACTCCTGGTTGCGACAAACTCTCCCTTAGTTGTCAAGTGTGTCTTTATCATCAACTCTCGGACCCACAAAGGGTAACAGCGCTTCGATCATGTTAAATGAAAGTATTGTATCAATGAAGAATCACATCTTGAGTTGTTATATGCGTTTCTCCCATGGGTGACAGGATGACTTCGTCTGAGTCTAGTGAGGAGGTTTACATTCCACCTCCTCCTTCGCCTCCACCTCCTACCACACCTCATGCGGCTCAGACTTTGCGTCGTGTGTATTTTCGCATGCCGACTAGTAGTCATCTTGTTCCAGTGTCTTTCCCATCATCCAACATGCCCCTGATAAATTATGAATGTTTGGTTCACACTGATGGTATTGTTAATATTTATATACAGCAAGAGACTTTACAGGGTGAGGGTGCAGCTCCTTAGGAGATTGTGGTACCGAAGATAAATCATTCAGAGGAACTTTGACCAGCCTATTGCACTTCAAAAGAGGAGGCATACATGTGCTATGTATCCTCTCTCAAGCCATATTCACTAGGATGCACGATGGAGGATTTCAAGAAGTTTGTGGTTGGAATATCAATTGTTACGATCCCATACCATATCAGGAGGCTATGCGAGATAGTCAGTGGTGTTTTGCTATGGAGGAAGAGATGGATGCATTCCATTCGCGCAGTACATGGAGCTTGGTTACTGGCCCAATAGGGGCTTTTGTGGTCAGTTGCAAGTGGATTTTTATAGTGAAGCAGAGAGCATATTGTAGCACTGATCACTACAACTAGACTTATGTCACGTGGATTCACTAGACATATAGGATAGACCATCAGGACACTTTCTATCACATGGCACATCATTCTACTCTCCAAATCCTCTTTGTTGTTGTTATGGTACGAGACAGATTGCTCTCCAAACTTGATGTCAATAATGTCTTCTTATACAACAATCTCCAGGAGGAAGTTTACATGCAGCAATCACTCCGGATTCGTTATTGAAGGGGAGTGTTTAAAGATATGCATACTTCATAAGACTATTTGTGGCTTTAAGCATAGTCCCGAGTATGGTTCAAAAAGTTCTTGGATCTGTTATAGCAGCAAGAATTCAAGAGATCGAATGCAAATCACTCGCTCTTTGTACATATGACATCACGAGGTATTGTTGTCATTATGGTTTATATTGACAACATTATTATTGCAGGAGATGATTTACAAGGGGATCAACGACGCTAAAGAGTTTTTTGGACAGCAATTTGTCACCAAGTACCTTGGCGAACTACAATACTTCCTTCGCCTTGAATTTGCCAGGAATCAAAGAAGTCTTGTAATAACTAAGGTAAAGTACATTAGAAGGTCTCCTTCTATAGGCTAGGATGGCAGTTTGCAAACATGTCACTGCTCCTATGGATCCCAACATGAAGCTCTATGCTGATGATGGAGATAAAGTAGACAAGAGGAGACACAAGGAGCTCATTAGGTTGCTTCTCTACATGACTATTCCATGCCAGATATCTTCTTTGCAATAAGCAAAGTCAGTTTAGGGAGTAGCCATGTCATTCTCACATAGATGCAGTCTCCATGATCCTAAGATATCTGAAATCTTCTCTTAGTACAGGGTTGCTATTCAACACATGGATATCTCTTGCCATCATGGCCTTTGCAGATGATGTCTATGCAAGATATCCAAAAGACAAGAAGTACGCCTCTGATTTTGCAGGGTTCATAGGGAGTTCATTGGTCTCATTGAAAAGTAAGAAGCAGACGGTGGTTACTAGGTCAAGTAATGAATCCAAATACAAAGCCATAATGCATGGAAGCACTATGATGATGTGAGTCAGGTTTGTTCTGACTGACCTAGCTATCGACACACCTCTTCCCTTGTAGTTGTTATGTGACAATCAAGTTGCATTATTCATTGCCAGCAACCCACCTTTCCACGAAAGGACCAAACACATTGAGGTGGATTACCTTTACACTCGAGGTATGATATAAAAGGGCTTCATCATGGTAGACATTTTCACCAAGGCCCTAGCCTGGGAGACCATTACAAAATGTTCTTCCAAGCTGAGCATGATAGATATATATGCTCCATCTTGAGGGAAGGTACTACAGAAATTAGTATTTAAGTATTTCTTATTTATTTCTTTTGTATTTTATCCATTGGTTCTTTGTCCTTTAGGTGGTGTTTGGTTGGTGGGTTATCCAGGGGTGGATAACCCGGTTTTGTGGTTGTGTGTTTGGTTGGTGGGTTAAGGGTTGGGAGGGTTTGTGTGATGTGATTGTATTGGAATTTGAAAAAGTTGATAGTTATTATGGTATGATTGTATTGAAATTTGAAAAAGTGGGTAGTTGTTGTGATGTGATTGTATTGAAGTTTGGAATAGTGAGTAGAAGTTGAGTATTTTATGATTTTTAGATGATATGATGGTATAATATATAATTTTTTTGATGGGAAGGGGGTGGGCCCCATTAGTGGGTTAAAAGGGGGGTTTTGGGGGGTTACCCACCCAAAGTGGGGGGTAACCCCCCAACCGAACATGGCCTTAAGATTTCTCCTCCATATAAAGGAGACATATGGCCGCTGAATAAACAACATACTCATTTCTTTCCATAAGTACGCTATAGTGGAGTCGTGATCTACATAATTTTATAGCTTTAAATTCTACTTGTAATATTATGGATTATTGGTGAAGTTTTTAGCGCACACCATAGCCATGGATGCCATTTTCCTTTCAAAAAAATGATGACATCATAGACTTCAAGAAATCAATTCATCGCTCTTGACGATAACTTTTGAAGCTCACTACTCCAAGAAGCTCTTCATTCTATCTAGAACAAGTGCTCAATTCACTACTCTCAACCCGATGCCCTCTAACTATAATTCCAACTATGCAATGGATGGAATTTCTGATGAAGTCGGCATAACATAATAACAGCATATTGATGCAAAAAATAGAGATATGGCTATACCCAGACGAAAAAAAAAGATTAAAGAGTATCCTTTTCTAATATGGATACTATTAGTATCTTGATCACATACTAATTGTATCATTATTTTGATGATAACAGGTCTTTCTGAGCACAGATAGCTCTGCAAATTTCATGGCAAGTTCACTCCAAGTATGAAGCACAAAAGTTGTGGATAAGATGCAAGCTATGAATAAAGTGAATAAGATGAAATGATACCTTTGTAATAAACATATGTAAAAAGTCTCAAATATGCATGCATGTGTATCATGTAGACATATTAGGTCCAAACCATTATGATCGATCAACCTTCTTGATATAATCGATCAATTGTCTCTGATTGATCAATCTATTTGATCTGATCGACCACCAATGATCGATCAACCTACTTGATCTGATCAATCACCCTTGTTCGATGAGCTGCCTTTTATGATCGGTCGCAATTTGAAGTCAGGCTCCTAACAGCTATGAGATGATCGATCGCCTTGATCTACATGATCGACCAACTAGATATGATCGATCATCTTTCTTGTATGATCGATCATGTGTATCAAATCTTGATGATTTCTTTCCGGATTTGTTTCCAACAGTTATATTTTTTACAGCTCGTCCCTCACCGCTATAAATAGGACCCTAGACCCATTATTGAGAACACATGTTCCAAGGCAAAGCCTATCTCTCTCTCAAAGCTTTATTCGAGGCCACCCCTCTCATTCTCTACTTCAAGATCACATCTTAAGAGCCAGTCGTCTACACGTTTTGTTCGCAATTCAATTATACAATGTACATTTCCTTAGCATCATTATTCGCATTGCATATCAAAATTTGAGATCGTTTCTTTATTGTTGTACCGTAACACCTGATGTTTGATCCAAGGTGTACAATTGACTTGGTCTTGATCCAAGTTGTGGGAAAGACTTTGGTGTGTGATACAAAGCACATGTAAACGGTTGAGGTATATGTGGGAAAATAACTCAAGATAGTAGAATAGTTGATTGACTCAATCAATCAGGAAATCTCGAGTCAGGTGACTCAGGTTGTGGTTTTTTACCCAGTAGGGTTTCCACGTTGAAATACATGTCTCTTATGTTTGTTCTTGTAATGTGGATCGAAATGCTTATATCTTGAAATTTATTGTTGGCTATAACATTTTGTTTAATGATCCAGAATAATTCACAGATATGCATTTTCATATTTTAGCAGATATAGATATAGTTATTGACTTTTGGATTATGCATTATATTTTTTGAATGAATACAGATATGGATTCCTATAGGGAGAAAATGTTATTTATCCATCAAAATATCTGGAAATCCATCTATATATACATATATATATATGTGTATTGTGAGTGTATTTTTATATACACAAATATATAACAAACTAATGAACTTTTTTTTGGAAAAGTGAAGTATATATGCATACCATTTATAAAAGATTAAATGCAAATATTCTTAAACTATCATGTAACTAGATTAAACAATGGGAAAAGATGTTTCCTGATCTACTCTTTATAACCCAATCCCACCTTCCTCTTCATCCATCTTCCCACAACACACACTACATGCAACCTTTTCATTAGTTTCATTATTCAAACTAATTATGTCTATTATAATAATAACATAATTTAGAAAATACATATCATTAAAATATTGTTAATATTATGTATCAACTAAAATTTAAACCATGATATGAGGTGCCCACAATGTGATTGACAATCTGCATCCCTTCATTGAATATCGATATCCGTTTTACAAATATATGTATTGTTTTCAAGGACATGATACTACAATTTTCGTACACATCTAATATCTCCATATCTGCCTTTGAAGACATGTGTAGATACAATAAGACATGTGCCTACACAAGCATCCGTTTGTTTGCATCCCTATCAAGAACTCATCCTCCTGGAAAGGGACATTGTTGCAATATTCAATTTATTGGTCCAAATATTTGGTCGAAAATTCTTATTCATGGGGGTGACTGAATAGAATATATATATTCATTTAACATTTAGTCCAATCCGAATATTCCGGAATATTCAGGTATTCAATCAAATATTCGACCGACTATTGCAACAGCCGCTGATTTTTTTATTTTTTTATTCTTAAATGTTCCAATTTATCCTGATATCACCACAAATGTTAAAGCTTCATATATGTAACTTGTTAATTGGTACTTTATCTTGGAATTTTATAGATTGATGACTATATATGTATAAACATATAGAATATATATTAGACATAATTTTTATTTTTAAAATAATTAAAAAAATGCATACCCGGATTCATGATTATTCTCCCGAATACCTCTTTATTCAATGGCCCCCTCCAAATGAACATTGAATACTGACTTTTGCAACATTGAAAATGAATGAGGCTAACTTTTGATGGTTGGTCTTAAGGTTTGATGCCTCCTTCGGGCATCTCGAGAAAAAACGTTGTATCATCAATATACTACTATTGGAGGATGGTGTCTATCCACTATTGCCAATGATCTTTGTTATCATTATTATTTTTATTTTTAGTTATTTATGTTCATAATGTATGTTGATGATCAATCATGTCTTCAAGACACTAAGGCATTCTTAACAACAAAACCGTGAAGAAGATGGACTCAATGATACCAAACCATCTCTGATTCTTATAAAACTACACAGATACTAGAAGATGATGGACTTAATGATATCAAACCATCTATGATTCTTATTTAGCTCAAGATCAAGAACAAGACAACTAGTGATCCCCTTTAACATACACAAATGTACAAGAGACTAGACTTGACATCAATTTTTGGTCAATTGTGTAGGATAGTTCATTGATAATCTTTGCATGACTCGGCAATTTAAAAATGGAAAAGGTTATCTTGAGCTCTATTCTAGGGAAGTCAATCCAGGTCTACCTATTAGGTACCCACCCTGAACACGTCCCGTTTACTTTTGGATGGGTTTGAGTTTTAAATTTACTGCCATGCGGATACAGGTATGGGTTTGGATAACCTTGTGGGTACCCGAATGCGACCCCGCCTCAAACCTGAATAAAAAATAAATATAAATATAGATGTGTGTGTTGTATTTTAGTCAAACTAGTAAATCAATTTCATATCTAATAGGTAACGCTCTACATATATTAAAATCCAACTCAACTTTCTCATCCCCATCCATTTATTCATATTCAACTAAATTTCTGTATCTTCAATAAATAAAAATTATCAACCCAAAAGAACCAAAACCTAATATATATCTTTTCTGTACACATTGCACATCTTTGTATACTACCATATTACATGATTTCCCTCTGTTTAATATGTGTTAAAATCATGTGTACATTTAGGAATAATTTAAGCTTTTACTATGTCGAATACGTGGGTATCCATTGGTGCACGGGTATCCACTGATTATGTGGGTACCCATTAGAAATTACCCATTTAATAAATGGGTGTGTATAGGTAGTGATTTTATAAATGGATACGGGTTAAGGAATGTCGATACCTACTCACTCCGTTCCAGTGCTAATAATGCTCATTATCTCAAAGACTGAAGAACCACTACAATCTATGGGATAGTTTATGTCAAATGTGGAAGCTAAGCACCGTGTTATGGCAGAAACTGCACATGATATTGTATATATATGACTTCCTTGATCACATTGGTGTGACCAGCAAGCAACCACCAACTCTGTTTTGTGTCACTCCACCAAAGACATGGTTACTTCTAGAAGATTACTATACTTAATATTGCATCTAAGCTACGTGTAACTTTCTTTACAAATGCCCTTGCAAAAGTTACAAAGTTTATTTATGACAATATGGGCTAAGTTGATACCTACCTTCTAGATTGAGGAGAGCTTTAGAGCATATGTGTATTAACACGTGGCAAGCTAGCTAACTTAATTTGCGAAGATTGAAGAACCTTGCTAATATGAGATATTAGGTTCATAATTAATAATCTTACCAATGTCTACTCTCTTTCTATATAGGAGATAGTAGGTTCCATCCTTCTAGGAGAAATTTAGACTAAAAAAGAAGGGCCATTACGAGGCTCAGTCCTTCTAGGAAAAGAGGCCCGGTGATATTTACTAAACCGGAGGCTTCTCACTTAAAAGTCATCAGCGAGGATAGTTCTAGAAATATCTGAGAAAGGGATCTAGCATAGGGATGAGCAAGATGTAAATGTCGGAGGGCCAGACCAAATCAGTTGGAAATGAACTTTAAGAGTCAAATTCAAGTTTTAGTTGAAGAGCTTTATATTTTTTTGTTATTTCTTTATTTTCGATATATATGTTTTGTTAATAGTTATTGCATGTGTCACTTCACTCTCGTTGAAGCAGTGATTATCATGGATTTTGTTTCCAATTCAGAATCCAATTTTGATTGTATGTAGCACAATGCTACGATATATGAACATGTGTGGAGGTTATTATGATAATACTACTTCAAAACTTATACTTACACTTTTATTTTACAAATAAGTATGCATGTCTATTTTACTTATTAGTTTAGGAACATTAAAAACCTTAACGTTTGGGAAAATCAAGTTTAGAGTCATTTCCATGATTTCCGATGATTTCATTGAAATTTCACTGAAATTCTTCAAAATTTCTCTTTCCATACTTGGCGAAACGAAACAAAAATCCAAAACTTAAGGCATTGTCGTTGGCTAACAAACCTTCTTTACAGTAGAAAGAAGTTTTAAATAGGTCAGCAGACTACCTTCTCCAGACAAGAGAGTAGATGCGCCAGAATCAAGGCTAATGCTAAGGCAAAAGTAGAGTTGGTTGCAATACTTGCGATTGTAACCATATTTGTAATGGGGGGATTCTCACATGTGGGAGACTTCTATGGTAATTGCATGAGTATAGAGTAGTCTGCAGTATTAAGTTAGATCATATGTCCACTAGGGTCCTGATATGAAGGTATCTCTATTATAGTTACATCATAATACCACAATGATGCACGTTGGTCAGTGGTGCTTTCCCAAACTTTTGCCAACACCTCTCAGATGGGCAGTTGGATCGGTGATAGTGAATGCACGGCATGCGACCGCGACTAGAATCATGGCCTCAACCTCCTCGGGAAGTGTAACGATCGCCTATTACAGATGACGCATGGAAAACAGGGTTCTCTACAAGCTACAGAGGATGAGTATCGCCAATATAGGTCTCACCCTCCTATAGACAGTCAAAGATGACCTTGATCGATGGAAGTGTATCAGACGTGAGAAATTGGCCCTTCACAATAAGATAAAAAGGATGAAGAAGACCAGCAATAAATCTATAGACTTGCCATTCATATCTTTCTACCACCTATTCAGTACAACATGATGGCCGAAAGATGATAAGTTCCTCATAGAGGTCAGTGAGATGTTAATCGTACTCCGCAGGGGTAGACTCTCCCTTGTAGACGTCTGCAGTCGAGACTCAAAGTCTGTTGAGAATAGATTTGCACCAATTCATCCCACATGTCCTAATGGTGTCCTTGTATAGGAGATTGGCCGTAATGTGGGACTAGACTGTGTTGGTCATCAATGTGATGACCTAATAGTTGTCCCCAAGCTATGATTCATAGTCTTTTCTCGTTTTCTTTATAGGGTCCTTTGTCAGGATAGATATATTCCTCTAACTATCAATGAACACCTTGAAGGCTCGAAACCAGAGCGCATAATTACATGCCCCCGTAAGTTTGATAGGAGTCCCCTGAACCATCATAGAAGATGAGGAAAACAAGGAGTTGGTCTTAGAAGGAGTCGTGGACCTCATAGTCAAGGTGAGAATTCAACAAAGCATTGTAGAAGTATGATCACCCATACCGAGAATGATTAGGGCAGTAGCCTGGTACCATAGCACATAATTACATGTGTCCTTGAGTTCGATAGAAGTCCCTAAATAATCACAGAAAATGTGGAAAACTGAAGGATATTGAGAATCCTCAAGCGCATCACGGAAGCGTGACGAACGCATCGAATACGATCAGGGCGACTAGTAGTACTAGTCGCAAGATGCAGCGGAATTTAAAAAATTTAAATCAAATGATGAAACCACATGATCACGAGAACACTTCTCGGATCGTTTCATCAAACCACAAAGTATAAGGAATACCTTTGAAGCGTGGTTGTGATCGCGAGATCCCAAACAAGAGATCCTCCTGTCTCAAGTCCGATCCACGAAGAACGCATTTGCGGGCACGATGATGAGTCGCGTTCCTCCCGCAATCCTCGATGAAGATCCAAGCAATAGATCCCCTGATTTCGTCAAGCGAAATCTGTCGTCTTCCTCTATAGCAAGTAGCCACGAAGAAGAAGGAGATCCTCAAGTCGTCGAAGGCGAAGGCGAGAACTTCTCTCCTTTCTCAACAATGGTGGTCGGCCACCCTATGGAGAGGGAGAGAGAGATAGCACGAGAATGAGAGGGAAAGAGAGAAGTAGAGTAGGCATCTACTTGGTGTACCTATCAAGGGCTAAGGCTACCCTCTTTATATATTAGTTTGGGATCCAATGGATCTCAATCCATGGCTCTCATGGATCCAACGGTCATTGTAATCCAAGAGCCATCTAACGGCTATGATTGTTGTTGGTTAAAAACCAACAACATTAATTTATATTAAATTAAATATGTGTTGAATTATTATCAACAAATTTTAATTAATATAAATCAATTTATCAAGAGATAATAAGACAACAAATAAGAGGAGACAACAACCCCTCCTAAAATCAAAGAGGCGTCACCTATGACTAAGTCATAGGTGACGCTACCTATGATATTGGTGGTTTTGTCTCCTTTTATTTATATTATTATTTCTTGATTATTTGCAATAATCATTATTGCAATAATATCCACCAAATTAATTCCAAATTAATTTGTGAATATTTCAATCATGTCATTGAAAAAAATGTGAATCATATTCACATCCCAAACTAATTTGTAAATTACATTTCCAATTAATTAACTAATGTGGATCCAATCCACATTAATAATTAACAAATGTTATTTACAATATTTCTCTCTTTCTGATATATTATAAATCTCATTATAATATACACAGATATTCTGGATATCACTATCCACGATCTGCTTATCCTTGATAATTAAATCCCATTTAATTATCTTGGACAATCATTCTCTCAACATGAATCTTATTCATATTGTACTTGATAATTAAATCTCATTTAATTATCTTGGACACATTCTCATAATATGAATCTTATTCATATTATACTTTGATAATTAAATCTCATTTAATCATCAAAACCTTCTTGCTTGAATACTAAATTCATCATAGGAATTATTCTTGAACTCCTTCAAGAATAATGTGCCTTCTCCGCAGATACTTGGAGATAAGGACAGGGCGATTGTATTGTTCCACGTATAGTGACTTGGATGTTGAGATCTCATCTCAAATCCAGATCTAACGGACCTCTCATAGATGCTTGATTAAATCAAGTCCGTATACTTAATCTTCTCATTGCATCTGAATCACATTCAGATCAATGTCCAACATTTGGACTAAGATCAAGTTACTTCTCTATTGAGAGGAGTCACTAAAATCCAGACCTGTTTCATCACTCCCTCAGACTGGAAGTGTCATAGTTATACAATCGTTTATGATCACATCACCCTCAGGTATTCCCAATACCGGCACATCCTGCATACTGGAAGACCAATGATCAACCTGAAGATGAAGATCTATTTTATACTGTCTTCTTCAGGGTTCGATCACCAAGTTTCTCAATCTTGGTCATTGGGATTTGGTATCGATCATATGCTTTCCCAAAGCATATATCATACCTTCAAATTCTTGTCATGCTTCCAAAGCATGACGACCATGCATGGAATTTGATCGGTCCCAATACCTCATGAGTGAGCTCATGTCTTCCGGTTCACAAGTGAACCTGTATGATCCCTTTGAGAGATCGTATTACTCATATGCCCTTATATGCACACCAGCTCGCCGGCGTATAGACCTTGATTAGGTCATCAACCTAATGGTCTGCCAAATGTACATACTCAGACATATAGTAACACATCTGTCTCTAGTCAGAGGATGTGCGCCTCACTGGGGCTGTTTGAGGCGTACGCCTCAACGCCTCAAGGCGCGTTTTTTAAAAACCATGGCTGTGACAGTGTTCAACATAGGACTTAGGTTATCTCGATCTCGCTAAGTCAACCCATTGACTTAACTAATCTGACACCTCCGAATCACTATTCCCATGCAGAGAACCTGCATCGAGAGGTCGGTCAGATATCAACCTATGTGAGAAAGGATTGCCATCTCCTACTCAGGCTGGAGATCATCTCTTAATAATCATTTGACGGTGCTTGATGAGTCCTCTATCTAACCCATTAGATATTCATCCAAGCAATAGCCTCTATGATTCATTTAATGGATCAACAGCTGTATGATCATTAAGATGGCCATGGTACATAACCCTAATTGTACAGAGGGACCTATTATGCAAATTATTTATTCTTCATTTCAGATCAGGGAATGATACGTGCAATAACATTTATTGCATAATGGCTCGTCGTGGGCTCGCATGTCCAACAATCTCCCACTAGCCCAAAGAGCCATTAATGGGCTAATCATTTAAACCCATACTCATGTGACAATCATAGGTTATTCTGAAAATAGCTAGGTAAGCTGATCAGTCACTCTGTTCCCGCGAGACTATGCCAAGTCCTTTTACGGCACTTGCGTATCCCCAGTAACAGTGCTCGCATCTAATGCGAATGTTGCATCTAATGCAACTAATACTCAATCTTGTCAGTCATAGTATCCTTGATACTACAACTCAAAGAAATATTATTATAACCAGCATGTAATTTCTATTATCCTTATTAGAATACCCTTATCCATGGAGATCTCTATCTCCTAAGGTATTCGCAGTTAAGACCTTTTAGATCTCCATCTAAAAGTCTTAATTTCTTGAAGATAAGACTTAGAGATCACTATCTCTAAAGCCTTGTCATCTTTGAAGATATTGTTATTACTGCAATTAAGTGTTCTATCTCCATAGTAGGATTAGTAACAGTTTACTACTCCCACTGCATGGCAGATATCTGGCTTTTGTACACATTTAGCATACTTTCAGCTTCTCGTAACTGATGCACAAAAGGGCAACCAGTTTTTAGCATTCACTTCCTCAACTCTTTGAGGTGTTATCCCTTTAGATAGGTCAGTACCAAATCTTAAGGTAAGAAAGCCTTTCTTGGAATTTCCAGAAAATGGAACATTTCCAAGGTGTACTACAAATGTGACAGTCCCAATACCCTCTTTTCTTTACTTCTGAACACCTTCAGAACTAAGATCCAAGAGGCATCTTTTGAGATCATATCTCAAGGTATGGAATAGCCAGGTCATAAAACACTTATTATCATCCTTATATCATTCCAAATGATTAAGATATTATCTACATTTAGCACGATGAACACAATGGCACTCCCACTAAGCTTCACATGGTTCATCAAGATTCTATTTGAAATTATAACAATTATAATTTCATCAAATCTTATGTTCCAACAACAATAAGCTTATTTGAGTCCAAAGATGGAGTTCTTTAGCCAGCACATCTTGCATTCCTCAACCATGAAGCCCTGGGGCTACTTCATGTGAATATCCTCAAAGAGGTATTCATAGAGGAATACAATCTTGACTCACATCTTGAAGATGTCATAGTCAAATTGTGTAGCTAGGGTTAGCAACATTCTGATGGGTTTAAGCATGATCACTGAAAAGCAAGCCACATCGCAATCGATGTCTTCTCTTCGGTGTGTAGCTCATGGCTACGAACCGTGCTTTGAAGGTTTCTACCTTCTCATCGGGTTCCCTCTTTCTATTGAAGATCCATTTACACCTTAATGGGTCTAACCCTTATAGGTGGATCCTCGAGGGTCCATATACAACACTTGTATATGAAGTCTACCTTAGACCTTTATTGCTAATATCCATCTTTCCATGTTATGATCCTCAGGAGCTTCATCACATGAAGTCCGATCATTGTCAGACTTAACTGACACAAGGAATACATCCTCAAACTCATTTGAAGAGGTATTAGTGTTTCATCTTTAATTGTCCCTTTTAGTTTCCGATTTTTGGAGCCTCGTTATCTTCTCAAGATTAAATGAGTTCCTATACTTCATTTTCATCTTGATTCTCAAGAGAGTCATCCTATAAGAATCATATTCTCAAAGATGAGATATTTTAAGAATCTCAAGGTCGTAAAGTAGGTATCTAATACCTTCCTTTATTTTCCTAATGAAGTAGCACTCTCAAGTGCTAGATTCCATCTTACATGCATGGAACCTTATTAAGGATATATATAGTGTAGTCTTTACTACACATATATACCTAGAAACTAAGGGATAATTATGCTAAAATTCATCATTGATCAAATCATGTCACACATGATCTAATTGTATCTTCATACAACTCCATTGAGTTTAGGTGTGTCAAGAGGATTGAGATAGAAATGATATTCATATCTCCATAAGATATTCTTTGAATTCATCTAATAGGTACTTGCTACCTTGGTTAGATCAAATTCATTTAATCTTCCTTCAAACTTTGGTTCTAAACCAAAATTACGAAATCTTTGGACATTTCAAAGGTTTCTTAGGTGAAGAGAAGAAATCTCATATCATACATGATCATCAATAGATATCACATATCCACAATGTTCACTATGATATAGATGATTCACATACATCAATATGTATGAGATCTCGAATACCTTGACATCTTACACCTTTCCCAAAAAAGAGTGTATTGGACATTTTACTTTGAATACAATATTCACAAGTATGTAAGATTTGAAATTTTAGACATTCTAAAGTTTCATATCTTACTAGTTTATTGATCTCATCAGCAGACATATGTCCAAAACTTGATGCTAAATCATTGTCAAATGATCTTTATCCTCCTATTGATCTTATAAGGTTTAACTTTCAGTATTAGAAATCTCAATGAACCATTCATTAAATTTCTAATTTAGTAGAGTCCACTAGATGCTAGATTATTATCTGAAATATATCCACCATAACTCTTTATGATAGGTTTATTCCAGAATTCATGTTTATTTCCAACATTTAGAAACAAACAATGAGTGTATTCTAATATCTAGGTCATAGAGACATTCTCTAAGACTAAGGCTCTCCCACTGAAATTAAGTAGTATATCAATCCAACAGAGATTGTTGCAACAATTGCATCAATGTCTATGTGGATAACTATAAACCTTAAGATCAAATTTTTTTTCATTCTTCTAAAACATGTGCAACACATTGCAAGTGTTGTTAGAAGATTGAGATACAATTGTCAGACTTTATCTTATCAAATAAGCAAGTCAATTACAATGATCAAATGTAGATATAGATTATTATGATGCACTATCTGAGTCCTTCTCTAAGGATTCTAGACAGACTTGATAGTCATACTATCAACACATCAAGTTATTGCAGTATAGGCATTCATCCAACTCTTTGGATGTCATATGCAAGTCACAGAAGTACAATCAACTCTTTGACTTTCCTTCTCACATGGGTCCGACCCACGCTTCCAATGTGCTCTCTTCATCTATAAACAACCATTGTTCAAGACTAAGGATCTCTTATGTTAAATTCAAAAGAATTCAATGTAAGAGCATTTCAACATTTATACATGCTTCATTAAATTCATACAATGTGAATACTATGAAGCTTCATGAATGACTAGAGTATAGACAGTAGATTGATGACACTCATCATGTCTACATCCATCTAGACTCCTAAAACATTGGTTCAGGTAGGTATTTAAATATTTTGAATACATCATCTCTTTCAAGCCACCATTCTGCATAATGCAGAGAACCATGTCATTCATGATTAAATGTTTAGAGCACATATGTATGCCAGAACATCTTCTTAGATTTTTTTATAAGGATTATTCGACAATTACGATCACCATCGACATGTCACTTCCAAAGTACACTCGATGAAAGATCAAGACTATAGAGACATACAAACCCTAAGATGATGTCTTATTGTCTTATTTAATTGTCATTCCTCATTATGTTGAGGAAACTTGCACATTGCAACCACATACATTATGTGTCCAATTGCAAGTACAATATCTAGATCATGAGTCCAATCCATGATATTTTACTGGTTATTATTGAGTATAACATTGAGTGGGTTTAATGAAGGATTATCTGAAATAAGAAATTTGCATAAGGGTATATATATTATATATACATATTTTACTTTGATTTAGGAATTTTAAATCAAATTTGTCTTGCTATGTCTACGATGAAAGATTATTCCCTAATCGTCTTTCAAAGTAAGAGATATACTTACCGCTATATCTCAAGCAAGATCTAGGATCTCCTCTCTATCTTTATCACATCCCAATAATATTAGAACATGTGACTCGAACAAAGAGAAGCGGGAACACATTCCGCCTTGCAAGTCCAACTTGCATTTCCCAATTCGGTCTTTAACACCCGGGCCCACCACCCCTAAGATGATGTTGACCCGTTGCTAATTGAACCAACCGTCAACAGGCTTAAAACTCGCTATACGCAATCCAATATCGCCCCAATAATATTAGGACCCGATATTGGGGTCACTACGTATACGGCCTTACTCTTTCGAGAAGCAAAGAAACCGATCCAAATAATTGTATATAGGATCTGTCACTTCGGACATGCGTCTCCTATATACAACTTTTGGCGACGAAATTCTTTGCCTTGACGGGAGACCATGGATGTCACTTATGTGATCCTCCACCTCTTATTCAAATTGAAATAATTAATTATCGTGAATCATATTCACATAATTAATTCTTTCAAGGGAAATACACATCTATTCATAATAGAGTGTTTCATAGGATATAATTAATTTAATCACATTAAATCAATCATCAATCCTATTATCAATCAACAAACTTCGAATTTTACTTGAATAGTAGGTATAATCTCAAAGTACGTATTATTTCAAATTTTAATAATTAGAAATACACTTTGATTTCTCCGGCATTATCCAATCCCTACCCGTTGTCATGGTCAGTACCGGCGAGAGTGGGACGGACCACATACGTTGCAACCCGCTACCCCAGCGATCTCCGACTAGACACCATATCCACCTCAGGAAAGGATAATGCCAGATAGATCATCATGTACTTTGAGATGCTCATCGGTCTTTCAACCGAAATTATACCATATAATATACATCAAAACCTTTTTTATTATATTATAAGGAGATTTGCTAAACAAATCCCCAATCCTATTCAAGCAAGAGGTTTTGCATGTAAAAGTTGTCCTACAAATATTGTAGGATGACCTAGGGTTTTGCATGAAAAACAATGTTTGTTGATGATTTCAAATTAACCAATGATCAAGATCAACTATCTTACCATTATGGTTTAGTGGGATGTCATTCAAGGAATTGATTATCATCTTTAAATATTTCACAAATATTTATCAATAACCAATTTCAGAAAATTAACAATTAATTTTCATCAACATTTATTTGAATGACTATTACAAGGTTCATGATCAAAAAATGTCAATTTCCAGCAGTGACCCCTTATCACTAAAATTAACTTATCTTGATCAATTTAAAACGAAAATTCGCAAAATTAGTGCCCTAAGATTGCCAACTTGATTTATAACAGAACCTATGTGATATTTCACGTATTTCGAGGCGTAACAAAACCGTAATTAACAAATTAATCACATTCTGTTCTGCAGTTCCCGCAACTGTGAATACATGCTTATTCAAAAGGCCATATCTTGAGCAAATTAAATCCAAATTTAGTAAACTCAAGTCCTATTGTTTCCTTGTTTAATGGGGAACAAAATCCAATTGAATATTTCGTGTTTAAACAATCTAAACAGTGCCGAAAAAATCAATTAGACAGAGTTGCGAAAAATCAAATGTGCCAAAAAATTTCGCGACCATTTCAAACCCAAGTCGTCCATGGTTCATGGATCATATCCAAAACCTTTTTCGACCTAAGGCTCTGATACCACTTGAAGGATATTGAGAATCCTCAAGCGCATCACGGAAGCGTGACGATCGCATCGAATACGATCAGGGCGACTAGTCGTACTAGTCGCAAGATGCAGCGGAATTTAAAAAATTTAAATCAAATGATGAAACCACATGATCACGAGAACACTTCTCGGATCGTTTCATCAAACCACAAAGTATAAGGAATACCTTTGAAGCGTGGTTGTGATCGCGAGATCCCAAACAAGAGATCCTCCTGTCTCAAGTCCGATCCACGAAGAACGCACTTGCAGGCACGATGATGAGTCGCGTTCCTCCCGCAATCCTCGATGAAGATCCAAGCAATAGATCCCCTGATTTCGTCAAGCGAAATCCGTCGTCTTCCTCTATAGCAAGTAGCCACGAAGAAGAAGGAGATCCTCAAGTCGTCGAAGGCGAAGGCGAGAACTTCTCTCCTTTCTCAACAATGGTGGTCGGCCACCCTATGGAGAGGGAGAGAGAGATAGCACGAGAATGAGAGGGAGAGAGAGAAGTAGAGTAGGCATCTACTTGGTGTACCTATCAAGAGCTAAGGCTACCCTCTTTATATATTAGTTTGGGATCCAATGGATCTCAATCCATGGCTCTCATGGATCCAACGGTCATTGTAATCCAAGAGCCATCTAACGGCTATGATTGTTGTTGGTTAAAAACCAACAACATTAATTTATATTAAATTAAATATGTGTTGAATTATTATCAACAAAATTTAATTAACATAAATCAATTTATCAAGAGATAATAAGACAACAAATAAGAGGAGACAACAACCCCTCCTAAAATCAAGGAGGCGTCACCTATAACTAAGTCATAGGTGACGCCACCTATGATATTGGTGGTTTTGTCTCCTTTTATTTATATTATTATTTCTTGATTATTTGCAATAATCATTATTGCAATAATATCCACCAAATTAATTCCAAATTAATTTGTGAATATTTCAATCATGCCATTGAAAAAAATGTGAATCATATTCACATCTCAAACTAATTTGTAAATTACATTTCCAATTAATTAACTAATGTGGATCCAATCCACATTAAATTTTAACAAATGTTATTTACAATATTTCTCTCTCTCTCTGATATATTATAAATCTCATTTATAATATACACAGATATTGTGGATATCACTATCCACGATCTGCTTATCCTTGATAATTAAATCCCATTTAATTATCTTGGACAATCATTCTCTCAACATGAATCTTATTCATATTGTACTTGATAATTAAATCTCATTTAATTATCTTGGACACATTCTCATAATATGAATCTTATTCATATTATACTTTATAATTAAATCTCATTTAATCACCAAAACCTTCTTGCTTGGATACTAAATTCATCATAGGAATTATTCTTGAACTCCTTCAAGAATAATGTGCCTTCTCTGCAGATACTTGGAGATAAGGACAGGGCGATTGTATTGTTCCACGTATAGTGACTTGGATGTTGAGATCTCATCTCAAATCCAGATCTAACGGACCTCTCATAGATGCTTGATTAAATCAAGTCCGTATACTTAATCTTCTCATTGCATCTGAATAACATTCAGATCAATGTCCAACATTTGGACTAAGATCAAGTTACTTCTCTATTGAGAGGAGTCACTAAAATCCAGACCTATTTCATCACTCCCTCAGACTGGAAGTGTCATGATTATACAATCGTTTATGATCACATCACCCTCAGGTATTCCCAATACCTGCACATCCTGCATACTGGAAGACCAATGATCAACCTGAAGATGAAGATCTATTTTATACTGTCTTCTTCAGGGTTCGATCACCAAGTTTCTCAATCTTGGTCATTGGGATTTGGTATCGATCATATGCTTTCCCAAAGCATATATCATACCTTCAAATTCTTGTCATGCTTCCAAAGCACGACGACCATGCATCGAATTTGATCGGTCCCAATACCTCATGAGTGAGCTCATGTCTTCCGGTTCACAAGTGAACCTGTATGATCCCTTTGAGAGATCGTATTACTCATATGCCCTTATATGCACACCAGCTCGCCGGTGTATAGACCTTGATTAGGTCATCAACCTAATGGTCTGTCAAATGTACATATTCAGACATATAGTAACACATCTGTCTCTAGTCAGAGGATGTGTGCCTATGCTATGACAGTGTTCAACATAGGACTTAGGTTATCTCGATCTCGCTAAGTCAACCCATTGACTTAACTAATCTGACACCTCCGAATCACTATTCCCATGCAGAGAACCTGCATCGAGAGGTCGGTCAGATATCAACCTATGTGAGAAAGGATTGCCATCTCCTACTCAGGCTGGAGATCATCTCTTAATAATCATATGACGGTGCTTGATGAGTCCTCTATCTAACCCATTAGATATTCATCCAAGCACTAGCCTCTATGATTCATTTAATGAATCAACAGCTGTATGATCATTAAGATGGCCATGGTACATAACCCTAATTGTACAGAGGGACCTATTATGCAAATTATTTATTCTTCATTTCAGATCAGGGAATGATACGTGCAATAACATTTATTGCATAATGGCTCGCCGTGGGCTCACATGTCCAACAAAAACATGGACTTGGTCTTGGAAGGAGTCTTAGCTATCGCGGTCAGGGAGAGAATTCAACAAGTGATGTAGAACAGAAGAAGTCTAATCGCATGTAAAAAGAATGATTAAAGCAGTAGTAGTGTGCTACCAGAGCACATAATTATTTGCACCCTTGATTTTGATTAAAGTTCCATGAACCATTATAGAAGATGTCAAAAACAAGGACTTAGTCACAAAAGTAGTCGTGGCCATTACGACTAGGGAGAGAATTCAACAAAGTGATGTAGAAGTCTGATCACTCATACAGAGAATGATTAGGATAGTAGCTTGCTAGTCAAGATGGACCTGCACGGTCCAACTCTCCCAAGACAACAACTTTCAAGCTCCATCCGACCGATCTTTATTCCATATCCAGTGGTATATCTAGAGAACCAAGCCAAACCGTGTAGGAGGCAATGGCCCACAACATTGTCTCATAAATCACTGCCACTATGTTTTCCAACTCCAGGTCCTCGTACAATTTAAAATCTCCCAATGGCTTGCAAGGAAGAATGAAGAAAAGACTCCCCTACAAAGGCATATGGAGCAAGATGATGATCATGAACAATACAAAGCATACTTTCAAAGGAAAGATGACAACTAACAAATACTTCGATTGAAATCAGATTGCATAACATATCTAGCAACAAATAAAAATTTCTTAATAATACTTAACATGCAAAATGAAAAGATTGGGAATTATGAAAAAAAAGGGGAAAAGATGAATATGCTTACAATTGGAACAAATAACCACTCAGCTGATAGGACAATGATAATAGTAATTATGAAAGCACTGAATAAATTATATTTATTCAAATCATGAGCCATTTGCTAAGCAAAATGCTATAAGAACAATGAAAAAATCATGGTTAAGACATACAGTATACAGTATTTGTTTTTTCAGACGGTTTAAAGTGATCAAACGGCTAAACATTGGGGTAAGCAGTAACATACACGGATTATGTGGTTTGTAAAATAATTTATCAAAAAATATTTAAAAATACAATAATAAATATACATAGATTAAGCAAAAGGAACAAATTTTAAGTATGATGAAATTTCAACTCAAGCAATTGAAAAAATCCTCCATGTTCTTAAGGGAATGTATCATTGCAAAAAAGAAAAAGGTAGAAATGTCCTCACAAAGGAAAAAAGGTTCATATATATGCACCAAACTCCTAATTTTAAGACAAGTGGAGGCAGTGAGGGCAGGTGGAGAGAAGGTGGTGCCAGCAATTGGAGGAGGCAATGAGCAATTGTACATGCAACGAGAGTAAGGGAGGAAGATAAGTGCATGCAGCAAGTATGTGTATGGTTTACTCAAGAGGGACGGGTGGCTTATGCATATCCGATAAATATATACTCTAACAAGGTTGGATCTCACCGGTCGCATATGCAATTGATGCAGTTCAAATAAGTGCTCGGACTGCATAATCACTGAATGTGGCATATTTGGTTTAGCATACTGACCACAAAATGCATATGTGGCCGGCCTCCTAGACAGACTTTCTGGACACTGAAAACAAAGACAATTTACCCATATAACTAAAGCCCATCTTTGTTTGGTCAACGGTCAATTTCTCACAAACTGCATATTTTGACGACTCTCTTTTAATGTGCAGGTTGGCTAAGTGGAGAGGAGCCTCTGTTGTACTCTGTGATAAGAAAATTCCTTTAAAAATTAAAGGAAAGTTTTACAAAGCAGTAAAGAGACCTGCTATGCTCTATGGATCTGAATGTTGGCCTGTGAACCATAGGCATGAGCAGAGAATGGTTGTTACAGAAATGAAAATGCTAAGGTGGATGTGTAGACCTTGTAAAGACCGGATTCGGAATGATGCAATCAAAGAGAAAGTTGGTGTAGCTCCGATCAAGGATAAGATGCAGGAAAACTGCTTAAGATGATTTGGTCATTTGCAAAGAAGATCAGTGGATGCACCAGTTAGGAGATGCAAGAAGTGTTGGAAAGAGACTATACGAAGGGATCTTAGTTTTTTGGATATAAATCCAAGATTGACCCAAGATAGATCTGAACGGAGGCAAAGAATCCATGTAGCCGACCCTACTTAATTGAGGGAAAAGGCTTTGTTGTTGTTGTGTCTCTTTTAATGCGCATATTCTATACATATAACTAAATCCCAATTTTGTTACCCCAGCTGTCAGTTTCTCAAGCTTTGAATATTTCAATAATTCTATTTTACTATAAAAATTTAAGTGTGAGAATGTAATTGCACAATTTTAACAATTCAGACAATAAAATTCTACTTTAACATGTAAGATTTTCAATATACAAACGGAGAAAGGGAAGACAAAAGGTGAGAAAGTTTAAGATGACATTCGTAATTGTACCAGTTTAGTATGGAAACAGGTTACCTTTACAACACTCAGAGTTGAAGGGTATTTTATGTTCATAGCTGTAAATTGTTGTGGCATTCTCTTGATTTCCAAATTTTGTAAAGTATACATGAGAAATCAAATAAAATGTGAGGCACCTGACACATATGTGCCCCTAAATATATGTGCAGCTAATTTATTTTTTCCGTTCAGGGATTAACTGTCAATTTAATTCATTTTGGTATGGATTAGGTTTGCAATGCAGGTCAAGTTGATTGGCAATCAATTATATGTATTGATGAATAGCTTTGATGCAGCACAAAATTAAAATATAGGGCATGATATTTTTATCCGTTAATTTTATGTATGCTTATTCGATTGTCGTATTTTTATTTAATTAAAGAGATCGCGTGTGATCTCAATTTAGTTAGTTAGAGTCGATTAGAGATTTGAATTTATTTCAAATCAATTAGTTAGTTGGTTAGAGTCAATTAGGATAAGTAGTTTTGAATTTGAATTTTGGTTTTTATTTTTGTAATCTCATCCCTCCTATATAAAGGGATGACGGTCTATTGTTTTAAAACAGTTCAGATTATTATGAAAATTGAGATTCATCTCTCTTTATCTCTTTCTCTCGGTGTGTTTCTCTCTCTTTCCCTCGACGCATTCTTTGCGATTCCTCTCCAAAGTCTCGTGCAACCGGCGCGTTCTCCTCTCTCTTCCTCTCCTCTCTAAACTTCTCCACCAAACAACTATTTTTCACCGTTGCAAATTTCCATTTGCATCATTTGGTATCAGAGCATGGAAACCGAATCGTTCCTACGATTCGACGATCCTATCGAGTATTGGCGTTTGCAACTCAATCTCAGTTGCATATCTCGCGGTTCGCATGCTCGTACGCGGCAACGAATGTTCAGAAAGCGACTTATATCAAGCGTTAAGGTGCAAGCATGGCTGGACACAACATTCGATGAAGATTCATACGACAACGGCAAAAATCAGATCAATGAAGCTGCTGTGCAACCTATTTTTGAGCAAAAAAACGAAGGTACTTTCATGCAAGATGAAGATTTTATTGATACAACTTCAATACAAAACGAAATCGAAGACTTGGGCCCCATATTTGATGAAGACCCTATAGAAGAAGCATGGGAAATCGTCGATCTGCTTGCTGTCCAGGAATATTGAGACCTACAATCGTTGGAAGTACCAATTCCAGTGCCATCCACGACTCCCTCCTGGGTCCCTGCTGCAGCCCCCGCACCTCCGGCACCCCCAATCTCCCAGCTGCAGCCCCCTGCTGTCCTCCAAATTGCCACACTGCCTCTCCGGCAACCCATCTCCGTCACCCCGGCAACCCTCCCAGCCCCAACGCCCCCTCGGGCAGTCCTCGCGCCCCCAGCTACAACAGAAAATATTGAAACGCCCCCTTGGGCAGCCCTATCACCGCAGATACACCGTCTTCGCCGTCTGCAGTGCCACCACCGCCCAATCTCGAGCTACAGCAGCCACTGCGCACGCACCAGGCGCAGTCATCAACACGCGTGCAAGCGGGGGTCGTCACACCTCATTCCTCGGTGCCGCTTGAGGTTCCCTTTTCCAACCCGCCGCCTATTGACCTCGTACTCCAGCAGCCGCCGCGCGTGTTTTGGGTACGGTCAGCACCACGCACGCGATTTAGGACCAACGCACCACCTTCCTCGGCGCCGCCCCAGGCCTCCCTGGCCATTGCGTTGTCGTCGCTCACGGCCTCCCGATCTATACCACTGCCGCCGCCACCTTTTATCCTGGAGGCATGAAACCCTAACGGAAGTTGGGGAGCTCCCTCCTGCCGAATCCCCCAAAATAAGGGATGAGAAAATTTGGATAAATTACAAGAAGGTCCCTCCTCACAAGAGTTTTTACTTAAAGGGCCAAGTGAAGGTTAAGCTATGTTATAGAGGCATTTTAAGTGAAGGGGTAGAACATTTGCATCCATACCCCTCAGTGGAAAGAAACTACAAACATAACATGGAAAAGGAGCAAAATTACGGATTTTTGCTCAACCAATCCAGATAGGATTCTTCACCGTCAGAACGAAGATCAAGCAATTCGTCAGGAGACGAATTTTTCAAGCGGAGGAGAATTGATGCAGCACAAAATTAAAATATAGGGCATGATATTTTTATCCGTTAATTTTATTTACGCTTATTCGATTGTCGTATTTTTATTTAATTAAAGAGATCGCGTGTGATCTCAATTTAGTTAGTTAGAGTCGATTAGAGATTTGAATTTATTTCAAATCAATTAGTTAGTTGGTTAGAGTCAATTAGGATAAGTAGTTTTGAATTTGAATTTTGGTTTCTATTTTTGTAATCCCATCCCTCCTATATAAAGGGATGACGGTCTATTGTTTTAAAACAGTTCAGATTATTATGAAAATTGAGATTCATCTCTCTTTATCTCTTTCTCTCGGTGTGTTTCTCTCTCTTTCCCTCGACGCATTCTTTGCGATTCCTCTCCAAAGTCTCGCGCAACCGGCGCGTTCTCCTCTCTCTTCCTCTCCTCTCTAAACTTCTCCACCAAACAACTATTTTTCACCGTTGCAAATTTCCATTTGCATCAAGCTTGAAGAAGAAAACACGGGCGAATGCACCTACCCCTCATTGTGATAATAAATCACATAGACCATGCCAATAATACCACTAATAACAATTATGATTGATCATGAGTACAATTACAATACCAGCTAGAGTAACATAAGGCCACAATAATTTTAGGTGAGAAATTAAAGTTTTCTTCTATATATACTACGCATCCGTGTGGAGTGCGTTCCTGATAACATGCACAAGAGGTCATGCCCCTATACTTGCAAGATTCCCAATCAAATTCTCTTCTAAACATGAGTATTGGCAACTGACATAGAACATGCTCCCTAAGGTATCTCTAAATATCCAACTTAGTGTGGCTTCTTATGCAGTATGAACTAGGCGGCACCAGCCAGATCCCAGGACCGATAGCTTTATCCACATCACGTATCAATAAAAAAATGAGTTGTTTTTGGATATTCACAAGCATAAAACAACATAGAGACTAACATGTTGGAGTATTTGATGTATGCGTTAGTTACGAGGGAGATGGGTAAATGGATCCCTATAAGCTACAGGATCCATTTACCCCATCCACAGTTTAGTCCCACATCTACCAGTGGTGGGACTTGGAGGCTCTGTGGAGGCTATAAAAAGAGCCCCAAACCTCCTGTATCAGAAAGAAAAGTACAATAGACACCAGCCCTCTGAGGGCTTCTCCCGTGGTTTCATCCCGCTCCTTAGAGAGTAAGGTTCCACGTTAAATCTTTGTTCATATTTATTTATCTTTATTTTCGATTCCGCTTCCTATTTTCTAAAATGGTATCAGAGCAATGGTCCTCCTAGACCGGAGATCCCTAACCCTAACTCTTCCCTACCCGATACCTATCCCCCCCCCGACCTGTGCACCTCACGCGCCCCGTGCGCCCCACGTGCCCTGCGCCGAGCGCCGCCGATGTCCCTCCCCTCCCCCGACCCGTGCGCCTAGCGACACAATGCCGCCACGTGCGCCTCGCGCCACAGCGCCTCCCCGCGCACTTTGCGTCCCTCTTGCGCCCCGTCGGTGCCTCCCCTGCGCCCAGTGCACCTCCAACGCCCAGCGCCTCTCCTGCGCACTCAGCGCGCGCCAGGCGCCTTCCAGCACCCTCCAATATCCCTACGCACTTCCCAACGTCCATGCACTTCCTACGCATAAAAGCAGGAAACCCCCCCCCCATCGAACCAAGCGATCCATTGTAGGCGCGAAACCCTACACATCAAGCACCAGGCACTTGCATGATATGCCTCTCCTCCATATCTAGATCGGACTCCATAGAGCTCAGGCGGCGATGTCGCAACATCTCTGAACTGGAGCCGCTCCATGAAGGCAGCTGGTCCCGATCTCGCGTCATAACTCGCGTGATGGTGGTTGAACCCCAGGTGAGGGCGCATCCTCCAGATCTCCTTCAGGGCGCGCAGGCGACCTTCATCGCAGAATCAGGCGCTCCTGCGCGCTACTCCAGAAATACCCCTACGCAGGGGCGGCGCTGAGTGACGAGATGGTTCCCATGATGGGGAACCCTAGAGCCATGGCCCTTATTTATTTAAAAAAAAATCATTTGCTTTGTAAATGCCCAAGTGGGCTGACGGTCATCCGAAAAAAAGAAAGAGGGCGTGCGTTATTTCCAAGCACGGGTTGTGATGCAAGGTTTTAAAAAAAAGGAGGGGGGAGAGTTTAGCCCAAATGGGCCATTGTATTTTTTGGTCCAATTGGACCATACGTTCTTTGTTAAAAAATAAAAAAAAAGGAGAAAGGCTCATAGTGGGCCGACGAATATTTAAAAAAAAAAACGAAAAAAGGCGCGTAAAAAAAACCGTACGCAAATTAGAAAAAAAATTTGAATGGTTTGAAAAGCTGAAAAAATGTTGTCAAGGCTTATTTTTAAAAAAAAGTTGCAAAAAATAGAGGCCAAAAAAAATGAAACGGCCAATTGTTATCCATGTTTTAAGAAGCCGGAAAAAAAAAAGTAATCGGCTTATTTGGTATTGTTTCCCCAATTTCTTTATCTTCTCCCAACTTGGTCGACGTCCATGTTTTCCGACAAGTATGAGAGAAAGGAGGAGTATTGTGTAGAGTCACAGGTATGTTCCTTGATCCAGATTCAGATGTTAGATTCCAGGCCAACCAGTTGTTCAGACTATACAGATTTCAGATGAAGATAATTCTATTTCAGACTCGACATTCAGATTGGTCAGAGTCCAAGTTCGACGCACTCCGTGTTTGAGTGACCCATTTTTCGAGTTCTCCAGAGAGACTACAATTTCAGACACGCACGAGTATACGGTCTTTTCATATGAGCACGTGTTTGCCATCTTTTATAGTGATCCCCATCTTTTTTTGTTGTTTCGGCCAAAGTTTTCATGTGAGCCATAAGAACTCCAGAGTAGACGACCATTCCATATGCCATGTTGGCAAGGGTTTTCATGTGGTATCATGGGGACTCTAGAGTAGAGTATCATTCTTTGTGCCAGATGTGAGATACCCAGTTCTCCGACGAGGAAACTTCTTTCAGACATCATTCTCCAGCGACCGTGGACTTCGACGAGGATTGCACTTCCACAGTCTTTTTCAGTTCGGTCCTTTTTCAGAGATGGAGCAGTTGTCCACATGTTGTGGCGAGCCAGAGTACTCTGATGAGGAGACTCATTTCCAGTTGCAGTGACTCTGACAGGCGCAGTTCAGAGCACATGCTCTTCGACGAGGAGATTCAGCAGACTCACACTCCAACCGTTCGTCCTCCTCACCTGCACGGCATGAGAAGCAATGTCCTCGACAGCAGCAGATGTGCGCGTTGGGTTGATATTGTCCGTAGTGTCCTGTAGCGTGTGTGACACCCATCCCCCTAGGATTCGGGTACTCAGCAAACCAATCCACACACATACATTCTACATTCGAATATTTTGCATTCACAAAAGGAGAAAATAGCAACATGCATTGGAATTATTTTTTTTTTGCTTTGCATTCAACCTATGCACAATAACATGTATTTCCATTCATTCATTCCATACACTAAGTCCATTACAATCCATTGCCCCTTTCCAGACATTCCATTTCCATGTCCATAAAATATATATTACACGACATGTCTTTTAAAAAGAAACTAAGTACAAGAAACAGTAAAAGAACTATCAACCACTGCACCACAAAAAGGGTGAGGCTGCACAAAAGATGGTGCCTCCAACTATGTTGTGAACCTGCGGATCCACGTGTAGATATGTTATGAGCAAAGTTGCCCAATATGATATAAACAACTATACAACAACAAGCAAGACATAATTTAAATGTGGGCAAAAGAATAACTGGGTAACTGATCTCACAAAGAATAACATTTTATTATTATTGTTTGATCTGGATATGGATATGAGTAACCAAGCTTCGTGGATAGTGTTGTCTTGGTATGGATGAGACCTCACACTATGACTCTAAGGCAAAAAGAATGCCTTAGCGATGGGGTACCTCCATAGGCATGCAGTGGGGTACAATGCATCCTAACTAAGTTCCCAACACGTCCACTTAGCCCCACTTCCTCTCCTCTCTAAACTTCTCCACCAAACAACTATTTTTCACCATAGCAAGTTTCCATTTGCATCATTTGGTATCAGAGCATGGAAACTGAATCGTTCTTACTACTTCGACGATCCGATCACCTACTGGCGTTTGCAATTCGATTTGAGTCGTATATCTCATGATCCGCATTCACGTTCGCGTTCGAGGAAGTTCAAGCATCGACTCCTATCAAGTTTCAAAGTCCAAGCATGGTTGGACGCGCTAACCGGTGAAGATTCGTTCGTCGACAATGAAAGTCAGATCGTTGTAGCTGCTGTCCAACCCGATTTTTGTTCGGAAAACGAAGGTATTTTCAGTTCCGAAGAATATTTTATTGACGCAACTCCTGTGCAACAAAACTATGAAGATATAGGGCCGATTTTTGATGAAAGTTCGGGTGAAGAATATGGATTTTTCGATTTCTGTGAGGTCGAAGTTGTTGTACAACAACAACAACAAAGCCTTTTCCCACAATTAAGTAGGGTCGGCTACATGGATTTTTCGCCTCCATTCAGATCTATCTTGGGTCAATCTCGGACTTATATCCAAAAAACTAAGATCCCTTCGTATAGTCTCTTTCCAACACTTCTTGGGCCGTCCTCGCCCTCTCTTAGCCGGCTCAACATCCCAACACTCGCATCTCCTAGCTGGTGCATCAGTTGACCTTCTTTGCAAATGACCAAACCATCTTAAGCGGTTTTCTCGCATCTTATCCTCGATCGGAGCTACACCAACTTTCTTTCTGATTGTATCATTCCGAATCCGATCTTTACGTGTATGTCCACACATCTATCTTAGCATTTTCATTTCTGCTACAGCCATTCTCTGCACATGTCTATGGTTCACAGGCCAACATTCAGAACCATAAAGCATAGCAGGTCTCACGGCTGCTTTGTAAAACTTTCCTTTAATTTTTAAAGGAATTTTCTTATCACAGAGAACAGCGGAGGCTCCTCTCCACTTTAGCCAGCCTCAATTATTCTATTAGTAATATCTCCATCAATTTCCCCATCATGTTGCAAAATAGATCCCAGATATCTAAAAGAATCTCTCTTCTGAATGTTATCGTCACCAATCTTAACCTCGATTCCTTCACCATTGCTTCCATCAAAGGTGCATTCCATATATTCCGTCTTAGCCCTACTTATACGAAAACCTTTAGTCTCTAATGCATGTCTCCAAACCTCAAGCTTCTCATTTACTCCATCTCTAGTCTCGTCAATAAGCACAATATCATCAGCAAATAACATACACCAAGGTAACTCATCCTGAATGTGACTTGTCAACTCATCCATAATCAAAGTAAAAAGAAATGGACTTAAAGCTGAACCTTGATGTAAACCAATGTTGATATCAAAATAGTCAGTCTTCCCCGTCGGGGTCCTTATACAAGATAAAGCACTATCATACATATCCTTTATGAGATTAATGTATAGGACAGGTACTTGTCTCTTCTCCAAAACTCTCCACAGTATCTCTCGTGGGACGGAATCATAAGCCTTCTCCAAATCAATAAAGATCATATGAAGATTCTTCCTTTTAGCTCTATAAATCTCCATTGTTCTCCTCAGCAAATGGATGGCTTCAAAAGTTGAGCGACCTGGCATGAATCCGAATTGATTTTCTTTTACTTGGGAAACTTGCCTCAACCTTCTTTCGATCACACGTTCCCAAATTTTCATAGTGTGACTCATCAGCTTGATACCTCTGTAATTTGAACAATTTTGAATGTCTCCTTTGTTCTTATAAAGAGGCACCACGATACTCCTCCTCCAATCTTCAGGCATTTTCTTGCTTCGCCAAATAACATTGAATAGATTCGTAAGCCAAGTCAAACCACGCTCACCTAAAACTTTCCATACTTCTACAGGGATGTCATCCGGTCCAACACCTTTCCCAGGTCTCATAACCTTCAAAGCCTCCTCTACTTCTTTTCTTTGTATACGTCTATAGCATGCACGATTCAAGTAACTTTCACTGCTAGCTAGATCACCCAAAGTGATCTCTCTATTTCTTTCTCCAATGAAAGAAATAGATCTCTTTCAGGAACAAAAAAATGAAAAAAATAAAGTTCTGGGGCCAATATTTGATGAAGAACCAGTGGAAGAGGGATATGAAACCCTAGATCTCTTCGGTGACGACGTTACTGTTCTTCGAGACAAAGATCTGCTTGCTGTCCATACAGATTCGGTTGGCAACCACCACCGACAACGACCAATCGAAGCTCCAGCAACCACCCGTATCATCTCCAATGCAAACCTCGACGTTGCTGTAGCCATACCTTGGTACGAAGACCCCAAGGCCAACGATGGAAGGCCCATCATCGTCTCCTGCACCATCAATCCAGGTGTCGCTGCCGCCATTACATCTATGCCCGGTGCCGCCGTTGGAGAAATCGAAACCCATACCCTAGGGTCCGGCGCCGCCGAAGACATTGGAAGAAGGGAGTCGAGAGGGTAGTGGCTATTGATTCTTCTCCCACGTGCAATCAATCCCATGAAATCAGGGATTGGAAATTTATTTGGGTTAATTTCAATGAAACCCCTACTGCAGAAAGATTTTATTCAAAGGTTAAAATCGGTTGGAATTGGAGAGGCATTCCTTTAAATGGAGGGGTAGAAGATTTGCAGCGACGCCCCTCAGTGAAAAGAAATTACAAACGTAACATGGAAAGGATCAAATTGGGGAATTTGGAACTATGGTTTCGAATCGAATTCTCCAACGACAAATCGAAAAGCAAGCAATTCGTCAGGAGACGAATTTTTCAAGCGGAGGAGAATTGATGCAGCACAAAATTAAAATATAGGGCTTGATATTTTTATACGTTAATTTTATTTACGTTTATTCGATTGTCGCATTTTTATTTAAATAAAGAGATCATGTGTGATCTCAATTTAGTTAGTTAGAGTCAACTAAAGATTTGAATTTATTTCAAATCAATTAATTAGTCGGTTAGAGTCAAATTAGGATAAGTAGTTTTGAGTTTGAATTTGAATTTCTATTTTTGTAATCTCATCCCTCCTATATAAAGGGATGATAGGCTATTGTCTTAGACAGTTCAGATTATTATGAAAATTGAGATTCATCTCTCTTTATCTCTTTCTCTCGGTGTGTTTCTTTCTCTCTTTCCCTCAACGCATTCTTTGTGATTCCTCTCCAAAGTCTCGCGCAACCAGCGCGTTCTCCTCTCTCTTCCTCTCCTCTCTAAACTTCTCCACCAAACAACTATTTTTCACCGTGGCAAATTTCCATTTGCATCAAGTTGGGATCGCGGTCATCTAGGCTTCGACCCGGGTCCCCAAAGGTGCATGCCCCTCCCTTGGCAGCACCTAGCTTCATCTACCCGTGATGTATTTCTTATGCAACCATATAATGAACAGGCCTACGATTGTCTAAAAAAATCTCAGACTATTCCTTTTTTTTACATTTGATGATAGCGTTCAAAGAACCACGAAAGAGTGAGCACTGAGATGCAATCTAGCACAATAAACTTATACGATTAGAGTATGTTGTATTTGAACAGAATTATAGGGATGTAGCTCAGACACTCCTACAATACTAAACACAATTAATTTTTGTTTCTGCACGTAAACGTGACCCTTCATTGATGAGAAGCTTAATAACACAAGTTTTATGAGGGTTCCAAGCTGGACACGTCAGTGATATAATCTGGAACAGTAGGAGATAATGGAGCATTTGAAGTGTGCACAACGAAACTATTGTGCAGAACTCGATAGTCTTGTAATTTCTACATCAACCTATGCCAAATTCTCCAGTTCTGTGCTGAACTTTCTTTCAGCAAAAATCCTTCTACAATATCCGATGTGTACATATGGAATGTGCACAACCATGCCATGGTTATTGTGTTAAACACGAACGACCAAATCAATAATCCTTGCAATGCCCCATCATGTCCATTATGCATTTGGTCTACTCCAACCCCACTGTTTTATCTCTCCGATGGGTGGAATGTGCGTGTGGAAACTTGTTGAGAATTTGTTAGATTATTTTATATCATTAGTTCTGCTGTCATGCAGAAAATAGGTGCAAATTTTCTAATTAAAAATTCCATGATAGTGATTTAGGCAGAGACCCCAAAAGCTGAGGGAAAGACTTTCATTATATGATACTCCGTAATAGCCACTTGCACTTAGTTTTTGTTTCACCAAGATAAAAGGGATTAGATGGATTTGTTGTGTATATACATACATCAAGGGTAAATTAAAATACACCCAGGATCAATTTTCCTTTGAAAGTGCAAGCAACTTAAGAATGTATTGTCTATACATGGGGAATTCTAACAGAAAGGTTGATGGCAGGAGGTAAACTAATAGTTATAGCCATTGCCTCCTTACGAGGTTAGCCAAAGCTCTCACGAATTGCATACTAACCCATTAGAACCACTGGGTTGATGTTTGTAATGGAAAAAAAACCAATCATGCAAGCAACTAGTTTCGATAGCCCCAGAATGTTAACGACAATTCTTCCCCATATGCAGTATCAATTCAGGTTATTAAGATTTAAGATTCAGATTACTTTTCGAAAACAACACAGATCACATTAGACTGGGTCATATATTTAGAAAAGAGGATTTCCGGTATGATATAAAGCTCAACAACTCAGAATGTTATGGAAACCGAATGCATAGGATTGAGAATCGTGTGAAATCCGCAGCAAGAGGAGGGAACATCGTACCTTCTCTATGCGAGCACGGCTTCAGGTTGTCGATTCAAGGCACTCCGGCGGAGCTCCGGTGAGGGGAAAGGGGAGGAGGGAGGGCTGGTCGACTGGGAAGGGGGATTTGGGGGCGTTTTTGACGAGGAAGGTCGATTTGAGGGTTTTTGTGTGAAGGGCCATCTTGGGTCGGATCTTGGTTTGGGTCTGGACCCGGCTCACTAAATTGACCATAACTTGAGCTCCCGAAGTCAAATTTTAGCGTTTTCGGACTCGTTGGAAAGCTATCGACGAGCCCTATGCAATGGACTCCTTACTCGAATTTTTTGATCACTGGACAAGTACAGATTTTGCAATCAAGTTCGGACTCAGTCAAGATTTGCATTTTAGTCCATGTTCGGCATTCGGGATTTTCACAGCGTGGGTTGAGTTTCTTTCTTTTTGTCCAAGCTGAGCATTGCATGCTCCAGATTGAGGGGGAGTGTTGGAGTATTTGATGTATGCGTCAGTTATGAGGGATATGGGTAAATGGATCTATCCAGGATCTATTTATCACATCCGAAGTTTAGTCTCACATCTACCAGTGGTGGGACTTAGAGGCTCTGTGGAGGCTATATAAAGAGCCATAGACCTCCTGTATCAGAGAGAAAAGTACAATAGACACACCAGCCCTTTGAGGGCTTCTCACGTGGTTTCATCCCGCTCCTTAGTGAGTAGAGTTTCACGTTAAATCTTTGTTCTTCCATATATATTTATCTTTATTTTCGATTCCGCTTCCTATTTTCTAACATAACACATATACATGCGCTAGTTCAGTGTATCCTGCCCACATGTCACGATAATGGCATAAACTGCCCTGCGTAACGGCAAACACTGCCAAAAACATTTCAAAAAAGGGGCCGGACGGTAATTTTGTATGCATGATGAGACGAGCTGGAACCATCGAGTAATAATTGGATGAACAAATAGGCAAATTGTCACTCAAAGAAAAACGGAATTTCCTTTGATATCAATACCACGATGAAACATAGACGAAAAGAGCAGAAGGAATGATACGGACCTTGATCGTTGCGGGCGGTGAAGACGATGGTGCCGGTCTCGTCACCTACGAGGCATTCGGCGAGCCGCGTCTGACGGAGGTGGGAGGAGGCCGCACGGCCCTTTTGAAGTACGGTGTTGACACTAACGACCTTGACGATCAGGGTGTGGCCGCCGGTTCCGGGCTTCAGCTGGTCCACCTTCACAAACACCGGCTTCCTCAGGGCCTGCTTAGGCTGCTGCTGCTGCGGCGACGGCGAAGGCTTCGGCTGCGATCGGCGCGATGGACCCCTAGATGACGACATTCCTGCGCAAGGAGATGGGAGACGGAGTGCGACTGGGGGGAGTGTGGCGGGATAGATGACGGGAAAGGCGATGAAGAACAAAAAAACCCTAAAACAGAGCTTGCGCAGGCTTTGTTCTGGAAAATCCAAGGAAGGGTGCGAAGAAAGAAAGCATGCGGGTGACTGATTGGTTAGTCCGGTTTCGGATTCGGATGGGAACAGAAGCTTCAAACTCCATTTTCTTCTATTTTTAAGCGAATGATCGCGTTGATTCGGCTAAGAAACAACAAAGTACTTCCAAATTTTCCAATAATTAAGAGCACCCTCGCCCCTAAAACACCTTACAAAAACAAGATAACTAACACAAAATCACAAAGAGAGGTTTATATAAGGACTTTTACATCCATAATCCTATCATGATTGTACGTGTAACCCTCTATAATCGCAAATTACATAAGAGAACCATGAATAGTTGTTAATTATTATATGTCATAAGCATATGTTAACTCGCATCCAATCTTATCGTTAACTTTGACGGGGGCCATCAAAAATGAAAACATTAACCTTTCTCGCCCTCCTCCACGATCGCGGTCCACTCGTGACATACCTCGCTGACAACTATCCCCATCTCTTCTTATCTACTCGTGAGGTTTTGGTGAGCTCTGATATAAGAAGAGAGGGCGGTGGCTCTTTTCACTGGAGTCTTGCATCGATTCCACCTGAAAGCCATTCCCATGTGAGGAGCTCCTGCATCAGCTTCAATTCATCAACCGCAAGCCACCAGCTTTGGTCACCGGTGCCATCCGATCCTCACGTTGCTGGAATAGTTTTATGCTTTTAGCACTGGCCTTTAACGAAAGAGGAACGAGAGAAGGAGCACTTCCCACTGTCGATCGCACCTACCATAAGTGTTGGAGGTTGGAGTGTTGGTTGATATTGCTCTTCTCGTGCTAATGGAGGAGGAGCGACAACCTTCCTCACTTGTTGTAGCCATCCTCTAGACTATAGATCGTGACGATGTGGATCCTCGCTCGTCGTAGCAAGGAATATCATTCAACACGACGATGATTCGACGGATGGAAAATATGATCCTCGGAGCATTAGATTGGCGCATGAGATCCATCACACCCTTCTCCTGAGGAATTTTTGTTTGAGCGGTACATAGGGAAACTAATTCCTTGAGCACGCCTCCTAAAAATTTAGTTTATTAACTAGTATAGGTAAGGTGCCTTTAGAAGAGCCAGCTTTGATCTTATAATTGAAATAACGAAGAAACCACGTAGATGTTGCATCTTCAAGAGACGGCTTTTGACTAAAATCAAAGTCGCATCTTCATGACACGGTTTCCATGCGAAGGAATCATATGAAAGCTGTGTCTTAAAGAAGCGGCTTTGACTAAAAACCAAAGTCGCCTCTTGTAAAGATGACTTACTTATGGTAGCTAATAAAATAAAAGTTTTGAGTACGTACAAGAAAAATAATTTTCATGAAAATTCCTCCCCTTCTCCTTCTTTCGATTCTTCTCCTCGTCCTTCTGTGTTGGGATGCGACCCAACTTGTGTCCCTCAAGTCCCGGGCATCGAGGATTGCGCTCACCTCCAAATGCGGTAATGATCTTATTTACTACTCCTAACACCTGAAGTGAACCAATCCAATCTGGGTGTGCCGAGATGGAGATGCGGCGCTACTTGGGTCCCTGAAGTCCCCAGCGTCGAGGATTGTGCTCACCTCAAAATTCGTAGTGATCTCATTCACCACTCCTAACACATAATGTGAACCAATCCAATCTGTGTCTGTCGAGATAGAGATTTTGCAACTGCAAGCCATCAGTGACTGTGGCGTTTTGCTCGTCACGAGTGAGATGTCGCTGATACATCTCAATCGCTTCCGGAGTCGATAGCCGTGCCTGCGAATCTGAACGGTGTACATCTGTGTCTTCTTTTGGTTGAAGTTGGTGTGTTGGGTGCTGATATCAACGGGGGATTACTTGGTGGCAACAGGAGCTGTGGGAGTGCTGCGAGATGATTGGGGAGGGCTCTGTGACGGGACTTTGTCCTCCTCGAGTTCCTATATGGCGATGGGCGTTCCGGACCACTGGCATGGGGGACTGCTCGAACTCCGTCAATCTGGTGCGGCACGTTAGGAAGAAAGACCAACACTGATGCCCACACTCATTTTGTGATCGCGTGCATCGGCGACAAATTGCGGGCGATAAGGGTTCGCATCTAGGGACGTGAGACTACGAACGGAGAAGGCAGGGAACAGCTCATAGGCGGGGGGTTTGCCTGGAGGGATGTAAAATTCCAAAGAGATGAGGTGGGGGCGCAGCTCGGGTGAGCTTCCGGGTGAGGTGGATGAAGGGAGGAACGGGAGAGGAGATGCCATTGAGGGAAACGGAGAAGATGTCGTAGGCGTCAATGGAGGTGAGACTGCCAAGGGAGGATGCGGAGGAGCTGAGTGGATCGTTTGTTGTATGCTATACAGCTGACCGTCCAACGGAGATCGGACAACCCTCGTACGCGGCCTTCTACAAGGGTCGCCTGATTCCTATTGAACGATCCGCTCGAGTACAGCATCGGTTGCACTATACAGTAGAGGATCCGACCTCTACGGAGGATGGGAAGGGATCCGTGGAGGAGGAGGTGCTCTAGGTGGGATTATTTCCACCATCTGACATGGGAGAGACATCTAACATGAGAGAGAGAGAGAATGTGAGAGAGGGGGTAGGGATTTGAGTGTTATTAATACTTGTAGGATTCAATATAGATTACATTGACTCAAGGGTATAGATGGTTTAATGATTAAACTATCGTTTTAGGTAACTATTCAGGATTCTCCACATAATTCGTAATCACGAAGCGTTGTTTGCATAATAATAAAAGTATGTAGGGTTATTGGTGTAAAAATCCCTTTATCAAAATTCAAAAATCCAATGTACGTCATATCTTTGGGGTCCGTTTGATTACCGGATTACCTTGAGGTAACCTTGTTTACCCTCCTCCATCCCTAAGTTCGAATTCCACCACAAATTAATATGACATCATATCACATTCCTTATTCCAACACTCAAAACCAACCAAACAGCTACTATTCTCAAGAGGTTACCCGAACCCACCCCATCCCCAATAACCAAACAGACCCCCGCTACTAAATCATGGGTTGACATGATCCGTTCCAATAGGTACTCGATTTAGATCTATGGGTAACGGATATCCACGGGTACCTATAGAAATATCAAATATATTAAAAAGAAAATAATATATATTAGATCAATAACAAAGAAATGCGCAAAATTGGTAATTATAAAATATGAGTCGAATTCATTACATCGTTTGAGCCATCCAATATACATAAATTTAATCTAATTTGTATAGTGCTATTATTATTCACATCTGAGTGTCATAAATTTCAGATTTGATGATGTTATCACGGATTTTGTAAATCAATTTTACACATTTAGCAACTTATGTATCCTAGTTCAGATCCATATTCAACATATGTATATAAGAACAATATAACACATATATTTATAGTTGGTATAACAGTTTGTATGGTTTTGGATTAATGGAGATAGCGAGTAGGGTGGAATATTGGACCAGATCAGCTCAAACTGGATCGTGAACCAACCCGCAAAAGCCTTTGCTGGGCTTGGGTTCGATGTACACATGAGCCAGTTTCGAGTTCCTATTTTCACAAAATGTTAATGTTGGTCTAAGCTTGATCAAACCGACGAGGATTCGAGTTGACTCGATTCGACTTACTTCCTTGTCTCTTATATTTTGCATGTGCCCTATATTTTTAAAATATAGCTTCCAAGTGTTAGTAACCACGATAGTGGTTCATGATGAGGGTTCGATGACCAAATCTTATCATAATGTAATATAGTTCATTATCACGGATTTTTTTATCGACTTTAGTGATAAGATTGCAAATTCAACCTTCTACGATCTTAGTTGTTGGATTCAAAACTGATGGATTTATCATGCAATATTTCATACATGATATTGGATTCACTTATCCAATAACAAATCTAATTAGATGGAACCAACAAAATAAACCATGAACAGATCCAGTTAGATATTAATTGGATGATTGGATGATCAGTTGAAGAACTATTTGTGCATAATTAAATTATAGAAATAAATAAATAAATTGAATAAAAGAAAACTAAAATAATATTTATTTTGAGTTTTGGTTGACAACTTTTATGATAGAGATAATAAATGGATAATTTTTTTAAACTTAAAAAGGGGTGAAGATAATGAAAAGATCAATTTGGTATATAAAAAAGGAAAAGATTGAGATAATGGTGGAATTAATTAGAGATGACAACAATTCCCATTAAGATTCAACCACCATCATGATTTCTATATAAGAAGAGATTGAGATAACATTTTTAAAATTAAAAATATCGTTACCCTTTCTATACCCCCACAAAATTAGATCTTCCCACCATGGATTGAAGAAAAAGCTTGAAAAAGAGGTGTCCAACCCATATGCATTTGATGGATGGATGTTTTTCTAAGATAAAGATCAAAATCCCTCTTGTTATTTCTCTTGAACTACCAATGATTATTTTGTTTCCATATGATTTATGATGGTTAGATCTATATGTTCTGACGTAGATTACAAATTTGGCATTTGTTTGATATGAATGCAATTCTAGTGATAATTTGATAGTATTTTGGTTGATCTATTATTTCAATATATTATATCTATTAAGGATGTCGCTTACCGATTTTGGAAATGATCGGATTTGATTTTGAGTAGAAAGGGACGTTAGGAATTATTTTGGATCTTTCGATTCGTAGATTAGTTTCTAAGAGTTAAACCATTGGATCAGAGAATTCTATTTTCTGAATGTTAGTTTACATCACGTAATTTGTAATTTTTTTCATAATGAGAGGTAGTCATTCCTATGTTCAAAAATGTGATCGAAGTTTAAATTAGAGATCTATATTTGTTACAATTTGTAAAACTGTGTGTGGGTATGCATATTTATGTAGATAGGTGATTATATGCTCGATGCATTTCACAGCTAAAAAGTGGCATTGGCACCAATGTAGGAAATGCTGGTTGGAATCATGTTTTTATCGTTATTTATTATTCCAGAATAGCAAAAATATGCGGGTCCATTTGTTAAAGTGACATTGGCACCAATGTAGGAAATGCTGGTTGGAATCATGTTTTTATCGTTATTTATTTTTCCAGTATAGAAAAAATATGCGGGTCCATTTGTTAATTATCGGTAGATTATAAGAAACACATCGAGCTTTTTAATGATATAAATGTGTATTCAATCATGATTAACTTGCAGTTTAATCTCTAGATTTTATGCAAATTATATGTGCCGATTTTAATCGAGGGTAGTGTTAGACATGCGATCCCAGGGGTGAACCATTTCTATAATAAATGTTATTATAATTATACTTATCATCAATAAAATTTATTGATTATCATTCCCTATCTAGGATTAATGAATGCATGCAATTATTGTGTCCTTTAGTACAATGAGGGTTATGTACCTTGGCCATCTTGATGATTGTGCACCTGTTGATCCAATCGTTGGACCATAGAGGCCGGTGCTAAGATGATATCTAAAGAGTTAGATTGAGAACACAACTAGCACCGTCAAATGATTGTCAAGAATGGATCTCCAGCACGAGAAGGAGATGTCAATCCTTACTCCAAAAGCTGACATCCAACCGATCTCTTGATGCATGTACTCAACAAAGTAATAGAGTTTTGAGTGTGTTAGATGAGTTAAGTCAAAGAGTTGACTTAGCAAGATCGGGATAATTAAGATCTATATTGTATGTTGTCACGGTATATGCACACATCCTCTGTTCAGATATAGATGTGTTACTATATGTCTAAGTATGTACATTTGGCAGACTATTAGGTTGACGACCTAATCCTGGTCTATACACCGGCGAGCTAAGTGCATACAAGGGCATATGAGTAATACGTTCTCTCAAAAGGAACATACAGGCTCACCACCGAACTGAAAGTCATGAGCTCACTCATGAGATACTGTGTCACGACCCCGTTTCCCGGGCCGTCGGATCCTCCCATATCCGGATCTGGTTACTCAGCAATAATTTATTCAGCAATCACAACTAACATTCAGAAATATACTGCAAAAAATACTCAAAAGAAAGTATTTCAACACTTTTCCATTCACAAAATAAAGTTCAGATGATACACTGTCCCACTGTAACCATTACATGTACATCAGCTTGAAAGGAAAATATACAAAAGATTACTAACTACCTTAAAGAGTAAAGCTACTGTGGCTGGCTGGATGTCTACTATGTAAGCCGGATGAATTTTTAAAGTCCTTGCGATGGCTCACCGATACCTGTTGGGTTTTCCATAAATCATAGGATAAAAATTAGCGAATGATAAGTCACGAAGAAGAAAAAAGAAAACAATTTGTGTAATTTTTCAAAACTTGATATCACAAAAATTTCATTCCTTTTCATTAATTTAAGTCCTATTCCTTTTTATTTCATATCAGAGATTAGTCCAGGGGAACCCCACCATTCTTGGACTCCGAAGCTATGGATGCTTCGGGATTGGAGATTGTGTTGATCTTGGTAAGCTTATGCCGCCGCACGTCGCCTCAACCAATCCTCCAATACTACCCTGACAATTTCCTTTTCTTTTATTAAACAGGGTCTCGACCCTCAGCCTGGAAAAACAAATGAGCACACCGTCCTCGAGGACTCGGTTGCTTAAAACCTCAGGCTAACATGTAATCATATAACCTAGCAGCTTTAAATACATGTTATCGTGACCCAACCGCTATTGAACCACCCGTGCCTCCACATGCCACGACCACATCTTCCGTCGTTCCAACCTGAATATATTGGCTCCCGGTACCACACATTGCAAAACATTCATTTCATGCGCACTTATCACAACAGGGCAACCGTGTACCACCTAGGTAGGGAAACGCCAATACGGGTTCCTTCCGGCAAACCTACAGGTTGCATGCCCGACCTGTAGTTCTACTCCCAGTTATCCTTAACGTGACACATGATCCTTTTAGGATCCAACTCAAATAACACCAATTCACATGATGTAATTCTTTCGTTAAGTCTTTGATTTGCATAATCCGCAATACTTAGTATCGACTCACATATATATTATTCATAACCATATGTATACTCCTATTTATGCCTATTTTAACTCCCAAACCCTAACTTTAAGAGCCAACACATCAATTTGATGCGTAAATCTTATTTTAGTGGGAATCACAAAGCAATTCATTAGACTTTTTCAAAAATAACCAAAATTAGGGTTCTTCGTAGCAAAGAACACAAAATCAAGAATTTCAATAATTTCGTATGAAAAACCAATAGCGAAAGGAAGGATTTCGTTACCTAATCGAGCTCTCTCTCGTATATGCAAGGCTTTATCGAGTTTCGTTTTTAGAAAGGCTATTTTAAGGCTCCTGAAAAGATCGAATTTCATTTTTCATATCAAAACGCTAAGAACATGTTAAGAACGCGAAGAACGAACGAAGAACGCGAAGAACGCGAAGAACACGAAGAACGTCAAGAACATATTTTCTCTTAAAATTTCGGCAAAGTTTCCCCTTATATCGGGACACATTTCAAAATAAAAACGAAAAGAGTTTCCTTTATAAAATCAATCGAGAGGAAAATAACAACGAAACTAAAAGAATATACTCAACAACAAGAGATGAAGAACCGGTAGACACCACAAATCTTAGGTGAGTAAACGTGTGACGAATCACAGGGTCACTGACGTGCATAGCCGCCCGCACCTAAGTAGGGTATTACACAGATTTCTCCATCAAAATAACTATAAAAGCATAATGCGAAGAATAGAAACATAAACGATGGAGAATCGGTAGACACCATACGTCTTAGATGAGTGAATGTGTGACGAATCACAGGGTCACTGACATGCATAGCCGCCCGCACCTAAGTAGGGTGTTACACAGATTTCTCCTCGAACCACAACAGGAAAACGAATCGGAAAGAAAGATGAATCAAGAACAAAACTTGGAAGAACAAGAGTATGAATTGAAAGCCTAGCTTACGAAGCAACTAAGAGAGTATCATACATTTCTCCTCCTCGTTCTCCCGGCAACGCTTCACTAACGCTCCTCCCTCACCTCCCACTCCTCCTCACAACCTCTCGACCCTAGCCCTTGGGGTGGTGGTGGTAGTAGTTGTAGAGAATGAATGGGTAGGGGGGTCTATTTATAGGCCCCAAAAAACCACTAACCATGGTTAGAAAACCATGGTTTAGACCTTAACCATGGTTTAGCGGCCCATGGTTTTGGCCCATGGTTTTAGCCAAAACTTATCCCAAACTTGGAGCTTAAGTTAGAACATTCTAGAGGATTCTAGATTCGCTAATGACGCTTAATTAACACTAATCGTGATTAACTTTCACTAATCGCGATTTAACTTTCGCGGCTTAAGCTTATCTTTTTTAACTATTGATTAGTATTTACTAATGATCATTAACGGCTTTCAATCGTCATTAATTTCTTTAATCATGTTTAATTAGTCTTAATGACAGTCATTATGGATTAATGACTTCTCTTTCTTCGGAAAATCATAACAATTCGAAATGAAGTCCGATTCACACGAAACAAATTTCGTTGGTTTTCTCTTGACGAGACGGATCTTATTATATAGGATCCGAGATATGCCAAGTTCAAGGCTTTACAATTATAACAACCTTAAAGGAAGTCTCATCCTCAAGACTAGAAATGCAGGTATAACAACCTTAAAGAAGATTGAAACCATAACAACCTTAAAGAGAATGAATGTCATGTCATTTAAATTGAACATATACATAATACATAATGTTATCATTCAAACAAATACGGGTATTTCTCTCTCATTTCTACCTCAGGTTCCCATGTGGCTTCTTCAAACTCTTGGTTTCGCCACAATACTTTAACTAAAGGCACCTCTTTGTTTCTCAACTTCTTGATATCCCTTTCAAGTATTTGCACAGGTATCTCTTGGTATGTCAAGTCTGTCTCAACATGTAAATCATCATAACTTATCTTATGCTCTGGATCCCTAATGTACTTTCTCAGATTTGATACATGAAATACATCATGTATTGCCGAAAGATCTGGAGGAAGTGCAAGTCTATAGGCAACTTTTCCAATCCGTTGAATAATTTCAAAGGGACCCACGAACCTGGGTGCTAACTTCCCACGCAAGACAAACCTCTGAACACTCTTCATAGGTGATACTTTGAGAAATACAAAGTCACCTACCTCAAATTCAAGGTCTCTTTGATTGGTATCACTATAACTTTTCTGGCGACTCTGATTAGTTAATAGTCTTTTTCTAGCAAGTTCTACAGCTTCCCGTGTCTCCTGAAGTCTATCTGAATCATAAAGGTTCTTTATTCCGACCTCTTGCCAACATAAAGGAGTAGTACACTTTCGTCCATATAGTGCTTCAAATGGTGCCATGCCAATACTTGTATGGTAACTATTATTGTAGGTGAATTCTACAACAGGGAAATGTTTAATCCACGATCCCTTCCATTCTAAGGCACAAGCTCGTAGCATATCCTCTAATGTTTGAATCATACGTTCTGACTGACCATCTGTTAGTGGATGATATGTTGTACTCAAGCATAGTTGTGTATCTAAAGCTTTCATGAAGTTCTCCCAATAGTGTGAGGTGAATCGTGAATCTCGATCAGAAACTACTTCCTTCGGGATACCATGGAGGCGAATCACATGTGTAATATATAACTCAGCAAGCTGGTCTAGAGTGAAAGATAAACTTATCAGAATGAAGTGTGCTACCTTTGTCAGACGATCTATTATAACCCAGATACTATCTTTACTACCAGTCGTCTGAGGTAAGCCAGTAATGAAATCCATGGAAATGCCTTCCCATTTCCATTCAGGTATAGGGAGGGGTTGCAATAATCCTAGTGGCTTTTGGTGTGAAGCCTTTACCTGCTGGCAAGTGAAACATGAATTCACAAACTCAGCAACATCTTTCTTCATTCCCGGCCACCAAAAGTATGAATGAAGATCCTTATACATCTTCGTAATTCCTGGATGAATAGATAATCTAGAACAATGAGCTTCTCGTAAGATGTCTCTCCTTAGTTCAGGTGTGTTTGGTACACAAACTCTGTGATGATTATATAGTAAACCATCTTGTATCTAGAATCCCTCTATCTCATTCTTCTCAAGTTGTTGTTTCAAGTCTTTAAGGATTGGATCATCCTCCCGTCCTTTCTTTATTTTATCCCATATTTCTGGTTTGTATCGATGAGGAATAGTTATAGTATCAGCACTACTATCAAATGGTTTCCATTCACTTAACGTTGATTAGTAAACCCCAGAAGTGGATAGCACTCATTAACCCAGGTGAATAAGTTCTTTTGCTAAGGGCATCTGCTACGACGTTCCCCTTACCAGGGTGGTAGGAGATAGTGCAATCATAGTCTTTCAGTAACTCTAGCCACCGTCTCTGTCTCATATTTAGTTCCTTCTGATCAAATAGATATTTCAAGCTTTTATGATCGGTGAAGATATCAAAAGTAATACCATACAGGTAGTGTCTCCATATCTTTAAAGCGAAAACTACAGCAGCTAATTCAAGGTCATGTGTTGGGTAGTTCTTCTCATGTGTCCTGAGCTGTCGTGATGCATACGCAACTACCTTACCATGTTGCATAAGAACCGCCCCAAGTCCTTCTTTAGATGTGTCAGTGTACACTGTAAACCCTTCACTCCCGGAGGGTAGAGTAAGGATGGGTGCAGATGTTAGGCATTCTTTCAGTGTCTGAAAACTAGCTTCACATGTATCAGACCATAAGAATGGGACCTCCTTTTGAGTTAATCTAGTCATTGGCAATGCTATCCGTGAAAAGTCCTTCACGAATCTTCTATAATATCAAGCTAAACCCAGAAAAGATCGTATTTCTGTGACAGTCTTCGGGTGTTCCCAACTCATCACCACACTAACCTTTGTAGGATCAACTGATATACCTTCCCCAGAAATAACATGGCCTAAGAAAGATACTTCAGATAGCCATAAGTCACATTTGCTATATTTAGCATACATTTTGTTCTTCCTTAGAGTTTCACGTGCCTTCCTGAGATGATGTTCATGCAGATACTTATCCTTTGAGTAAATAAGCACATCATCAATAAAGGCTACTACAAAGTGATCTAAGAACTCCTTGAATACTCTATTCATGAGATCTATGAAGGTTGCCGGGGCATTTGTTAGTCCAAAAGGCATAACTAAGAATTCATAATGCCCGTATCTAGTTCGAAAGGCTGTCTTGGGAATATATGTATCTATAATTTTCAACTGATGGTATCCAGATCTTAAATCAATCTTGGAATACGCAGTTGAATCTTGTAACTGATCAAAGAGATCATCTATTCTTGGCAGAGGATACTTGTTCTTTATTGTCCTCTTGTTTAGTTGTCTATAGTCAATGCACAATCGCATCGACCCATCCTTTTTCCTAATAAATAAGACAGGTGCACCCCATGGTGAAGTACTAGGACGAATGAATCATTTATCTAATAGTTCTTGCAATTGTACCTTTAACTCTCGTAACTCAGCTGGTGCCATCCTATACGGAGGGATAGAGATAGGCTGAGTATCATGTATGAGAGAGATTTCAAATTCAATCTCTCGCTCAGGTGGTGATCCAGGTAGTTCCTCTGGAAGTACATCAATAAACTCACACACTATAGGCACATCTTCTATCATTCTTTCTGACCCTGATGTAGTGGATACATAAGCTAAATAACCTTGGAACCCTTGCTCTAACAACTGTTGTGCCTTCAATGTAGAGATATATTTAATATTATCATTGGATGTCTTTCCAATGAACTGGAACTCTATCGAGTTAGGAAGGTGAAATGTTACTGTCTTCTGGAAACAGTCAAGACATGCATGATGCCTTTCTAACCAATCCATTCCTAGTATAAGATCAAAGTCCTCCATTTCGATTAGTAGTAGTGAAACAGGTAACTGATGTCCCGCTATCAGTATTATACAATTATCTAGGATTTCTCGAATTATAAATACTTTCCCTCCTGGTCCCTTGATCAGATAGGACTGTTGTACTTCTACTGGTATCTTACCCAAAGTGGGTACTAACCGTCGAGCAATAAATGAATGTGAAGCACCAGAATCAAATAAGGCATGTATTGAAAAAGCCATGAATAGTAACAGTACCTCGTACGACTGTGCCTGAGTGGTAGGCTTGTTCCTCAGTAATTGCATTGAGCTGGCCATTAGGAATAGGCAAGCTAGAACCCGCAACACTTTGTGGTGGTTGTTGTGTAGGAGACGCTGCTTGTGAGCCTCGACCTCTACCATGTCCTCCTCCATGTGTTGCTCCATTGCTCGAGGTGGGTGTTATACTATTAATTGGGGTTGATTTAAACCCTGAACCTCTTAACTTCGGACAATCTTTCTTGATGTGGCCTTCCTGATGACAGTAAAAACACACACGTGCTCCTGTTTGAGCTGAAGATCCAGCCACAGAGGTGCTAGCTCCTGCTGCTGAGTCGCGAGGATATAGTGGAGGTCTAGAGAAACCCCTTCTTCCTGATAATTCCTGACCCAAGGTCTGTGGTGAGCTTATATTGGAACCGGCTGGATGATAGCGACGATCTCTACGATTATAATGTGCCTTGCTTTTGGATGGTCCACCATTAAAGTGGAAACTTCTTCTTTGGTGGTTTTCATCCCTCTCCATCTCAATACGAGAGGTGATGTCCAGTGCTTCATCTACGGTTGTGGCTCTAAAACCAGCAAGTTTTTCTCGTAGATCTCCCTGAAGACCGCTAACAAATTTGGTAAGATACTCTTGTGGTGAAGTTTCTAGAGCTGGTGAGTACCGTAGTAGCTCAGTAAAGTGGATATGATAATCTCGTACAGTCTTAGAACCCTTATTCAGAGAAGCCAACTCTCTCCTCTTTAATTCTTCCCAATGAGAGGGACAGAAGTGAGCTCGGAACCTCTCTTCGAAGATATCCCATGGAACATGATTTGCTAACTTCTTGGAAATTGCTCTCCACCATCGTCTTGCATAGTCTGCTAAGGAGTAATCAGCAAAGTGCACCCAAGTATCTGTTGGTGCGTGTATTATTCTCACATCCTACTGACGTCATCAAGCCATAATTCAGCCTCGGCAGGTGTCTCTGCACCTTTGAATCGAGGAATTTTTCCCTTTCGGTAATTATCTAGTAATGTTTGGTGTCTAAGAAGGGCCTTCTCCATTGCTCCTTCAACCGGGATAGGAGCAGACTCAGTTGAAGGATGGTAACTAGATTCTTCCTCAGAAAGATGGACAGAACCTTCAATCATAGCATCCGCAGGCTTAGATGCCTCGGGTCTCTCAGCCTGTGCATTGAGCCTCTCTTCCAATGCTTGTTGCCTTTGCCCCATGTCTTGGAGCATTGCCATCATAGCCACTAATTGTCTAGACATGTCTTGGTCTGCCATGATCCTGGGATGAGTCAAGGTCAAAGGTCAGATCCTATATGTCTTAGCATGATGTACATAAGGGATAATGACTTGTGAATGGTACTGTAGTCATTTATTAAGATCAAAGGATTTTAATACAACATTAGTTTCTGAATACCGCTCATAGTTATTAATTACTAAATAAATTACTGGAGTAACCAAGCTCTGATACCAATCTGTCACGACCCCGTTTCCCAGGCTGTCGGATCCTCCCATATCCGGATCTGGTTACTCAGCAATAATTTATTCAGCAATCACAACTAGCATTCAGAAATATACTGCAAAAAATACTCGGAAGAAAGTATTTCAACACTTTTCCATTCACAAAATAAAGTTCAGATCTTACACTGTCCCACTATAACCATTACATGTACATCAGCTTGAAAGGAAAATATACAAAAGATTACTAACTACCTTAAAGAGTAAAGCTACTGTGGCTGGCTAGATGTCTAGTATGTAAGTCGGATGAATTTTTAAAGTCCTTGCGATGGCTCACCGATGCCTGTTAGGTTTTCCATAAATCATAGGATAAAAATTAGCGAATGCTAAGTAACGAAGAAGAGAAAAGCAAACAATTTGTGTAATTTTTCAAAACTTGATATCACAAAAATTTCATTCCTTTTCATTAATTTAAGTCCTATTCCTTTCTATTTCACATCAGGGATTAGTCCATAAGAACCCCACCATTCTTGGACTCCGAAGCTATGGATGCTTCGGGATTGGAGATTGTGTTGATCTTGGTAAGCTTATGCCGCCACACCATCCTCGAGGACTCGGTTGCTTAAAACTATAGGCTAACACGTAATCATATAACCTAGCAGCTTTAAATACATGTTATCGTGACCCAACCGCTATTGAACCACCCGTGCCTCTACATGGCACGACCACATCTTCCGTCGTTCTGACCCGAATATATTGGCTCCTGATATCACGCGTTGCAAAACATTCATTTCGTGCGCACTTATCATAACAGGGCAACCGTGTACCACCTAGATAGGGAAACGCCAATACGGGTTCCTTCCAACAAACCTACAGGTTGCATGCCTGACCTGTAGTTTTACTCCTAGTCATCCTTAACGTGACACATGATCCTTTTCGAGATCCAACTCAATTCACACCAATTCACATGATGTAATTCTTTCGTTAAGTCTTTGATCTGCATAACCCGCAATACTTAGTATCGACTCGCATATATATTATTCATAACCATATGTATACTCATATTTATGCCTATTTTAACTCCCAAACACTAACTTCAGAGCCAACGCATCAATTTGATGCGTAAATCTTATTTTAGTGGGAATCACAAAGCAATTCTTCAGACATTTTCAAAAATAATCAAAATTAGGGTTCTTCGTAGCAAAGAACACAAAATCAAGAATTTCAATAATTTTGTATGAAAACCCAATAGCAAAAGGAAGGATTTCGTTACCTAATCGAGCTCTCTCTCGTGTATGCAAGGCTTTATCGAGTTTTGTTTTTAGAAAGGCTATTTTAAGGCTCCTGAAAAGATCGAATTTCATTTTTCGTATCAAAACGCTAAGAACATGTTAAGAACGCAAAGAACGAACGAAGAACGCGAAGAACGCGAAGAACACGAAGAACGTCAAGAACATATTTTCTCTTAAAATTTCGGCAGAGTTTCCCCTTATATCGGGACATATTTCAAAATAAAAACGAAAAGAGTTTCCTCTATAAAATCAATCGAGAGGAAAATAACAACGAAACTGAAAGAATATACTCAACAACAAGAGATGAAGAACCGGTAGACACCACACATCTTAGGTGAGTGAATGTGTGACGAATCACAGGGTCACTGACGTGCATAGCCGCCCGCACCTAAGTAGGGTATTACACAGATTTCTCCATCAAAATAACTATAAAAGCATAATGCAAAGAATAGAAACATAAACGATGGAGAATCGGTAGACACCACACATCTTAGATGAGTGAACGTGTGACGAATCACAGGGTCACTGACGTGCATAGCCGCCCGCACCTAAGTAGGGTGTTACACAGATTTCTCCTCGAAGCACAACAGGAAAACGAATCGGAAAGAAAGATGAATCAAGAACAAAACTTGGAAGAACAAGAGTATGAATTGAAAGCCTAGCTTACAAAGCAACTAAGAGAGTATCATACCTTTCTCCTCCTCGTTCTCCCGGCAGCGCTTCGCTAGCGCTCCTCCCTCGCCTCCCACTCCTCCTCCCAACCTCTCGACCCTAGCCCTTGGGGTGGTGGTGGTAGTGGAAGTTGTAGAGAATGAATGGGTATGGGGGTCTATTTATAGGCCCCAGAAAACCACTAACCATGGTTAGAAAATCATGGTTTAGACCTTAACCATGGTTTAGCGGCCCATGATTTTGGCCCATGGTTTTAGCCAAAACTTATCCCAAACTTGGAGCTTAAGTTAGAACATTCTAGAGGATTCTAGATTCGCTAATGACGCTTAATTAACACTAATCGTGATTAACTTTCACTAATCGCGATTTAACTTTCGTGGCTTACGCTTATCTTTTGTTAACTATTGAGTAGTGTTTACTAATGATCATTAGCGGCTTTCAATCGTCATTAATTTCTTTAATCATGTTTAATTAGTCTTAATGACAATCATTATGGATTAATGACTTCTCTTTCTTCAGAAAATCATAACAATTCGAAATGAAGTCCGATTCACACGAAACAAATTTCGTTGGTTTTCTCTTGACGAGCCGGATCTTATTATATAGGATCCGAGATATGCCAAGTTCAAGGCTTTACATACTGGGACCAACGGAATTCCATCGATGGACATCTTGCTTTGGAAGCACGATAGGATTTCTAAGTATGTGATGATCTGCATTTCATCATCTTTATTCATTTATTTTAGCTTAAAATTCCTTTATAAAACACCTGTAAATACCACTAATTCCATTCTTTTACTAACTCTAATTATTGTGTAAATATTATATATTTATCACTATTTTAATATAAAATAAATAAAGGAAAAATAAATAAAACAAATGACTGTATATATGCAATAGATGCAAGCTGAATCATACCCTGAGAGAAGGTCAAGACTTGACCTGATCGACAAGGAAGAAAGTAGGGTGAGATAACACCTAACTATCAGAAAAATCCAGAAAATTCACTTGTCACATGTATATTCAACACTTGTATATTATTGTCTATATTACACTCTCTTTAATTTATTACCAAGTATTTTATAAATAACAATTATTTTTTCTTGAAATTTATGCATAAAATTCTTTTGTAAATAATAAAAATAATTGCAATTAAAATATGTGTATATTGTATAAATAACATCACTTTCCAAAAGCCACAAAGTATAAACTTCCAAGATCAATATCTGCTCCACCAAGATTCCAAATTCATCAAACTCACTTTCATTGTACTTTAAAGTAACTATCTTTAAAATGAAGGTGATTTCATAAAAATCAGAGTTTAGGTGTGAAATGTGGCCAATTGGGGTATTATTACATAATATAGCTATGCATACTATGTATATTTTGTAACTAATGATTTATTTTATGCATATTTGTAAATATTATATTTTTAACTAATTGTAAATATTATATTTAACTCATATAAAATATAAATAAAAATCAAAAAAATCAAAATTCAACAAAAATAAAACATGTATATATTGTATATGTATCACCATGTATATACTGTACATATATCTATTTAATTAACCTAATAAATCAACTCTTAAAAATTAATTAAAAATACCATTAAAACCCTTATAAAACATTGTAAATAAAATATCAAACTACGGTGTATATTTATGTAAATATTTAATTTAAAATCAAAATCCTATATATATAGGTATACAAACATGTAAATAACACATTGTATTTATTATAATCCTTTATTTACATTATTTTTTCAAAAATTCATTATCGATTTTTAGTGATTTATTTAACTTTTTTCTCCTTATTTTATCGTTATCCCTATTTTGTCCATATCTAGGCGCACTCTGATTGGCCAATCCTGGGTCTGTTGACCCGGGTCAGCTGGCTGGTCTGTGCCTCCTCTTTCGTTAACCTCGCGTCCGCCGTTACTTCACCTAATTTCCCACGTACCTCTGATCCATAAACTCCATCCATTCTTTACACTCGATCATTCCTCTCACTCGCCATCCCCTCATCCCCACCTATCTCTCAATGATCTACGCATATTTTGAATTTCAAAATCCACCGAACTCCACCCTATAAATTTCACCCCGCCACCTCCAGCGAGGGGTTGTTCTGACTTCAGCCTTGTTTTCACCCGGGATTGAGTGACAGGGGATCACCTCTAATGATAGAGGAGTCGTATGCCAATCATGAGCGTGAGAGGAGCGCCAACTGCCGAGATCCAATACCCCGATGGAGAAATCCGTCACGTGGTTCCGCCACTTTGCCACCTATTGTAGATCAAGGCGATTTCTTTCTCTCTTCTATTCCATAGGTATATTAGATGGTTTATATTCAATTCAACACTTATCTCTCGCTTTGATTTAATTCTAATCACTCAGATAAGAGTTCTATCTTCAACCTCCGATCTACACGATCAGAGGTATTCGAATCAATTTTAATCATGTCCGACCATGCCTACACCTCCGCATGTCTATTCTCCATATCTTCCTTCCTCTCCCAACCTTCAGATCATCATGGATCTGAAGGCCAGTCTCCCTTTTGACCACCCTTCGTTTGAGACTCCCATCCATCAACCTTCTTCCATGTTCTTGACCTAATTCTTCGAGCGGAAGCTTTGTCCGAGCCTACGCTTTCATTTGCAAGGTCCGAGGGCATATAAACAACATCAAATCGAGGAAGGAGGTTCCCAGAGCACACATTGTTCATCACCTTCTAGATCCATGATCTGGTGGTTTCACGTAGATCCAAGGTTCACAACAGACACGTAATACTCATATCTTTCACATGGGCGTGATTTGAGGACAATCCGTTGCAAGACGAGGGAGTTGCAACTGATCACATTTCACCGGGGAATTCCTACTTCCCAGTTCTTCCATACATCCTTGTAGCCGCATGATCGAGAAAGGAGCACTATATTAGATCCTGGCCATTTTAAAAGCCCCAAATCCAAGCCGGTCTATCTTATTTCCAGATTGGAGCTTACCCATTCAGGCACTATTCAACATCAGCCATCCGCTCAGAGCTGTCTAACGTTCCATGTCATTTAAGGGTATTTTTATGTTTGAGCCCATGTATTTATTTTATATTTTAATAAGTCCCTACGAGGACACGTGACATATTGTCTTTTATTAAACATTTGCATGTTTGCCTTCAATTTTATTTTAATTGCATTTAAATCCTATTTGAATTGTAACGCGTGTATAACACAAGACTTTTGGCTTATTTGCAATATATTGTCTATAGTTTTAAGTTCTTGTTTGGACCTTGTAAATATTTTATTCACATTTAAGTCCAGTCCAGCGAGGTGCGCGTGCCCGCGCACATGTTTTCTTGGGACTTTTTCATATGTCATGCCTTTTTATTTGTTATTATTTACTCTACAAAGTTTAAATAATTGCATTGAGATCCATGTGAGTCTGCATTTGATTTCATCTTTAAAATCAAATAAAAAATCAAAACGTGTCTAACAATTCTACAAAAATTCATATTGCAACCTACTAATTCATTTTTGCATACATAAATTGTATATTGCATTTTCATCATTTTACTATTTCTAAAAAATTCAAAAACTTAATAAAAATGTCCTGTTTGCGTTAAAAAATCCATAAAAATTATAAAACTTTCTCTAAAAAATCTAGAAAATTCATGTCTATTTACTTTCATTCAACTTAATTTCTATCCACATTTCTATTTTTATTCCTCATAAAAACCATAAAAATCATAAAACTCTTAAAAATATTAAAAAATCATAAAAAAATCTTTAAAATTCCAAAAAAAAATCACAAAATGGCTTTCTAGAAAATGTAAAAAATATCTTTCATTCTATATATATTTGAACTATTTTTGACCTTATTTGTTATTTTAAAAATACAAAATTATTCAGTTTGTTTTCTGTTTACTTTATATTCTATTTTTTATTTGTTTATATGCTTTAAAAATTTTGAAAAATAAGAAAAACATCAAAAAAATTAAAACCTTTATCTAATTCTCTGATTATTTTTGACATAACTGAAAACACAAAAAAGAGTTGTGTTTGTATTTTGATTTTTCTTTACTTATTTCATTATTTTAAAAAATAAAAAATAAAAAAAATCTTTTGCAAAAATAAAAATAAAAAATATAACCAAATAAAAAAAATAAAATTAAAACAAAAAATATATAATTTAAAAACACAACAACCAAACATAGTGTGCGTAGAGATTTCTTCATTCTTTCATTGATTTTCCATTGCATAGAATTACCCTCGGGATGTTCGTAGCCTCCTTGAGTTCGATCTTGTTAGCTATACAGGTAAATTAAAGAGCAAATTCTCTTGCTACATTTCTTCTTTATTTACTTTTTGCTTGAGAATTGAATAATTTTTCATTGATGCTTGTTTGGGTTGCAACGACCACATTTTCATTTGTTATTAATTCATTGGAGTAAAAGCCCGAAAAAGTTCGCTCAACAAAATGACGTCATTGATGGGGAGGCACGATGAGGGTAGTTAGGTTTTTCTTTTGACCTACTATTCTTGGGTTGTATATACTTGTTTCTCTTCTCTTATTTTTGTATGTATTCATTCACTTCATTGTTCATATTTACTTCATTTATTTTCATTATTCTTGCTCATAATTTTACAACTGTATCTCTTACAGATTCTTGTATTTCCTCTTTCTTGCAATGGCACGACGAGCGAGGGCGACATTCTTAGGAGTGCCAGCGCACCCAAGCGAAGTGGAGGTGGCTTGATTCTTTACCGAGCTGCAAGAGAGCGTAGGAAGAGGAGGAGAAGACTTGAAGGAGACCAATACTTTGAAGCATTTGACAAAGATAGATTTTAGCTTTTCATTAATTCAAACTTTTGTAAAAGGATATTATATACCTTATGTATGGGGTTTGTTTCACCAAGTGTCGATACACTTGGGGGACCTCACCGGTTTTGTTTTCATCACCTTTTTTTCTTTGTTTCATGTTGTTTTATGTGCTTGAGCCATCAGTGATATGCTTTATTAACTTGCTTGAGTTAGGTAAATTTATTAGGTCTAAAGCTCTAAACAAGAATTTATGCACCTATAAAGTAGAGCATAATTTGGACTTAGTCAAATTAACATGTTCTTGCCTGATAATAGAAGTTATTGCTAGGACGGTTCACGTGCATCATTTAGGTAGTTTATTTTGCTGTATTTAAATTTTGCACGGATTACACTACATATAGAGTGCTGGCGACTAGGTGTGCATCTCTTAAACCCATGCATGCATAATTGAATTTCATCGCGCATTGGCATTTCTGACTTCCTTCCTAGTTTTCACTTACATCAGTTAAAAAGGAAATTGGAAACTCGGTAGGAAATTTATTGAAAAAAAATCCAAAAAAGTGATAACTTTGTAAAACCGATACTGCTAAAGAAAACTTGACCCTAAAATTAAACGTAAGGACAATCACAATTATTTTGGGGAGAGTAACCCCCTCATTGTTTGAATTTACTTATAAAGTGAGTGAGAGATGAACACTAGGATAGAGCTAAGCTCGGATTTTCATTTAGACTATTGATTCTATAAAAATGGTTAGTACTTCTTAGTGAGGGAATGCAGGTAGCCAGTAAACGGTCCATATTTCCTTACTAGAGTGGGTGGTTTAAAGGACATTGTTGTAAGGCTTTTTCCTTAAGTAATGGGTAGCCGTTTTTACGGTCCTTACTTAGACCCATGCTGGCTGAAAGTGGATGAAACTAGTCGTAAAAATCCGGGCATGTCTTTAGGGAAATACATGCACCTAACAATCTGCTACCTCTTTTAAAGATTACATTGATCACCAAATAAAATTGAAAAGATAAAAGACGGAACTCTTACAGTCTTCACTTGTGTTGAGTTGGTGAATAGGGGGTTTGTATTGTGTTTGATTGCTAGTGTTAGAGATCCTTCCGCGCCCTTCGCACCTTCTACTCATTCTCTTTTTGTTTGACTTTCATGTTCTCGCATCTCGCCTCTTCATATCGAAGACATCTGTTTGGAGAATTTCTAGTTCGAACTTTGCAGACTCATTTCACACTCCAAACCGATTGTCTTCTACTCGTGAAGACTCACTTCCCGAGTATTACTCTTTCTCCACTTCACCTTTGACCTCATCCATCAATCCGTTGTTCAAGATTGACTCTAATCTTGATCTATCATTTGGGACTCCATCATAACTGAAGACTAATATAGTGCAGTTTACACTTATAGAAACTAAAATATTGCACTTGATGCCATCTAAGGTAAAGGTTCCATGGTTGAACAGTCCGACATCAACATTACCATGTTAGCCTCCAATCAGTTCATCCGGACCCAGTTAACAAAACATGTTGACTTTCAAGATGCATTGAGAGATATGATTCTTGAACTGAGGCAAGACAGGAGAGAGGAGGATAGAAACCAAGGAGGAGGTGGAGGAGAAGAACCTGTAGAGCCAGTAGCTAAGCTCTTACCATTTCTCTCCATATTCCACGGCCACTTTAATGAAGAACCTTATACACACCTCCAAAAATTCGATCACATCTACAACACGATCCATTACCTTAACATCACTAGAGGTAGTGAAGATGATGGCATTTCCTTTCAGCTTGATGGACAATGCCCTTTATTGGGTAAATCATTTAGGAAAAGTTGTCACTACATGGGAAGAGTTGAGGTCTGCTTTTCTAAGCAAATATTACCCAATTGGACGCCTCAACTAAATGCGACATTGGAAGCAAACTTCTCCCAGATGTCCCATGAGCCTATTCACGAGGCATGGGAAAGATTTAACGGAGAAGTGCTCCATCATGATATTCCAAAGACGAGTCTAGTGCAAAATTACTTTGGGGGTTTGAATCATGAGAATCAGAAGCCGGTAGATGCTGCTTGTGGGTGCAACCACTTCAACAAGGATGGGGATGTCTATATCAGATTTTCGAGGAGATGGCAGAGAGCTTCGCAACTCTTTCTTCTTCACGTGCATTCCAGAAACATCCTGTGCCTTCTTCTACTACTGCAGCACCCCACAAGGTTGTCAACATGATGACACCACATGAAGTAGATAGGGTGGATAGTTCTGATCTGATCATCATTGGAAATCACCTATCCAAAGTAGATATAATTGAGAAATGATCTAAGGATATTGAGAAGCTCCATGTGATCGAATAGAGGACAAAAAACCTAGATAAGCTGGATGAGATAACGAAGCATCTGGAGCTTCTTGTGAGTACGATCAACGCATGCCAGAGTGCGAGTGCAGCAACCGATACTTCTGCCCAAGAACATGCTTCTTCCACTTCCACCTAGCAGAGTACCGGAGGACCATCTATAGTTCAACACATTTATTACATGCAAACCCCTGACCATGTCCCGCAGCATTCAAAGCAGATTGTCCTATACCAACAAGAAGAGGCCCATACATTCTTGAGTAGCAGTCTCCACCTCCACCTATCATTTAGGAGGTGAACGATATCTAATTCAATCGAGAGCACAACCAGCCTCATCTGTCAGGGTAAGGCCAGTTGGGTTCCCAACAGGGTCAGAGACCTGCCCATCAGTTTCAGAGATGTATACAACAATAAAACCAGCACCAGCAGCTCCAGCCTCAATATCAGTCTCCACATCACTTCCAGAACTGGAGACATGGCTAGCAGTAGATGCAGTCTGCATATTTTCCACACCCTTACCATCAGCAACAGTCTGCATATGTTCCTCCTCCTGCTCCTAACTACTAGCAGTATGGATACCAACAGCCTCCTCATTACCAATCTCAGCAACAACCAATCATTGAGCATCTCGAGGCACCTTCGGTGAATCCAACACTTGATCAGTTGGCAGTGCTAATGAAGAATATGATTGACCTTATTCAGAGGCTTGATGATCTGACCGCCACAAAGACACCAATCCCAGCTCAGGTCGAAGTCAATCCCAACAACTTCAGATGCAAGGCGCATGTAGCCCATGATCCATCCACACCTGAGACAGGTATGACCCTTAATTTACATGTTTATCTGACGCCATTCATCTTAGGAGCGGCAGGAGATTACATCCGCCTTCACAACTGTTGGGATTGAGAGAGCTAGACACTGAGAGAGCTTCACCTTCCACATCGTCTTCTTCACCATCATTGCCAAGACCCAGTGTAACAGCACCCGAAAATGGAGTTTTACCATCTTTGCCTTCACCATCATCATATTCACCTTCACCAGCTAGATGTAGATCACTTTCAGTGAGGGATAACACATCAATCATGGATTCTTCTTCTTTACTAGTACCAGCATCCCGTCCCGTTTTAGTTTTTGTTTTTCCTTCCCTTGTTTTGGACAATAATGTACATACTGATTCTGGTTGTCCTATTGTACACGAGGCTTCTATTTTGAATAAGCGAAATGAGCATTTAAATGCTTTCTCTGATTCTGTGCCATTTCCTTCTATTTTGAATAAAACAACAAAAATCCAAAAAACTAAAAACATCCATATCTGATCCTGGAGTGGTTGAGATTTTACAGAACATATTTTTAGAGATGCCACTCCTAAAGGCCATGGAGTACATGCCTGCAGTGAAAAAGGGAATGAAAGAAGCATGCACTCAAAAGCATCATAACAAGTAGAACAGATGAAAGAAGACAGAAAAGCACATCTTGACCATGGCCACAGTTCATACCATCAACAACCTCCTGCCAAAAAAGAAAGATACAGGAGCACCTCACATCTGTTGCCATATTTTTGATCAAGAATTTGATGGAACTCTTCTCGATAGCGATTCCTCCATTAATCTCATGCCATCCTCTCTACTCAATGAGTTTGGGTTAGGACCTCTTAGATCCACGAGGACGATCCTTCATTTTGCTGATAGATCGATCAAGAGGCCGAGGGCTATTTTAGAGGACGTTATTGTACGGTACAGGGAATGAAATTCCCTACTGATTTTGTTGTCATGGATATGGACACACCTGCACAGTTACTCCATACCCTGATCATACTAGGTCGATCATTCCTTTGAACGGTCGAAGCGGTAGTTGATTATGGTATTGGAGAGATCATCTTTCACTCTCGGATTGACAAGGTGAAAATTGAGACGATCGTCGATCCTAGGCCATCACCACCACCAGCAGCAGTAGAGGAGAGAAAGATAGTTACACCAGATCCTAAGGACTGTAATTTTCTTGCTGAGTTTAGAGAGACAAATCTTTTTACTAATTTCATAGATACCCAGAAGTTCCTTTCTCAGAAGGACCTTATGGAAAGCATAATCAACATGAATTCCCTTAATGATCCTTCTGAGTTGTTTTGATGGGCAATTTGAGTTGATTTCTTAGGATCAATCTGATAAAAGTGGAGGTACATTCTGATGTTTCGTTGACACATCTTTTCTGAGAGTATTGCTGATACTCCTCCCACTGAGATATCTGAGCCACACTGATTTTTCTGAGCTATGCACTGATGATAGACATCTTTCTAAGATTATCGCTGAGATATCTGAGCCCTTTGTTGATGAGATCACAAAACATCCTGATGAGTCGATCATTTCTGATCAGAGATCATTTGTTGCAGATCTTTTTAAGGTTTTACTTGCTGAGCTGATAGTAGCCACGATGGATAGTACACAGAGTACTGATCATATACCTTCTACTAGTGTAGTTACAGAGGTTGTCATAGAGATGATTCAGACCCCACCTGAGAACAAGGCTTTACCATCAATGTTGAAGTATGCCTTCCTTACAGGTCCCCCCAAATGTTTCCGATCGTAGTTGACCGATGAACAAGAATCTCGCGTGCTAGATGTTCTTAAGAGAAACCGTAAGGCCATTGAATGGATTATTTCGGATCTCCATGGGATTAGTCCTACTTTGTGCTCGCATCATATCCACTTAGAGGATGACTGTAAACTCTCCCGTGAATGTCAACGCTGTCTAAATCCGAATATAAGGGAGGTTGTCATGAAAGAGATCAGGAAATGGTGTGATGTTGGATTTATTTATCCCATTTTGGATTCCAAGTGGGTCAATCCTTTACACGTAGTCCCGAAGAAATCTGGGATTACTATCGTAAAGAACGACCGTCGTAAGGATATTCCGACCTGTATACCTACTTCATGGTGTGTCTGTGTAGATCACATGCACCTAAATTCAGCTACCAAGAAGGATCACTTTCTGCTGCCCTTTATTGATCAGAGTATTGAGAGGTTGGCAGGAAAAGAGTTCTTATGTTTCTTGGATGGGTACTCAGGGTATAACTAGGTTGCTATCGCTCCTGAGGATCAGGAGAAAACTACTTTCACTTGTCCGTTCGACACCTATGCCTTTAGACGGATGCCCTTTGGATTATGTAACACCCCCGCTACATTCCAAAGGTGTATGTTGGCCATTTTTGCTGACATGGTGGGTAGTTTTCTAGAGGTCTTCATAGATGATTTCTCGGTCTACGGGGATAGTTTTAACACATGTTTTGCTCATTTAGACCGAGTCCTTCAATGTTGTTGTGAGGTAAACCTAGTGCTCTCGTTGGAGAAGAGTCACTTTATGGTGACTAATGGGATTGTACTGCGCCACGTAATCTCCAAACAAGGTATGGAGGTTGACCCGTCAAAGATTGATATGATATCCTAGCTAGAGCCACCACATAATTTGAAGCAGTTGAGGTCATTTTTGGGACATTTGGATTTTATAGGCGATTTATTAAGGACTTCAGCAAGATCACCACACCTTTGACTAAGCTTCTGTGTAAGGAGAGTTAGTTTGTTGTTGATGAGAAAGTCCTCCTTGCATTCCATCAGATGAAAGACATGGTTACTAGTGCTCATGTCCTACAACCACTTGATTGGTCTCTTCCCTTTGAGATCATGATGGATTCGTCAGATTTTGCAGTTGGAGCTATTTTAGGGCACGGAAGGGATGTGATACCATTTGCTATACACTATGCTAGTAAGACTCTGGGTGAGGCACAACATAATTATACAGTTACAGAGAAGGAGATGTTAACATTTGCGTTTGGATTAGAGAAGTTCATATCTTACCTTCTTGTTTCTCATGTTATTGTGTACATGAATCACACTACCATACGATACTTATATTTGATGGATCCTTCTTTTCCAAGAGTTTATTTAAAGATACAAGACAAACCTGGAGTGAAAAATGTTATGGCAGTTCACCTTTCCTGCATTACAGATGCAGAGACTTCTGAGCAGAGCATGATTCCTATTTCAGAGACCTTTCCAGATGAGACCATTTTGTCTATGGACCCACTCCCATGGTATGGTGATATTGTGAACTATGTTGTCTCTAGAAAATTTCCACAAGATTGGTTGAATCATAAGGTAGATACATTTTTGTCTGGTATCAATTTTTACCAATGGGAGAATCCGTACCTGTTTCGTGAGGGTGAGGATTGTATCTGGAGAAGGTTCATTCCTCAGGAGGAATGCACCAGTGTATTTGAGCACTGCCACAAACTAGAGTTTGGTGGGCATCATTCGGGGAAGCGCACGACAACGAAGATTTTACAAAGCGACCTATGGTGGCCAACATTATTTAAGGATGCTACAAAATATGTTCAAGGTTGTACTGACTGTCAAAAGATGGGAGGAACTATTGGTTCCAAAGATACCATGCCCTTAAGGTATATACATATTTCTTATTTTTGATGCTTGGGGCATAGACTTCATGGGCCCATTTCCTGTCAGTCAAGAATTTCAATACATCTTGCTTGTCGTGGATTATGTTAGTCGATGGGTGGAGGCTATCCCCACTCGAGCCACTGATAGTCGTACGATGTGTTACTTTCTCAAGGACCATATTATTGCACGGTTTGGGATTCCCAAGTGAAGGATATGGAAATAATCCTCAAGCACATCATGGAAGCATGAGCGTCGTATCGAATACGACGAAGAACGACTAGTCGTACTAGTTGTTCGATGCAGCGGAATTTAAAAAATTTTCATGCGATGAAACCACATGATCCAAGAACGATTCTCGGATTGTTTCATCTATAACCACAACAAGTATAATGTAATACCTCTTGAAGCATGGTTGATCAAGTCCCTACAAAAAAGAGACCTCCTATCTCAAGTCCGATCGTCGGAGAAGTAGCTTACGAGCGCGCAGATGAGTCGCGTGATCCTCGCAATCCAACAAGATGATCCAAGCATGGTGAACTCCGGATCTCATCGTACGAAATCAAACGTCTTCTTCGTGAGCGTTGCACTCCAAGAAGACGGAGCATCGAAGAACGTCGAAGCGGCGACGCGGTGGCGTAGGCGACGACGATGATCTCCCCTAGGGTTTGGTGGACGACCACCAAGTAGAGGGAGAGGGAGTTAGCGTGTGGTGAGAAAAAGAGAGAGAGAGATGTGCTTCCAAAAGCATGTACAAGAGAGCATGGTATGCCTCTCTATTTATAGGGTTTTAGGATCCATGGATCTCAATCCATCAGATCCTAGCGACTTAATTCTTTGAGTCCACAAGACTATGTTCACATGCCATCTTGATTATTCTATGTAGAATATTTAACAACACACACACATGATTCTTCTAGACCATAGATTAACTTGGACAAGCACTCTATACGTAGCTCTTCATGGATGAGGTGTTGAGGGGGCATAATCCTTTGGCTTGGGGTAGCACATGAGTGTGTAATAACAAATGGAAATATCAATCTTCCTCCAGGGAGGGCAGTGCATCTCAACCTAGTCTAGTAGCATTGAGGTCTAAAGTCAGGATGCTGTGGGGTTGCAATAATGCTTCAAAAGAGGGACAGTCTACTGGATCATAAGAAAAACTCCTTATGTACATGTTGCACCCTTGTATATATTTAAAAAATGCAAAAACTCCAAAAAAATGGACATACCTGGTTGAAAATAAAATGCCTGCCAGAGTGTATAGTCAATAAGCAAGGATGAGCTTCAAATTCAAATTATTGTGAGCTTTCAGTTGGATGACTTGGCTGCACTAGTCATGCATCCAAGGGTAGGTAGATACACTGGCTACCATCCATTTTTTTCTCTATCTCCTCTCCTTGAGCTGATTGCACTTGAACTTAGAAGGGAATATCCCCGCTCCTCGAGGAAAGAGTTGCTAGATCGGAGGACTAGAGTTACCTTGTTGAGGGAGGATGTTTCTTTATCACTTTTGAGGTGAAGAGCTATATTTCACATACACCATACAAGTAAAGATTCATAGTCATAATAACTTGTGTATGTAGACTTGTTTTGACCTAACTGTTGAGGCGAATTGAATAGGAGTATTGTGAACTTGAGGGCTGTTAGGTTGTAAATCCATTTCTCAATAAGGTTCCGCCACATGAATAATACAAAGGTCTGATCGAGTTCCATACTACAATTTTACGAAGATAATTTTAATACTCATTATTGTTCTAAGTTCTTTATTTTTTCTTTATTCTTTTCTTTTTCTTTTATTCACTTATTCTTTCAAATAAGTGTTTGCTAAAGGACTACCAAAGGTAAAGCATAGGGGGATGATAAATCTGCATTTCATCATCTTTATTCATTTATTTTAGCTTAAAATCCCTTATAAAATACCTGTAAATGTCATTAATTTCATTCTTTTACTAACTCTAATTATTGTATAAATATTGTATATTTATCACTATTTTATCTAAAATAAATAAATAAATAATAAAAGAAAAATAAATAAAACAAAGTATTGTATATATGCAATAGATTCAAGCTGAATCAGACCCCGAGAGAAGGTCAAGACTTGACCTGATCAACAAGGAAGAAAGTAAGGGGAGATAACACGTAACTACCAGAAAAATCCAGAAAATTCACTTGTCGCATGTATATTCAACACTTGTACATTATTGTCTATATTACACACTCTTTAATTTATTACCAAGTAATTTTTAAATAAAAATTACTTTTTCTTGAAATTTATGTATAAAATTCTTTTGTAAATAATAAAAATAATTGCAATTAAAATATGTGTATATCGTGTAAATAACATTACTTTCCAAAAGCCACAAAGTATAAACTTCCAAGATCAATATCTGCTCCACCAAGACTCCAAATTCATCAAACTCACTTTCATTATATTATGAAGTAAGCTATCTTTAAAATGAAGATGATTTCCATAAAAATCAGAGTTTAGGTGTGAAATGTGGTCAATTGGGGTATTATTATATAAATACCTATGTATACTATGTATATTTGCATCAAAAAACCTATGTATACTATGTATATTTTGTAATTAATGATTTATTTTGTGCATATATGTAAATATTGTATTTTTAACTAATTGTAAATATTATATATAACTCATATAAAATACAAATAAAAAACACAAAATCAAAAATCAACAAAATAAAAACATGTATATATTGTATATGTATCACCATGTATATACTGTACATATACCTATTTAATTAACCTAATAAATTAACTCTTAAAAATCAATTAAAAAACCATTAAACCCTTGTAAAACATTGTAAATAAATAAAATATCAAACTGCCATATCTATTTATGTAAATATTTAATTAAAAATCAAAATCCCGTATATATAGGTATACATAACTATAAATATTTTAACCCTTGTAAATATATTATTTAATTAAAAAAATCACTAAAATTAACTTTAATTTATTATTAACAATTTTTTATTTATATTATTTTTTAAATTCATGTTCGATTTTTATTTATTTATTTAACCATTTCTCCTTATTTTGTTGTTATCCCTATTTTATCCGATCCTAGGCACACCCTGATTGGCCAATCCCGGTCTGTTGACCCGGGTCAACTGGTTGGTCTGACACCTTCTCTTCCGTTAACCTCGCGTCCGCCGTTATTTCACCTAATTTCCCACGTACCTCTGATCGATAACTCCTCCTGATTCTTTCTCCATTCTTCACGCTCGAGCATTCCTCTCACTCACCAGCCCCTCATCTCCACCTATCACTCCATGATCTGCGTCTATTTTGAATTTCAAATTCCATCGAACTTCACCCTATAAATTTCACCCCTCCACCTCCTGCGAGGCGTTGATCCTACTTAGGCCTTGTTTTCACCGGAGATTGAGTGACGGGGATCACCTCCAGTGACAGAAGAGACGTCCTCCAATCAGGAGCGTAAGAGGAGCGTCAATTGCCAAGATCCATTACCTCGCCGGATACATCCGCCACGTGGTTTCGCCACTCTGTCGCCTATCACAGATCGAGGTGATTTATTTCTCTCTTCTATTCCGTATGTATATTAGATGGTTTATCTTTAATTCAACACTTATCTCTTGCTTTGATTTCATTCTAATCAATCAGATCAGAGTTCTATCTTCAACCTCCGATCTGCACGATCGGAGGTATTCCAATTAGTTTTAATCACTTCCGACCACGCCTACACCTCCGCCCATCTATTCTCCATCTCTTCCATCCTCTGCCCACCTTCAGATCATCACGGATATGAAGGCCAGTCTCCCTTCCAACCACCCTACATTGAAGACTCCCATCCATCCACCTTCTCTCACGTTCTTGACCTAATTCATCGGTTGGAAGCTTTGTTCGAGCCTACGCTTTCATTTACAGGGTCTGAGAGCATAGAAACATCATCGAATCGAGGAAGGAGGTTCATGGAGCATGCATTGTTCACCACCTTCCAGATCCCAGATCTAGTGGTTTCACGTAGATCAAAGGTTCACATCAAATGCGAAACACTCATAGCTTTCACCTGGGCGTATTTGAGGAAAATCTGGTGCAAGACGAGCGAGCTGCAGCCGCTCGCATTTCCCGGGGAAGACCTACTTCCCAGTTATTCCAGATGTCCTTACAGTCGCACGATCGAGAAAGCAACATCAGATTAGATCCTGACCGTTCAAAAGGCCCCAAATCCAAGCCACTTGATCTTATTTCCATATTGGATCTTACCCATTCAAGCATGATTCAACATCAACCATCTGATCAGAGCCCCTGCACATCAGAACCATCCAACGTTCCAGGTCATTTAAGGGTATTTTTACGCCTGATCCCCTGTCTTTAATTTATTTTTAAATAAGTCCCTACGAGGCACGCGCCATCTTGTCTTTGAACATTTGCATGTTTGCGCTTCATTTTTATTTTAATTGCATTTAAATCCTGTTTGAATTGTAACACGTGTATAGCATGTGACTTTTGGTTTATTTGCAATATATTGTCTGCTGTTTTAAGTTATTGTTTGGACCTTGTAAATATTTTTTCACATTTAAGTCCAGTCCAGCGAGGCACGTGCTCGCATGCGTGTTTTCTTAGGGTTTTTGCATATTTCACCTGCACCTTTTTTTATTATTATTTAGTCTACAAAGTTTAAATATTTGCATTGAGGTTCATGTGAGTCTGTATTTAATTATGTCTTTAAAATCAAATAAAAAATGTCAAAACATGTCTGAAAATTCTAAAAATATCATATTGCATCATATTAATTTGCTTTTGCATACATAAATTGCATATTGCATTTTCACCATTTTACTATTTATAAAAATTTAGAAACTTCGTAAAAATATCCCATTTACATTAAAAAGGCCATAAAAATTAAAAAAACTTTCTCTATTTTTTTAAAAATTACTGTACATTTATTTCAATTCAATTTAATTTCTATCACATTTTCGTAATTTTATTCATCATAAAAACCATAAAAATCATAAAACTCTTAAAAACATTAAAAATTCCTTAAAATCTTTTAAAAGTTCAAAAAGTCACAAAATGGCTTTCTGGAAAATGTAAAAAAATCTTTCATTCTGCATATATTTCAACTATTTTTAACCTTATTTTTTATTTTAAACATAAAAAAATATTCAGCTTGTTTTCTGTTTACTTTATTTTCTATTTTTGATTTATATAAATGCTTTAAAATTTTTGAAAAAATGGAAAAATAGGAAACAAAATCAGAAAAAGTTTAGAAACCTAAAAATAATTTGTCTAATTTTCTAGTTATTTTTGACATAATTGAAAAATACAAAAAAGAGTTGAGTGTATATCTATTTTGATTTTTCTTTACTTATTTCATTATTTTTAAAAATAAAAAAATAAAAAAATCTTTTGCAAAATTAAAATAAAAAATTTAAATCAGAAAACCAAATAAAAAAGTATAATATTAAAACAATAAATATGTGATTCAAAAACACAACAACCAAGCGTAGTGTGCATAGAGATTCCTTCATTCTTTCATTGATTTTTCATTGCCTAGAATATGCCTCGGATTTTTGTAGCCTCCCTGAGTTCGATCCTGTTAGCTATACATGTAAATTAAATAGCAAATTCTCTTTGTACATTTTCTTCTTTATTTATTTTTTGCTTGAGAATTGAATAATTTTTTATTGACACATCTTTGGATTGCAACAACCGCATTTCATTTGTGATTAATTCATTGTAATAAAAGCCCGAAAAAGTTTGCTCAACAATATGATACATGCTTTTGAAAAGCATAAGATTGATAACAACTCCCAATGATCGAATGAGAAACTTAATGAGAAAACCCTAAAGAATACAGTTCAAATAAGATCAGAACTTCAAGTTTAATCAAGCTCTTTAAGTATACGTGATGTACGAGTATTGGGAATACTCGAGGGGGTTGTGATCTTAATCGATTATATATCATAGTGCTTCCATTCTGAGAGAGTGATATAATAGGTTTCGATTTTAGTGACTACATTGAGTAGACTAGTTATCCAATCTTGATCCAAATTTTGGACATTGATCTAAATGAGATTCGGATGTAATGAGAAGATTGGATATACTATCTGACATGATCAAACATCTCTGAGAGGCCTCCTCAATCTGGATGTGAGATTAGATATACTATACAAGTCACTATACACCATGCATAAAATAAATTAAATAAATGGAAATAAATAATCAAAGTGAGTGAAATATGCACATGAAATGATAGGTCAAAATCAACAAATATGTACAATGCACAGTTAGGTCCCAAAATTCAGTTTTCACAAATGAACTCTGATTCTTTTAACCCGGGTCTTAATTTGTAGATAATTGAATGTATATTAATTCGGAAGTAAGTACAGTTCATTTGGTATGGCAATCGTTATGTCAACCGCTCTCGGCTCTTAGATATCTGCAATCAAGTGCATCAAAAATGATGCTCAAACAATAATTACATTGAGCTAAAATTTATTATACCCTACAAAATGATATGTATAGTATGCAAGTGTAGGGGTCGAACCACGAAGAAGTAATAGGGATAGCCACAAAAACTGACAATCAAGAGAAAAATCAGCAATTTTTTTTGTGTTTTATTGGGATTTTTTAATTTTATGGGTTTTAAATTATTTATATTTTATTTGTTTTTATTTTTATAATTTTAAATTTTCTTTTTTATATTTTCTGAATTTCTTATTTTCTTTTTAATATATATATATATAATATTTAATAGATATATATAAGTATATAAAGATAATATGTATACTATAATAGATATACATGATATAAATATATAATATATAAACTAGAAAAATAACCTAAAGTACAAACTTTTTTATTTTTAAGGGGTTTAAAATATTTAGAGTATTTTTAATAATGATTATTATATTAGTAATAATATGATTATATAGCTATATAAATATAATGTTGGCTTTTATATCTATAGATATAACTATAAATAGTCAAAATGGATAAAATAAAATCTTTTTGTGTTTATAATATTTTTTTTCCATTTTTTAATTTTCTTGCAATTTTTTCTATTTTATTTGTATTATTAATTTATTAAAAAAGTCAAAACAATGAATAATAATACTATGTTGAATTATTTTGGAATTTAAAAATAGGAAAAGACCTCAAAAATTTCCAAAACTAATTTTAGTATATAATAAAAGTAAAATACATAAATAGAAATGGCCATTTCTGGATTTGTAATTTTTTTAAATAATTTTTATAAGTATTTTGGAGCTTTTAATTTTTAATGTTTTCTTTTGTATTTTTAGTGATTTTTGTTATGAAGTTGCAAAATTCAATAATAAATGTACTCTTATTTTTTAGAATTTTTCAAAAATATTTATAATTATTTTTGCATTTTTAACGCAAATAGGAGAAATATGCAATATTTTTGAATTTTTTAAAATTAGAAAAATACTTTTGATTACCTCATAAAAAATATATGTTATTTAATATAGGTTTGGGCACTTATAATAATTTTCTTATTTTTTGGATGCAAAATATTATTTTTAATAATAAAAATACAAGAAATAAAAATTAATGTTCTGGTAGGGACTAATTACAATTAAAATAAATGAAAGATGCATTCTAGAATACAAGTTAAAAGCTCAAGGGTATACACATAAAATTCCCTAATACTCAATTAATAACATATGGGCAGGTGTATAAATGCAATATTAGAAAAGGTATAGGGCCTACTTGCAAATCTTCCAAAAATTATAACACTTAATTACAAAATCCATGGAGTGGATAATGATAAATATCCACAGAGGGTCCTTTGCAAAATGTCCAGATCCCTCACGTTTATGTGTACGCAAGGTGATGTGGACATGATTCAGATACAAAAAAAATAAGTGTGATGGTTTTAATGTAAATATTACAAAAGTAATTGAACTACAACTAAATATTTGAGGACTAAAAACTAAATGCAAAAGGCGAGGTGTGGCGACACAAAATACCCCTCGAGGTGCGATCCAACGGCTGATGCACTTCCACTTGCTACACGTCACTCCCGATCGCACAATGAGAGTTCGCTGTGAACGGACTGGATTAGATCCAACAACTTGATCTAACGATTGAGGCGCTTCACATCCGACGTCTACTGTAATGTCTGGAGGAGGGCCACGATCGGATGACCATGAGCCAAGGAGGAAGAGCAAGGAAGAACTCCCAGTTGGGTAAACTTTGATCTGGCTTCCTAATCGACTATGGCCACCGGAGAGGCTCGGAGAAGGCGCAAAAGACAACTGGAAGGCCTCTGCGTCGACTAGGGTACTTAAATGGATATGGGAGCCATCGGTGGGGTCCTGAATGGCTCGAGACATTTAAGCTCCATAAGTACCTTGGTCGTGCAAAAATTCGACACAAGAAGGGTCCTCCGAGTCCAGAACCTGCAGAGATAGACACACAAGAGTAAAAGGAGGGTTCTGGGTTGGTTTTGTGCTAATAAGTAGAAGTGGTGTGCGGCAGAGGGTCTCCGGTGAGAGGCAGAATAGGAGATTCTGATCACTTGATCTGGAGGTGATCGAGATGAATGGAGGTGCCTGGGGCATTGTGAAGTTGAAGGGGAAGGAGATGGGGTGTTCAAATGAGGTGGAGGATGTCGGAGAACGATGGAACGGTGGCCGGAGCAGAAGCTCAGGCAAACTTCAAAATCTAATCTTGCAAAATAAAAGATGAGATTTAATGAACATAAAACCTAGACTATGCTAATGTTAACTCTAAGAATGAAAATAAACAAAAAAACTACAGCTCGACCTGAAGAACCAGTAGCCAAGGAGGAGCTCCGCCTGAAGGTCTCCGGCGATGCTTGGATCACCAACTCCTGCCTCTTCCTCTGCGCCAAATGGTCCTACTGACTTACTGCTGTCACCAGCAAGCTTGGGCACAAGATGATCTGGGGATTTTGAGGTGGAATTAGGATCAAATTCAAATTAAGGCAGTGGAGGAGTTTTATATAGGGACTGGTTTGACGAGTTTGCTCGATGACCGGGGCTCCATCGCTCGAGTAATGATCATGGCATGAAAGATCAATGAACGAGGAGCAATTTTGATGAAGGAATCATTCCCAGAAAGTGCAAGGGTCGTCAGAAAAAATCAAGGAAGTCAGGTGGTTAGCAGCTCTGACAGGTCTAGGGTGCTACAAGGGCTAGTTGACCGACGGGTCAACCAAGGTCGGGTCTCCATTGGGCCACGTAGGCCACTAGGCGATAATACAGAAAATAATTACAAAAACAATTCAAAAAGAAATAGTAAATGGTTTTATTATTATTTCTTAAAACATGAAAAATGTTTATTATTTTATGTAGTATTTTATGGTGATTTTTATCTATTTTTTCGAGTTAATTTATTATGTGTTACTTTTTGCATGTGCAAATATAAGTATATTTATCTATATATAGTGTATTCTATTTTTAGATTTTATTATTTTTATACACTCATTTCATATATTTATAACTTATTTAAATACACATACATATATATATTTATTATATTTTCCTTAAGTTATTTGTTAGTTTAAATAAGTATGTATATTTATTATATAGTATATAAATGTATAATTCCTCTATGTATTATAGTATACTTATTTATTTTAATGTATTTTGAATTATTTTATTTTTTATTAATTATGCACATGTATTTTAAATAATATTTATAAAATTAAAAATGTAAAGGACGTGAAAATAAAAGGGATAAATAAAATGATAATTTTATACAAGTATATTGCACAATGATGGCCCAAAACTTAACTTTTGCATCTTAACTCCAAATTGAATGAAAGCACTTTCATTAAATAAAGAATTTAATTTATGAATAGTAAAGGTTAGTTTGTTGAATTTTGAGCTTGTATGGAGAAGATATAGGTTTGTGAAGTTTTCATTGCGTCTTTTTTATTCTGAGTATTTTGGGCACACTGTGCATTATTTTTAAATGAAATAAATTTTGTATTTTTCTTTGTATTTTTATTAAGTTTCATGTTTAAAGTTTATTGATTTGAGGTATAATAAAATAAAATGGATCCCAAAACTTATTTACCGATGAATTGAAAATTAGAGTTTTGAGTATTTATTTCTCCCCTACTTTATTCCTTGTCGACGTAGTCATCATGATGCCTAGGTCTCGGGGTTTAGGGTCATTCAATACCTATGGTATTTCATTTTCTTTTCTGAGGTTTTGGGTCATTTAATACCTATGGTATTTCATTTTCTTTTCTTTTCTTTATTCTTTTATTTCAACATTAAATACAGTATTTTATAAAACATTTACAACATAAATAATTAATGTTATTTTACACAAATTAAGGTTATTTACATGCATTTAACTTGGTTTTAAAGGCCAAAATGAAAGAACAAAGTTGATGAAATGGAGATTCATCACCCCCCTATACTCGTCTTTGCTAGTCCCTAGAAAACACTTATGACTATAAATGTAAAGAAAGAAAAAAAAGAAAGAACTTGGAACAATTTCTGACTCTTAAACTTGTCTTATCAAAATCAAAGTTTGGAGCTCAATCAAGACCTTTGGATTCTTGGTTTATTCGGAACCACATCGAGGTTAGGAAATGTGACATAACATTCTATAAGTTCCATAGTCCTATTATCCACTTCCATTCATAGCCAGGTCAGAGGCATCTTCTCTGTCGTATACTCTTGCTACTTTGATATGACAGATCCATTTGTGTGAATTTTTCAGTTGTTCCCAGATAAACCGCTGAACCATAAAAGAGTATGCTCTCCTAGTAGCTTGTCCTCGTGGAGACATATATTTCCTTCTAAGGTCAGGTGCTTCCAGTCTTTACAACCGAAAGGGGGAGAAACTAGAAGAATGGGAAAAGAGGTGGGAATGGACTAGTGTAGTCTTCATTCCCTTGTGAAGCTTGATCAGTGTAATCGTGTCTTCACCAAGAAACAAGTTTTTTCTGTAAGCTCCATATTTTTGTGGAATTTTCGATTTAGGCTTCTTCTTTGGATTTTTCTTTGACTTAGCATTGCTCTGAATTCTTGCTTGTGCCTCGATGGATATATAGCTTTTTGGTCCGTCCATGTTTTGAGGTCTTGGAAAAGTTACTCCAGCAGACCATTCCACATCCGAAGCATTGTCTCCATCCAGTCTCCAGTCTTTAGATATCATGGCTACTTGAAGAAGTGCGCTAGAGTAGTGGTTTCAGCAATCCTCAAGAATGGTTCCTGTGCCACCCTTGACGATGCGGCCTAGCATCATCCCAATTTAGACTCCAAGATCTTTCAACAATGCATCTTGGTTGAGCTAAGTGTTAAATGCGAGGTTTCTAGTCAAGCCAATATCTCAAGAGTTGTACATATGATATGAAGGTTTCTAGTTAGATACAATGAATTGACTCATGAACATAGTTTTATGGAACCTAAAGAATTAAGTCAAGTTGACCTGAAGTATCCTAATTCCAATCCTTAATGGGTTCCTATGAAATTAAGTGGATTAAGGTCTATACTAAGCTCCAACCTTCAGACTTTATTTAAGTCTTGTTCAGTTGTCTTGATCATTTTGAAAAATGCAAATGCTACGTACAATACAAGATGAATCTTTTTGTGAAACCATTTTTTATTCTGAGTTTTTTTTGGATTTTTGGAAAAAGATTTGCAAATTTTTATGCAGGTTTTTGAAAAGATTTTGCAATTTTTTATGTATTTTTAGATAGAGATCAGTAAAATATTATAGGCAAACATTTACATGGGGTTGCTTCTATATTTACAAGAGTCAGATATACTTTACATTGGGAATTTACAAGTTGACTTTTAGTGGTTATTTATGCAAAATTTATATTCAGGTTTTCTACAATTTTATGAAGATTTTTAGTTGAGCTATTATGTACATGAGGTTCCAAAAACATTTGAAATCATTTTTACAAATATTTTGAAAACTTATTTTTGCAAATAATTTGACAAATATTTTACAAACATTTACAAATTATGAAAATCATTTTAAGTATTTTTCAAACAGTATATATATATTTCAAAGTATTTTTACAACCATTTTTCAATTCATTTGCAAATAGATTTTCAAAAAATGTATTTACATAAATAAACAAATTTTTGACAAATAAAATATTTTACAAAGGTTTGAAAATGTTTTGCAAAAGTTTTCCCAACAGATTTCAAAAGATTTTCAATCCATTTTCAACCATTTTCAAATCATTTTGCAAAATATTTTTAACCTGATTTAATACTTGTATTTATAAAAAATTGTGTGTATTTTATTAATTAGTCATATTATTGAAAATACGCAAGTACGAGTTATGGCTAAAGTATATACAACCTATACACAACCCCCTATAATTAGTTTGAGTTATGTACTCATAGAAGGAAGACAGAACTCATACTGAGTATAGAAAAGCCTATACTACAACGACTAAATAATGAAATAATGAAGAATTGACCACCCCCTATACTTAGGATCAAATAATCCTAAGTATAACAACTGTACACAAGACGGGGAGGGTCAAGGGTGGGAATGTATGAAATCATCAGCTCGACATGTCTCCCCCTATACTTAGGGTAAAATATCCCTAAGTATAGACGGAATATCAAGAGTTGAGGAGACATGTGGGGGATTAGAGAATGAACAACTCGAGGTACCCGTCCCTATATACTTAGGACAAAGTACATCCTAACTATAGCATTAATGAAAGGGACGAGAACTTCTCAGAAGAATTAGAAATAAGAAACGGAAAAGAAGAAAAGAAGAAAAGAAGAAAAGAAAATTATTATTATGTGATTTTTAGCTCAAGTATCCGATCCACCTGTAACTGTGAGCTCTTCCTGAAATACCATTTGAATCAAAATGATAACATACATGAATGTATCGTGCTCTAGGTACGGCTTCAGCAACTGTCCGTTGACGAAAAAAGTTGTGGTGCGTCAAGTGACAATTTAGATATAAAGATGCTTATGTTGTCACACAGAGTTTTCACTATAATAGGCCCAGTCTACTTGCTCTTCAGTTTGCCTGGAAAGATTTTTAACTTTGTGTAAAATATCCACACCATCTGCCCAGGCTCGAAAATCTTCCTTCGGATGTGTTTATCATGCCTTTTATTAACTTCCTCCTTGTACATAAGGTTGTTGTAGTACGCATTGTGAATTCTAACATGCAATTCGTATCAACTTTTCAATTCTTTCCAGCTTTTCAAAATCCAAGTTACACATGTTCAAAGTCAATAAGGATTTATGAATTAATTCCATGGAAAGGTGACATGTCTTGCCATATACAAGGCAGTAGGGAGACATGCCTAGAGGAGACTTTTACGATGTGCGGTAAGCCCAAAGAACTAAGTCGAGCAACTGTGACCAGTTCTTCCTATCAGGTCGCACAAGTTTCTACATGATAGTCTTAATCTCCCCGTTTAAGCATTTAGCTAAGCCATTCGATTGTGGGTGGTACGATGTAGCTACACGATGTTCAATGACGAATTCTTTGTTTAGATTCTTGACCTCTTTATCCATAAAATGGATTCTGTAGGACTTGTAAGCCCTTGTCGACCCATTAATGATATAAAAGTTATTGTTTTATCATGTCCATCTGAAAGAAATATTGAATGAATGAATTTTACTATTAAGGTCTCTTTGTACAATTAGAGTTTCGTACCATGGCCATATTGAACACCAAGCAGTTGAGAGGACACAACTGACTTCAAACATGTTAAAAATCTCCAGTATGAAAAAGTGATGACAATCTTTCTCTAAGGACTGATTTCCAACCGACTTCTTGATCCAGGTCCTCTACATAGGAATGAGGATTAAGAAGTGTTGGAATAATCAAGTCAAAGAGTTGACTTGATAATGTCGAGATAAACTAAGACCTGAATCGTAACTGTCACGATCAGGCATACATCATTTGACCTGAGACAAATATGCATCTACATATTTGACAGACCAATAGATTGGTGACCTAGCCAAGGTCCATATATTGGCGGGTTGGTGTGCATATGAAGTCATATGAGATGTATGATCTCTAGAAGGAATCATACATGTTCATACATGATGAACCAGGAAACAGAGGCAACTCATGAGACGATTTAGGGTTAAAATAAATTCCATGCATGGTCGTCTTATTTATGAAATAAGACGCGAATTCAAGATATTAATATATGGTTTGGAAAGTATATAATTAATATTGTCGCTCAATTATCGAATTAGAAATCTATTGACATATTCTAAAGAAGACAGTCAAACCATGGTTTGAACTTCGGAATTATCAATCTTCCAGTGTGAAGGATGGATGAGTATCTAGAATATTCAGGGTTACTTTTTTTGTTATAATAGATCATCTACCATGACACTTCCATACCGAAGAAGTGATGAAAATTGATGGCTTTTAGTGGCTCCATTTTAGTGCTTCCATTCTGAGAGAGTGATATAATAGGTTTCGATTTTAGTGACTACATTGAGTAGACTAGTTATCCAATCTTGATCCAAATTTTGGACATTGATCTAAATGAGATTCGGATGTAATGAGAAGATTGGATATACTATCTGACATGATCAAACATCTCTGAGAGGCCTCCTCAATCTGGATGTGAGATTAGATATACTATACAAGTCACTATACACCATGCATAAAATAAATTAAATAAATGGAAATAAATAATCAAAGTGAGTGAAATATGCACATGAAATGATAGGTCAAAATCAACAAATATGTACAATGCACAGTTAGGTCCCAAAATTCAGTTTTCACAAATGAACTCTGATTCTTTTAACCCGGGTCTTAATTTGTAGATAATTGAATGTATATTAATTCGGAAGTAAGTACAGTTCATTTGGTATGGCAATCGTTATGTCAACCGCTCTCGGCTCTTAGATATCTGCAATCAAGTGCATCAAAAATGATGCTCAAACAATAATTACATTGAGCTAAAATTTATTATACCCTACAAAATGATATGTATAGTATGCAAGTGTAGGGGTCGAACCACGAAGAAGTAATAGGGATAGCCACAAAAACTGACAATCAAGAGAAAAATCAGCAATTTTTTTTGTGTTTTATTGGGATTTTTTAATTTTATGGGTTTTAAATTATTTATATTTTATTTGTTTTTATTTTTATAATTTTAAATTTTCTTTTTTATATTTTCTGAATTTCTTATTTTCTTTTTAATATATATATAATATTTAATAGATATATATAAGTATATAAAGATAATATGTATACTATAATAGATATACATGATATAAATATATAATATATAAACTAGAAAAATAACCTAAAGTACAAACTTTTTTATTTTTAAGGGGTTTAAAATATTTAGAGTATTTTTAATAATGATTATTATATTAGTAATAATATGATTATATAGCTATATAAATATAATGTTGGCTTTTATATCTATAGATATAACTATAAATAGTCAAAATGGATAAAATAAAATCTTTTTGTGTTTATAATATTTTTTTTCCATTTTTTAATTTTCTTGCAATTTTTTCTATTTTATTTGTATTATTAATTTATTAAAAAAGTCAAAACAATGAATAATAATACTATGTTGAATTATTTTGGAATTTAAAAATAGGAAAAGACCTCAAAAATTTCCAAAACTAATTTTAGTATATAATAAAAGTAAAATACATAAATAGAAATGGCCATTTCTGGATTTGTAATTTTTTTAAATAATTTTTATAAGTATTTTGGAGCTTTTTAATTTTTAATGTTTTCTTTTGTATTTTTAGTGATTTTTGTTATGAAGTTGCAAAATTCAATAATAAATGTACTCTTATTTTTTAGAATTTTTCAAAAAATATTTATAATTATTTTTGCATTTTTAACGCAAATAGGAGAAATATGCAATATTTTTGAATTTTTTTAAAATTAGAAAAATACTTTTGATTACCTCATAAAAAATATATGTTATTTAATATAGGTTTGGGCACTTATAATAATTTTCTTATTTTTTGGATGCAAAATATTATTTTTAATAATAAAAATACAAGAAATAAAAATTAATGTTCTGGTAGGGACTAATTACAATTAAAATAAATGAAAGATGCATTCTAGAATACAAGTTAAAAGCTCAAGGGTATACACATAAAATTCCCTAATACTCAATTAATAACATATGGGCAGGTGTATAAATGCAATATTAGAAAAGGTATAGGGCCTACTTGCAAATCTTCCAAAAATTATAACACTTAATTACAAAATCCATGGAGTGGATAATGATAAATATCCACAGAGGGTCCTTTGCAAAATGTCCAGATCCCTCACGTTTATGTGTACGCAAGGTGATGTGGACATGATTCAGATACAAAAAAAATAAGTGTGATGGTTTTAATGTAAATATTACAAAAGTAATTGAACTACAACTAAATATTTGAGGACTAAAAACTAAATGCAAAAGGCGAGGTGTGGCGACACAAAATACCCCTCGAGGTGCGATCCAACGGCTGATGCACTTCCACTTGCTACACGTCACTCCCCGATCGCACAATGAGAGTTCGCTGTGAACGGACTGGATTAGATCCAACAACTTGATCTAACGATTGAGGCGCTTCACATCCGACGTCTACTGTAATGTCTGGAGGAGGGCCACGATCGGATGACCATGAGCCAAGGAGGAAGAGCAAGGAAGAACTCCCAGTTGGGTAAACTTTGATCTGGCTTCCTAATCGACTATGGCCACCGGAGAGGCTCGGAGAAGGCGCAAAAGACAACTGGAAGGCCTCTGCATCGACTAGGGTACTTAAATGGATATGGGAGCCATCGGTGGGGTCCTGAATGGCTCGAGACATTTAAGCTCCATAAGTACCTTGGTCGTGCAAAAATTCGACACAAGAAGGGTCCTCCGAGTCCAGAACCTGCAGAGATAGACACACAAGAGTAAAAGGAGGGTTCTGGGTTGGTTTTGTGCTAATAAGTAGAAGTGGTGTGCGGCAGAGGGTCTCCGGTGAGAGGCAGAATAGGAGATTCTGATCACTTGATCTGGAGGTGATCGAGATGAATGGAGGTGCCTGGGGCATTGTGAAGTTGAAGGGGAAGGAGATGGGGTGTTCAAATGAGGTGGAGGATGTCGGAGAACGATGGAACGGTGGCCGGAGCAGAAGCTCAGGCAAACTTCAAAATCTAATCTTGCAAAATAAAAGATGAGATTTAATGAACATAAAACCTAGACTATGCTAATGTTAACTCTAAGAATGAAAATAAACAAAAAAACTACAGCTCGACCTGAAGAACCAGTAGCCAAGGAGGAGCTCCGCCTGAAGGTCTCCGGCGATGCTTGGATCACCAACTCCTGCCTCTTCCTCTGCGCCAAATGGTCCTACTGACTTACTGCTGTCACCAGCAAGCTTGGGCACAAGATGATCTGGGGATTTTGAGGTGGAATTAGGATCAAATTCAAATTAAGGCAGTGGAGGAGTTTTATATAGGGACTGGTTTGACGAGTTTGCTCGATGACCGGGGCTCCATCGCTCGAGTAATGATCATGGCATGAAAGATCAATGAACGAGGAGCAATTTTGATGAAGGAATCATTCCCAGAAAGTGCAAGGGTCGTCAGAAAAAATCAAGGAAGTCAGGTGGTTAGCAGCTCTGACAGGTCTAGGGTGCTACAAGGGCTAGTTGACCGACGGGTCAACCAAGGTCGGGTCTCCATTGGGCCACGTCGGCCACTAGGCGATAATACAGAAAATAATTACAAAAACAATTCAAAAAGAAATAGTAAATGGTTTTATTATTATTTCTTAAAACATGAAAAATGTTTATTATTTTATGTAGTATTTTATGGTGATTTTTATCTATTTTTTCGAGTTAATTTATTATGTGTTACTTTTTGCATGTGCAAATATAAGTATATTTATCTATATATAGTGTATTCTATTTTTAGATTTTATTATTTTATACACTCATTTCATATATTTATAACTTATTTAAATACACATACATATATATATTTATTATATTTTCCTTAAGTTATTTGTTAGTTTAAATAAGTATGTATATTTATTATATAGTATATAAATGTATAATTCCTCTATGTATTATAGTATACTTATTTATTTTAATGTATTTTGAATTATTTTATTTTTTATTAATTATGCACATGTATTTTAAATAATATTTATAAAATTAAAAATGTAAAGGACGTGAAAATAAAAGGGATAAATAAAATGATAATTTTATACAAGTATATTGCACAATGATGGCCCAAAACTTAACTTTTGCATCTTAACTCCAAATTGAATGAAAGCACTTTCATTAAATAAAGAATTTAATTTATGAATAGTAAAGGTTAGTTTGTTGAATTTTGAGCTTGTATGGAAAAGATATAGGTTTGTGAAGTTTTCATTGCGCCTTTTTTATTCTGAGTATTTTGGGCACACTGTGCATTATTTTTAAATGAAATAAATTTTGTATTTTTCTTTGTATTTTTATTAAGTTTCATGTTTAAAGTTTATTGATTTGAGGTATAATAAAATAAAATGGATCCCAAAACTTATTTACCGATGAATTGAAAATTAGAGTTTTGAGTATTTATTTCTCCCCTACTTTATTCCTTGTCGACGTAGTCATCATGATGCCTAGGTCTCGGGGTTTAGGGTCATTCAATACCTATGGTATTTCATTTTCTTTTCTGAGGTTTTGGGTCATTTAATACCTATGGTATTTCATTTTCTTTTCTTTTCTTTATTCTTTTATTTCAACATTAAATACAGTATTTTATAAAACATTTACAACATAAATAATTAATGTTATTTTACACAAATTAAGGTTATTTACATGCATTTAACTTGGTTTTAAAGGCCAAAATGAAAGAACAAAGTTGATGAAATGGAGATTCATCACCCCCCTATACTCGTCTTTGCTAGTCCCTAGAAAACACTTATGACTATAAATGTAAAGAAAGAAAAAAAAGAAAGAACTTGGAACAATTTCTGACTCTTAAACTTGTCTTATCAAAATCAAAGTTTGGAGCTCAATTAAGACCTTTGGATTCTTGGTTTATTCGGAACCACATCGAGGTTAGGAAATGTGACATAACATTCTATAAGTTCCATAGTCCTATTATCCACTTCCATTCATAGCCAGGTCAGAGGCATCTTCTCTGTCGTATACTCTTGCTACTTTGATATGACAGATCCATTTGTGTGAATTTTTCAGTTGTTCCCAGATAAACCGCTGAACCATAAAAGAGTATGCTCTCCTAGTAGCTTGTCCTCGTGGAGACATATATTTCCTTCTAAGGTCAGGTGCTTCCAGTCTTTACAACCGAAAGGGGGAGAAACTAGAAGAATGGGAAAAGAGGTGGGAATGGACTAGTGTAGTCTTCATTCCCTTGTGAAGCTTGATCAGTGTAATCGTGTCTTCACCAAGAAACAAGTTTTTTCTGTAAGCTCCATATTTTTGTGGAATTTTCGATTTAGGCTTCTTCTTTGGATTTTTCTTTGACTTAGCATTGCTCTGAATTCTTGCTTGTGCCTCGATGGATATATAGCTTTTTGGTCCGTCCATGTTTTGAGGTCTTGGAAAAGTTACTCCAGCAGACCATTCCACATCCGAAGCATTGTCTCCATCCAGTCTCCAGTCTTTAGATATCATGGCTACTTGAAGAAGTGCGCTAGAGTAGTGGTTTCAGCAATCCTCAAGAATGGTTCCTGTGCCACCCTTGACGATGCGGCCTAGCATCATCCCAATTTAGACTCCAAGATCTTTCAACAATGCATCTTGGTTGAGCTAAGTGTTAAATGCGAGGTTTCTAGTCAAGCCAATATCTCAAGAGTTGTACATATGATATGAAGGTTTCTAGTTAGATACAATGAATTGACTCATGAACATAGTTTTATGGAACCTAAAGAATTAAGTCAAGTTGACCTGAAGTATCCTAATTCCAATCCTTAATGGGTTCCTATGAAATTAAGTGGATTAAGGTCTATACTAAGCTCCAACCTTCAGACTTTATTTAAGTCTTGTTCAGTTGTCTTGATCATTTTGAAAAATGCAAATGCTACGTACAATACAAGATGAATCTTTTTGTGAAACCATTTTTTATTCTGAGTTTTTTTTTGGATTTTTGGAAAAAGATTTGCAAATTTTTATGCAGGTTTTTGAAAAGATTTTGCAATTTTTTATGTATTTTTAGATAGAGATCAGTAAAATATTATAGGCAAACATTTACATGGGGTTGCTTCTATATTTACAAGAGTCAGATATACTTTACATTGGGAATTTACAAGTTGACTTTTAGTGGTTATTTATGCAAAATTTATATTCAGGTTTTCTACAATTTTATGAAGATTTTTAGTTGAGCTATTATGTACATGAGGTTCCAAAAACATTTGAAATCATTTTTACAAATATTTTGAAAACTTATTTTTGCAAATAATTTGACAAATATTTTACAAACATTTACAAATTATGAAAATCATTTTAAGTATTTTTCAAACAGTATATATATATTTCAAAGTATTTTTACAACCATTTTTCAATTCATTTGCAAATAGATTTTCAAAAAATGTATTTACATAAATAAACAAATTTTTGACAAATAAAATATTTTACAAAGGTTTGAAAATGTTTTGCAAAAGTTTTCCCAACAGATTTCAAAAGATTTTCAATCCATTTTCAACCATTTTCAAATCATTTTGCAAAATATTTTTAACCTGATTTAATACTTGTATTTATAAAAAATTGTGTGTATTTTATTAATTAGTCATATTATTGAAAATACGCAAGTACGAGTTATGGCTAAAGTATATACAACCTATACACAACCCCCTATAATTAGTTTGAGTTATGTACTCATAGAAGGAAGACAGAACTCATACTGAGTATAGAAAAGCCTATACTACAACGACTAAATAATGAAATAATGAAGAATTGACCACCCCCTATACTTAGGATCAAATAATCCTAAGTATAACAACTGTACACAAGACGGGGAGGGTCAAGGGTGGGAATGTATGAAATCATCAGCTCGACATGTCTCCCCCTATACTTAGGGTAAAATATCCCTAAGTATAGACGGAATATCAAGAGTTGAGGAGACATGTGGGGGATTAGAGAATGAACAACTCGAGGTACCCGTCCCTATATACTTAGGACAAAGTACATCCTAACTATAGCATTAATGAAAGGGACGAGAACTTCTCAGAAGAATTAGAAATAAGAAACGGAAAAGAAGAAAAGAAGAAAAGAAGAAAAGAAAATTATTATTATGTGATTTTTAGCTCAAGTATCCGATCCACCTGTAACTGTGAGCTCTTCCTGAAATACCACTTGAATCAAAATGATAACATACATGAATGTATCGTGCTCTAGGTACGGCTTCAGCAACTGTCCGTTGACGAAAAAAGTTGTGGTGCGTCAAGTGACAATTTAGATATAAAGATGCTTATGTTGTCACACAGAGTTTTCACTATAATAGGCCCAGTCTACTTGCTCTTCAGTTTGCCTGGAAAGATTTTTAACTTTGTGTAAAATATCCACACCATCTGCCCAGGCTCGAAAATCTTCCTTCGGATGTGTTTATCATGCCTTTTATTAACTTCCTCCTTGTACATAAGGTTGTTGTAGTACGCATTGTGAATTCTAACATGCAATTCGTATCAACTTTTCAATTCTTTCCAGCTTTTCAAAATCCAAGTTACACATGTTCAAAGTCAATAAGGATTTATGAATTAATTCCATGGAAAGGTGACATGTCTTGCCATATACAAGGCAGTAGGGAGACATGCCTAGAGGAGACTTTTACGATGTGCGGTAAGCCCAAAGAACTAAGTCGAGCAACTGTGACCAGTTCTTCCTATCAGGTCGCACAAGTTTCTACATGATAGTCTTAATCTCCCCGTTTAAGCATTTAGCTAAGCCATTCGATTGTGGGTGGTACGATGTAGCTACACGATGTTCAATGACGAATTCTTTGTTTAGATTCTTGACCTCTTTATCCATAAAATGGATTCTGTAGGACTTGTAAGCCCTTGTCGACCCATTAATGATATAAAAGTTATTGTTTTATCATGTCCATCTGAAAGAAATATTGAATGAATGAATTTTACTATTAAGGTCTCTTTGTACAATTAGAGTTTCGTACCATGGCCATATTGAACACCAAGCAGTTGAGAGGACACAACTGACTTCAAACATGTTAAAAATCTCCAGTATGAAAAAGTGATGACAATCTTTCTCTAAGGACTGATTTCCAACCGACTTCTTGATCCAGGTCCTCTACATAGGAATGAGGATTAAGAAGTGTTGGAATAATCAAGTCAAAGAGTTGACTTGATAATGTCGAGATAAACTAAGACCTGAATCGTAACTGTCACGATCAGGCATACATCATTTGACCTGAGACAAATATGCATCTACATATTTGACAGACCAATAGATTGGTGACCTAGCCAAGGTCCATATATTGGCGGGTTGGTGTGCATATGAAGTCATATGAGATGTATGATCTCTAGAAGGAATCATACATGTTCATACATGATGAACCAGGAAACAGAGGCAACTCATGAGACGATTTAGGGTTAAAATAAATTCCATGCATGGTCGTCTTATTTATGAAATAAGACGCGAATTCAAGATATTAATATATGGTTTGGAAAGTATATAATTAATATTGTCGCTCAATTATCGAATTAGAAATCTATTGACATATTCTAAAGAAGACAGTCAAACCATGGTTTGAACTTCGGAATTATCAATCTTCCAGTGTGAAGGATGGATGAGTATCTAGAATATTCAGGGTTACTTTTTTTGTTATAATAGATCATCTACCATGACACTTCCATACCGAAGAAGTGATGAAAATTGATGGCTTTTAGTGGCTCCATTTTATCTAGATGATTCATGATTTAATTGGATTAAATCAAAATCCATTTGAATCCAATTCCAATTTCAATTCCAATGTCCAAATGTTGGGAACAAAAATAGTCATGGAAATGGAAATACACAAGCACCTTGAGCTCATTTCTTAGCTCCAAATGGCTTGGACTATGACTTAGAAATGGTCAAGTAAGCTATATTCTGCTCACCGACACTTACTCCAGCTCATGGAGAGTGTGATGCGTTTTGTTGAACTCGTTGAGTATAGCTTGAGCTCAACATTCGTAGGTGACAGATTTTTGCAAAAATATTATAAACCCGGAAATGTGATAGTTATCCACATTTCAAGTCACTATACATTGATAGTATGATCTCCACTACATTATCTCAAAGTATCTGCATTTGTATCTTGTGAGTCCTAACTGGATTAGGACTCATACCTATTGATACCAATATTGTAATAATAATAGTTATTATTGCAAGGGCAATTTTGTGAATAAGATTCACAAATATATCTCATTAATAAATGTGAATAGTGATTCACAATAATTAATATTTTTTATGGATATGATTCATATAAATATTTATGTAGATATGATTTACATAATATTTTCGAGGCATGAATTTTGTGAATTTGATTCACATTAATTTTGTAGTTGTAAATATGATTTACATTTAATTTTTGAAGTAAATCGGTTGAACGATCCAAATTATTCAGATTGGATCCATAATTTGGACCTCGTACTTGAGACGTAACTCATATCGTAAGTACTCTCATCTGTGAAGTATGAGAACCCTCAGATAGAGGATGCTTGTGAATTCAACAAGAAGTGAGACGAGGATCACTCGATCGCTCGTTGCTACATTCTTGGATCATTGTCTAATGTGCTTCAGAAGCAGCTTATAAACATTGAATCTGCTTATGACATCCTCCTGAATCTGAAGGAGATGTATGGAGATGCGAATTGCATACTTTCTACACTAAAATCCACTGTGGATATTATGAAGAAAGAATTCCCCTCTCGTGGTGCAATAGTTGCACATGTTAAAGGGAAGCACGAGAGGAAGTGTGGATCTCATAAAGGTCCTATCCAAGAGAAGAAGAAATGTCAAACTATTGATTAATCTTCTAAAGATTCAACACATATGACACCCATAAAGATGGATGTCTACCTTAACTACAATAAGCTAGGATTCTGGAATAATAACCATTCAGAATATCTAAAGTCCTTAGAGAAGGACAAAAGAATAACACTGTTAAATAAGAAATCTACATTCATCATTGAAATAAACTTACTCGTAGGACGAGAAGGAAGTTGGATTGTTGATTATGGTGCTTCTGCACATGTATGAAATCATTTGCATATGTTTCACGACACTAGAAATCTTGATGAAAGGGGAAATAGTCATCCTGATGGGATCCGATGCAACAGTTGCAGCGATCACCATTGGAACATGTAGACTATCATTATCCAGTGGGAGAGTCCTAGACATTAGAGATTGTATCTATGCACCGAATGTTAGAAGAAACTTACTATCTATATCTAAGCTTGTTGGTTATGGATATACTTTCTTTTTATGTAATAAACTTATCATAAATCATTATGATAATTTTCTAGCAGATGGTACTCTAACATGAAGCAGACTCTTTGAATTGAGTATGCATGAATGTACCATGAATCTTAATACCACTGATAATATTAATATTAATAGTAATATTAAAACCCCTAAATGATCAAGGGAGGATGGAGATCATTTAATTGTGATCTGGTATTAAAGACTTGGACATGTGTTTGTTTATAGGACCAATAGACTAGTAAAAGACAGACCTTTGGATTTTCTAGAAGTTCGTGGATTTACTAATTTGCGAACACTGTATTCATGGGAAAATGTTCATGGCACCCTTCTCTAAGAAAGGTGAATGATGCTAAGGTATATTAGACCTAATACATATCGATGTATGCAGTCCCTTTCGTACTGTGACTCGAAATGGACATCAATACTATGTAACCTTTATTGGTGATCATTCACGGTATGGTTTTGTCTTCTTATTACGTCACAAACATGAAATCTTTGAAAAGTTCAAAGAGTTCACGAGTTTGGTTGAGAACCAAACAGTAAGGAAGATAAAATAGATTCGCTCTGACCGAGGTGGCAAATATCTCTCAAACGAATTCAAAAAATACCTTAAGGAGAGAGGGACTATTTCCAATCTTACACCTCCAGGTACTCCTCAACTCAACAGAGTTGCAGAGAGATGCAACAGAACCATGTTAGACATGGTGAGATCAATGATGAGTAAAGCAAATTTACCTTTCAATTTCTGGGGACATGTAGTTGAGACTGCAACTTATGTCCTGGACAAAGTTCCATCTAAATTTGTACCCAAATCCCCTCATGAGCTTTGGTATGGTATCGAACCAAGTATATGACACTTAGGATTTTGGTTTTCTTGATCCATTCTAAAAACGTGGATGCAAGCAAGCTGGAATCTCGCACTAGAGAGTGCTACTTCATTGGATACGTAAAGAATGGCATTGGATACCAACCTTGTGATCCTGAAACTCAAAGGACATTTATTTCTAGAGATGTCAAGTTTCTAGAATATGAATTCCTTAAAAGTCAAGAAAATAACGAAGTTAAACAAATGATCGAATCAAGCAAGACTGATGAAGTTCTTACACCAGAAACTGAAGAGATAATTGAACATGACACGATCGTACCTCCTAGAAGGAGTTTTAGGGTTGTAAGACAACATGAAAGGTACGGATTACATGTATCAGAGGAGTCTGATAATGATCCAACTTCATTCAATGAAGCTTTAGGGGATTGCGACATGGATAGCTGGATGCTAGCAATGAAGTCTGAGATAGACTCCATGCATAAGAATGGTGTATGAACCCTCGAAGATGCACCTAAAGGGGTCAAACCAATTAGGTGCAAATGGGTCTTCAAGATAAAGAGGGGACCCGATGGGAAGGTAGAGACCTTAAAAGCATGACTCATAGCCAAGGGTTATACACAGAGAGAAGGCATCGATTACGATGAAGCATTCTCTCCTGTGGACATGCTTAAATCCATTGGGGCATTGCTGGCTATAACTGAACACCTGAATTATGACATCTGGCAGATAGATATCAAGACCGCCTTTCTCAATGGATACCTCAAAGAGTATATCTATATGGAGTAGTCCCATGGCTTCAGAACCGAGGAAGGAAAAGTATGCAAGCTGAAGAAATCCATCTATGGGCTCAAATAAGCTTCTCGTAATTGGAACATCTGATTCGATGAAACAATAAGAGTTATGAGTTCATGCAGAATTCGGATGAGCCATGTGTGTACAAGTAGCTTAGTGGGAGCGCCATCATCTTCATTGTGCTTTATGTAGATGACATCCTTAACATTTGGAATGATACCGGGTTGATGACCGGTGTTGAGGTCTGGCTGTCCAATACCTTCAAGATGAAAGATCTTGGAGACATCTCTTATATCTTGGGATTGAAATTGTTTAGAAAAGACAAAAGAGGATATTGGGATGGTCACAATAAGGATACATCAAGAAAATCTTGGAAAGATTTAGTATGGGCCATTCCAAGAAAGGCTTCCTTCCCTTAAGACATGGTATTCACCTATGTAAGGGGACGGCTCCTCAAACCGTTGAGGAAAAGAAATCCATGGTCGGATGCCCTTATGCATCAACTATGGGATGCCTAATGTATTCAATGATGCGTACTAGGACAAACATCTGCCATGCAGTGGGAATGGTAAGCCGTTACCAATCCTGCTATGGAGAGAAACACTGGACTGCATTGAAAAGCATCTTCAAGTACTTAATAAGAACCCAAGATTACGTCTTGGTATATGGAGATAATGATCTCCAAGTTTTAAGGTACACTGATTTGGACTTACAATCAGATGTTGATGATAGGAAGTCAACTTCAGGGTTCTTATTCATGTTAAACGGTGATGCTGTGAGCTGGAGAAGCAAGAAGTAGGACACCATGACTGATTCGACAACTGAAGCAGAATATATAGCCGCATTGGATGATGCTAAAGAGATCATGTGGTTGCGCAAGTTCGTTCAAGAACTTGACGTAGTTTCCTCATTGAAATCTCCCATTCCATTGCTTTGCGATAACACGAGTGCTCTGCACAAGCGAAGGAACCTCGATGGCATCAAAGAAACAAGCATGTGAAGAGGAAATATCACATCATCTTGGAGATCCAAAAGAGGGGTGATATCATAATCACCAAGGTTGCCTCTGCCGACAACACTGTTGATCTGCTAACCAAGCCGTTGACCCAAAAGGTCTTCGACCAGCATGTAATGAATATGGGCTTTAGAGTTGTACATGAATGGCTATGGGGGCTAGTAGGAGACTATTGGACTTGTAAGCCCTTGGCAACCCATTAATGCAATAAAAGTTATTTTTTATCATGTTTATCTAAAATGAAATATTGAATGAATGCGCTTTACTATTAAGGTCGCTATGTACAATTTGATTATGTACCATGGCCATATTGAATACAATGCAATTTGGAGGACACAACTGACTTCAAACATGTGATATTCAACAAAAATCTCCAGTCTGAGAAAGAGATGGCAATCTTTCTCTAAAGACTGATTCCCAACTGACTTATTGATGCAGATCCTCTGCATAGGAATGGGGATTCAGAAGTGTTGGAGTAATCAAGTCAAAGAGTTGACTTGATGAAGTCGAGTTAAACTAAGACCTGAATCGTAACTGTCACGATCAGGCACACATCCTTTGACCTGAGATAGATATGCATCTACATGGTTGAGTATGCACATTTGACAGACCAATAGGTTGGTGACCTAGCTAAGGTCCATATACTGGTGCATTGGTGTGCATATGAAGTCATATGAGATGCATGATCTCTCGAAGGAATCATACATGTTCATACTTGATCAACTGGGAGACAAAGTTCACTCATGAGATGAGTTAGGGTCAAAATGAATTCCATACGTAGTCGTCTTATTTATGAAATAAGACACGAATTCAAGATATTAATATATGTTTTTAGAAAGTATATGATTAATACTGTCGCCCAATTATCAAATGAGAAATCTATTGACATATTCAGAAGAAGACAATCAAACCAGGGTTTGAACTTCGGATTTATCAAAGTCTTCCAGTGTGAAGGATGGATGAGTATTTGGAATACTCAGGGTTACTTTTTTGTTATAATGGATCATATACCATGACACTTCCATACCGAAGAAGTGATGGAGCATGATGGATTTTAGTGGCTCCATTTGGCTAGATGATTTGTGATTTAATTGGATTAAATCACAACTGATTTGAATCCAATTTCCAACTCCAATTCCTATTTCAATGTCCAAATGTTGGAATCAGAAATGATCATGAAAATGAAAATACACACGCTCATTATGCTCATTTCTTAGATCCAAATGGTTTGGACTATGATTAGAAATTGTCAAGGAAGCTGGATTCAACTCCCCGACACTTTCTCCAGCTTATGGAGAGTGTGATGCATTTTGTTGAGCTCACTGAAAGTGTAAAGTGTTACAGTTTGAGCTCAACATTCGTAGGTGGAGATTTTTCCAAAAATGGTATAAACCCTGAAATTGGATAGTTATCCGTATTTCAAGTCACTATACATAGATAGTATGATCTCCTTGACATTACCTCCAAGTATCTACATTTGTATCTCATGAGTCCTAATTGGATTAGGACTCATACCTATTGATGCCAATATTTTAATAATAATAGTTATTTTTACAAGGGTAATTTTGTGAAAAAGATTCACAAATATATCTCATTAATTAATGTGAATAATGATTCACAATAATTAATATTTATATGGATATGATTCGAATAAATATGTTTATAAATATGATTTACATAATATTTTCAAGGCATGTAAAGGTGTGAGATTGATTGACAATAATTTTGTAGATATAAATTGGATTTACATTTAATTTTTGAGCTCATGAATATGATTCATAAGCTTTAAGGATTAATTGCATAATTCCTCCAATTTTGATAATGGGATTACTAAGTTAATTAAAGATAAAAAGGAAACAACCTTAACTAATTTTAGTTAAGCTAAGTTGTTTCTTATTTATTATTAATTAATCAAGTTAATCAATTAATATATAAAAAGGCAACAACCTTAACTAATTTTAGTTAAGCTAAGTTGTTGCTAATTTATAATTAACTAGTTACTACTAATTGGAGATAAAAAAAAGATAATCCTATTTGAATTAGGACTTTCTTTAAGACCTTGATTTAAAATTCAAGCGACTACAATACAAATGTTGGACATGTGGTGTAAGTATAAAAGAAGGGCAAGGCCCTCTCTTTTACAACACAATTTTTGGAGAGCAATAATCCTTAGAAGTTTCGTACCCTTGAGATATAGAAGAGTTTTGAGAGTCTCCATATCTCATACATCTCTTCTTGATGCTCTGATCGATGTCACAGGTTCATGGGAAGAACACGATTCATCTCCGTGCCCATGAGAGAGACTTCTATAGATCAGACTTGATTCGAGAGGTCTCTTACTTTAGAGACTCTCGCTTCAAGATGTAACCCTGATTTGTCTTCATTATTCATCATAAATATTAGAAACCCTAAAGGAAATCATTTCCTTATTTTTTTATGTCTGGATGCACAAATCATTGTGCGACATTTTCTAGTCCATATGAGGAACTAACATTGTTTTAGAAAATTCTTTCCTAAATATTCCACATTTTCTGTGATGTGTAGTAAATATTTTTATTTACTTCCTTCAGCTTCCCCCATTGGATTTCAAAATTTTTGGAATCTCGAACTACGAACTAATGTTATCCTTAAGGAATCGACAAACGGTCTGACTGTTTGTGGCTCGAGTAGGGATAGCCTCTGTTAGACATGTGAGCCCACGACGAGCCATTATATAATAAATGTTATTGCAAATCATTCCTTGATCTGAAATGAAGAATAACTAATTTGCATTATAGGTCCCTTAGTATAGTTAGGGTTATGTACCATGGCCATCTTAATGATCAGACAACTGTAGATTCAAATGTTGAATAATAGAGGCTGGTGCTTGGATGATATCCAAAGAGTTAGATTGAGGACTCATCGAGCACCATCAAGTGATTATTAAGAGAGGATCTCCAACCTGAGAAGAAAACGACAATTCTTCTCTAAAGGATGATATCTAACCGACCTCTTGATGTTGGTCCTCTGCATAGAAATAGAGATTCAGAGGTATTAGATAAGTTAGGTCAAAGAGTTGACTTAACGAAATCGAGATAACCAAGACCTATGTCGTATACTATCACGATATAGGCACACATCCTCTGATCGGAGACAAATATGTTACTATATGTTTGAGTATGTACATTTGGCACATCAATAGGTTGATGATCTAATCAAGGTCTATACACCGACGAGCTGGTGCACATACAAGGGCATAAGAGTCATATGACCTCTTAAAAGAATCATATACGTTCATTATGAGCTCACCCATGAGAAGTTGGGATCAAATTCCGTGCTTGGCCGTCTCAATTTGGAAGCCTGACTGAATTTGTAGGTTTGATACATGCTTTTGGAAAGTATATGATCAATACCTAGGTATGATATATGCTTTTGGAAAGTATATGATCGATACCAAATCCCAATGATCAAATAAGAATCTTAATGATAAAACCCCAAGGAAGACAACCTAAATAAGATCTACAACTTTGGGTTTATTCTAGGTTTTCCAGTATGCGGGATGTAGGGTATTAGGAATACTCGTGGGTGATGCGATCATAAACGATTGTATAACCATGGCGCTTCCATTCTGAGGAACATGTTTGGATTTTAGTGACTCCTTTTATTAGAGACGTAATATGATCTTAGTCCAAGTGTTGGACATTTATCTGAACGTGATTCAGATGTGGTGAGAAGATTAGATTTACGGGTTTGATTTAATCAAACATCTTTGAGAGGTCTCTATGATCTAGATTTCAGACATGATGTCAATATCTAAGACTTTATACGTGGAACATTCAACCGCTCTGTCCTTATCTCCAAGTATCTGGGGAGAAGGCATATTATTCTTGAAAGAGTTCAAGAATAATTCCATTGTTGATAACACGTCTGAGCATTGTAAAAAGAATAATTAAATACAATTTAATTGTTATTAGATATGAATTTGATTCATGTTATTTGGGCACATGAGAATGGACGTTCAAGATGATTAAATGTGATTTGATTATCAAGGATATGAATAATGTGGATAGCATTATCCATATTATTCATGGATATTATAAATGTCATTTATAATATATTAGAGAGAAATAATTGTAATTTGTATTTACGAATTAATAATTGATGTGAATTGGATTCACATTGAACAATTAATTGTAAATACAATTACATCTAATTTTGGATGTGTGAATATGATTCACAATTTTTAATGGCATGATTGAAATTATTACAAAATAATTGGGAATAATTTTGGTGAATAATTATGCAATAAAAGTTATTGCATATGTGTATTATTTGTTGAATATTTCAAACAAAAATTGGAATTAATGTTCCTCCTTACCATACAAGGGGGGACAACCATATTGAGCTCTCTCAACTTGGTGGTCGTCCACCCTATATATGGTATGTGGCATCATTCTTTCCAATGCATTCCATCTTTCATGGTTTGATTTAAATTGAAATATGTTGATTGATTTCAATATATTTAATCTAATTTAATTTAAAGCCAACAAATATTGTTATCGGTAATAAAATACAACAAAATCACGGTCATTGATTGAGAACACAAATCACGATCAACCATTGTATTTATGTGCACTTGGATTGAGATCCATGGACATCCAATTAGTATAAAAGGAGGGGTAGTCCTAGACTTTTGTGCTTACACATATTACCTTGAGTAACTCTCTTTCTCTACACGTACTCTCTCTTTCCCTCTCACTTGTGGGTGTCCACATTGTGTTGGAGAAAAAGCCATCATCATCGTTATGCCATTGTGTTGTCGCCTCGACCGCTCGTGGATCTCCACCTTCTTCAGTGCCTCTCGCTCATGGAGAAGATATTAGATTTCGTGATACAAAATCAGGAGATTCATTGCCCGAATCATCAACGTAGATTGCGGGAAGCACACGATTCATCCTCGCACCCGCTAGTGCGATCTACGTCGGATCGGACTTGAGACATGAGGTCTCTTCATTTAGAGATACGATCACAAGCATGCTTCAAGAGGTAAACTTAATTATAGTTTGTGATCTTGATGAAACTATTTAAGAAGTGTTCTTGGATCATGTGGTATCATCACATATTTTTTTTTTAAAATTTTCACTGCCCCGAGTAACTAGTATGACTAGCTGCTCCCAATCACATACAATGCGATCTTCATGCTCTCGTGATGCTCTTAAGATTTTTTTCATAACCTTCAAGTGGTATCAGAGCCTTGGTCAGATCTTGGTTATTATCCAAAACCCTAGGTGAACAAGGTTTTGTAAATCGGATGCGCAGGGACTCGTTGTTTTGCATTGGATGCAAGTTTCGAATTGGTTGTTAAAATAAAAAATTTACTATTTGTGCACTATTTGGGCGTGTTTTTGGTTATTAAAATGCATTTAAAAGTCTAAATATGTCCCAAAAACAATATCTTTTTATTGGTACTAAAAGGGCATGAATGAAATTCAAAAAGTTCCCACCGCGACATTATTTTTGCATGTATTCACAGATTTGTAAGAAAATATTTTTGCTTATTGTTTTCCCATCATGAAACATGAAATAAACACTTCTATTAAGTATAGAATAAAACCAGCAAATCACTCAAATTTATTTCGCACGATTCCGATTCCGTTTGCCCTATATATTCCATATTTAGCGGAGATGGGTCAGATGATGATTAGATCATCTAGTATTCTTACTTAATGTGTTTATCATTCACTGGAAATCATAGAAATTATGAATTTTCCTTGATTATTTCTGATTCCTATTAATTATGAAAATAATTGATTAAACATCATTGTCTATAGAATGTATGTTTCATGAAAAACCCTAGTTTATCCTACAATAGTTGTAGGACAACTTTTACATGAAGAACCAAGAACATATTTACTTGATATGACTAGAAATTTAAGATTCTTAAAATTGCTTTAAAGATGCCTAAATCTCTGAGTGATTACTATAGATAATATAATGCCGATCATCAAAGTTGATCGATAAAACCACAAGTACATTGGCATTATTTTGTGTTGTTCTCAATCAGAATGGTGAAGGTGTCTAATTCGAGTATGCTGACTTGGTTTACTAATGAGCATCTTGCATGTCAAGGAAATGCTCTCTCTTGGCATAGCCGAAATGTACTGGCCATATCTATTTTTGAGGAAATAATAATATGATTAAGTCAAGTTATACTCTAATTATTAAAATACAAAATAATATGTACTTGTGAAGGTGTATACTGTATATAGTAGTATCAAGCAAACCCTAATTGTTTGTTGGTTGATTGATTGGATTGATAATTGATTTAATATGATCAAATTAATTAGATCCAAGTAAAATAATACTCTATTATTAATAGAGTTTTATTTCCCTTAGAAGAATTAATTATGTAAATATGATTCATAATAATTAATTAAAATTTAAATGTGATATGGAGGATTATATAAATGACATCCATGGTCTCCTGTCAATGCGAAGGGTTCCATCACCATGGGTTGTATGTAGGAGATGCCCGTCCAAACTGACAGCTCCTGCATACATGTGCACATGGATCGGGCTATTTGCTTCTTGAAAGAGTAAGGGCATATGCCTAGTGACCCTAATATCGGTTCCTCATATTATTGGGGTGATATTGGATTGTGCATAGTGAGTTATAATCCTGATGGTAGGTTCAATTAATAACGGGTCAACATCACCTTAGGGATGGTGGGTGATGAATCCATGATTCATTAACTTTTCTGTCGCATTTTGTCTTAAAACCCTTAACAAATACATGTAAATATTCATTAGTTTCCACATTTTATAAAAATATCATTCATAAATAAAAATACACTTTTAAGCATCAAAAACATGTATATAAATAAAGAATAAAAAAATAAAGAAAAGAAAAGAAGGCAGATTGTAGATATGTAAATATGTACAACATGACTCAGATAATATAAATATAGTTGAAAGATATATTTATATAACCTAACCCCCGAGACCAAGTTAGTATGGATTGGTCGACAAAATAACAAGTAGGGGGAGATAAAAAAGAAAACCATAAAAAATAATTAAATAACACTCCACACATTATTCATTATTTATAAAATAATTATCAAATCTTCATTGATTTTTAATTAATTCATACGAACATATTTTTCACCAAACTCTTTTCTTAATTATTTGTAAAAATGTATATGAAAATATAAAAATAAGTCAAAAATATTATCATGTATATATGCCAGGAAATCCTACTTTTAAATTGTCAAAATCTCAACTTCCGAACATCATAACTTCCTCATACGAACTCCAACTTCACTCTAGCTCACCTTTAAGGTTTATAAATTAATATTATCTAATTAATAGAGGTAGTTTCATTAAAATCGGAGTCCGTTTGCAAAAAGTCGGTTTTGGGACCTATTGACAAAGGGGTTTCTGGGCTATTTATTTCATTTAGAACCCATTATTGAAAGTTTTATTAATTTTATAATTTCTAATTATTTTATGATATTGTATTTTCATCATGATTTATTTCAGAATTTTTGGAGCTTATTTATTATTTTAATAAAATACATAACCCTAATTTATAGATAAAATTGAACTAGCTAACCTATACCTGTATTTATTAATATATTTAAATTATTTTATTAAAACCCATAAAAATTCACAAAGACTTTATTTATTATTCTAATAATTAAGAAAATATAAAATTAATAAATAATTAAGTATTTATTGAATTAAAAATCCATTACCTATTTATTAAGTATTATTTATATCTATTTATTAATATAATATTTATATTTCGAATAATATTTATTATTTATGAAAATTAATTATACCATAATTTAGATAAATTAATTATTTACATTTTTCGTTTTTATACATATTTAAAATAACACGATTTACTATTTATTATTGAATTTATACGTTATTCATTCATCTGGCCAACCAGGTGCTGACACGTGTCAGCATTGGAACTCTGTTCCAATGCCCCCTCTTCACCAATTTCTCCCGCGCACTTCACAACTAATTCCATCAATCCAATCCCTCCATCCTATTCTCCTAACAACCCTCCTACTCGCCCACCATTGGATTCACCTTGGAGGCCAAGCAACTCATCTATAAATGGCCATGAAGTTGGCGAGATCCAACTAACTCTACCCCAACTGATTCTTCTCCAGAACCATCACCTGACCCTCCTCCTTCCAAGCTTCATTCCAGCTGCCTCCGGTGGTGACAACACCAAGGCACCGGCTCGTGTGGAAGAGGAACGTAGGAGGAGACGTTCCAAGGTGCTTGTCCGCCTTGCATTGCTGCTTCGAGCTGCGTGAAGTTCCGGGAAGCCGCCCCGTCGAGCGAAGACCAGGATGTCATATACCTTATAATCTTTAGGTAATTCATCCACTTTCAATATTTTATTTCTCGAGTTGTGTGCCATAATTAGCGTGGTTAAGAGCGTCGTTAGCAAACTTAATCAACATCATTAGACGCTACTCCTTATATCCAATTCAAACTTAATCGAATCAATTTCAATCACACCTTCTTCCTTTCCATTTCACCATTCATCAAACACCATGTTGTCAACTAGGATGGAAACGTCATTTTGATCTTGCAATTATTAATCATTCGACCGATTTCTTTACAAATCAAGCATAGACACTCGTAAATTACAGATATATCAACCATCTGGAGCAAACATCAAACGTAATTGGAACTCACATTCACTAGAAAATCATATCCGAAGAAGGCATAGCAACCAAGTAGCTCCAGGTTCAAAGCCAGAATAAGCCGTCTTTATCATTGTTTTCCCGTCGTCATCAACCACCTCCGGTCGTGCGCAACTGCAGGCGAGCTCGAGGGGTGGAGGAGCCATCCCTCTGGCCCTACAGGAGGCCCCAGATCGCCACCAGTCGCCGAGGAGAAATTGGAGAAGATCACCCCTTCTTCAGCCGCACAATCTGCTTCAAGAACACACAAGAATGCCAGGTCGCACAGCTTGCTGACACGTGTTCCTAGCGGACGGACCATATCGCGTGACGCCTTTTAATCTCTGCCGTTCAACGCGAAGGGGTAGACGATTTGCACCATAAACCCTGCCAAGTTCTAGAAATTCAAGCCCACTCCAAGGTTTCCAAAAATTGCAATTAGGTCCCTACGTGGGGACCTAATTGTAATAAAACATATTTCATTCGTATTTTAGTCCTTCTAGGGGCTGTTTTGTAACAGAAACTAAACATTTTTTTTTGCAGTTAGGCCCTTGGCTTGTAGGGGTCATTTGAACCTCGACTTTTTCTCATTTTCCCACGAATTTTCTAGGGTAGCTCGATAACTACCCAAACTATTTTTCGAGTATTATTTCCAAATTTTTCATCGCATTCTTTTGTGAATTTGATTTTTGTTTTCTTAAGTTAGTTTCGAACCGAATTTGTTCTCAATTTCCTTCATTGTAAAATCAAGAATAAAAGAGAATTTTGTTGGGATTTATTCCTTGTTTCGAAAATCGAGGTTTGAACATTCTGCTTCCTTGAATTCGACCCAGGCACACTCACCTTGTTAAAATTAGCAGTGAATGGTAGAATAGGATTTGATCTCCTGTTTCTACCGTAATTTTTGTTTGATTAAAAATGCGGTTCCCTTTCTTTCTCTACAACTGACACAACCACATGAGTCGGGACCGCATTTTATCAGTGAGACTGGATGTTAAAAATCAAATTGGGAAATGCAAGTTGGACTTGCAAGGTGGAATGAATTCCTGCTTCTTTTTACCCGAATTACAGTTTCTCATATTATTGGTATGTAACAAAGGTAGAAAAGGAGATCCCATATCTTGTTAGAGATATAACAATAAGTATGTCTCTTACTTTGAAAGTGAAGAAGGGAATGAAATTTCAGAGTGGACAAGGCAAGACAACTTTGATATAAAATCCTCAATCAAAGTAAAATATGTAACTATGCAAATTATCTTATTTCTAGATAACCTACATTAAACCCACTCAAAACTATACTCAATAATAACCAGTAAAATATCATAGATTGGATCCATGATCAAGACATTGTACTTGCAATTGGACACAGTGTATGAGGTTGCAATGTGCAAGTTTCCTCATAATAATGAGGAATGAAAATTTAATAGACAATAGGACAACAACCTGGGATTTGTATGTCTCTATTGTCTTGATCTCTCATCAAATGTGCTTTGAAAGTACCATGTCGATGATTATAGCAATTATCGAAAATCCTTATAAAACCTAGAAGATGTTTTGGCAAACATATGTGCCCTCTAGATTTAATCATGAATGACATGGTTCACTACATTATGCAGAATGGTGGCTCGATAAGAGATGACGTTCTCAAAATGTTTGAGTACGTGCCTGAACCGAAGTCTTTGAGAGTTTAGATGGATGTAGATATGATGAATGTCATCATTATGTTGTCTATACTCAAGTCATTCATGAAGCTTCATAATATTTATATTGTATGAATTGAATGAAGCGTGCATAAATCTTTAAATTCTCTTAGATTGAAGTCTTTTGAGTCCAACATAGGAGATCCTTTGTCTTAAGCAATGGTTGTTTATAGATGAAGGAAGCGTAGTGGAATCATGGGTCTGACCCAAGTGAGAAGGAAAGTCAAAGAGTTGAATATACTTCTGTAATTTCCACATATAAGACATCCAAAGAGTTGGATGAATGCTAATACTGCAACAAATTGATGCATTGATGGTATGACTATCTAGATTATCTAGGATCCTTAAAGAAGGAATCAGATAGTGCATCAACATATTATACATCTACATATAATCATTTAAATTGACTTGCTTATTGGATAAGATCGAAGTCTAATAATTGTATCTCATTCTTCTAATAACACTTACAATTGGTTGAATATGTTTTAGAAGAATAGAAAATTTGATCTTAAGATTTAATAGTCATCCACATGGATGCTGATACAATTGTTGCAACAATCTCTATTGGATAGATAGATTACATAATTTCAAGGGGAGAGCCCTTAATCTTAGAGAATGCCTCTATGACCTAAATATTAGATACATTAATTATTTACTTCTAAATATTGGAAATAAACTTCTGGAATAGACCTATCATAAAGAGTTATGATGAATATATTTTAGATAGTTATCTAACATCTAGAGGACTCTATTAAATTAGACAATTAATGAATGGTTCACTAATATTTATAAATATCGAAAAATTAATCCTTAAAGAATCAAACAGAGGATAAAGATCATTTGACAATGATCTAGCATCAAGCTTTGGACATATGTCTATTGATAAGATCAGTAGACTAGTAAGATATTGAACTTTAGATTGTCTGAAGGTTCAAAACTTATACACTTATGAATAGAGATTCAAAGTAAAATGTCCAATACATCCTTCTCTGGGAATGGTATAAGATGCATAGGTATTCAAGTTCTCACACATATTGATGTATGTGGATCATCTATACATATAAACATTAATGATATGCGATATCAATTATTGATTATTTGTGATATGAGATTTATTCTCTTCACATTAGAAACCTTTGAAATGTTCAAAGATTTCGAGATTTTGATTGCGAACCAAAATTAGAAGGAAGATGAAATGAATTTGATCTAACCCAGTTAGCAAGTACTTATTAGATAAATTTAAGGAATACCTTATGGAGAAAGGAATATCATTCCTATCACACTCCTCCTAACACACTTAAACTCAACAGAGTTGTAGGGAGATGCAATTGGATCATGTGTGACATGATTTGATCAATGATGAATCTTAGCATAATTACCTCTTAGTTTCCAGGTATATATGCAGCAGAGACTACAATCTATATTCTTAATAAGATTCCATGCAAATCTAAACCCGAAAACCCTCATAAGCTATGCTTTAGAACCAAGACTAGTGTTGGACAGTTGAGGATTTAGGGTTGCTTGGTCCATGATTATATCATGGATGCCAGTAAACTAGAATCTAGCACTAGAGAGTGCTACTTTATTAGGAATATAAAGGATGGTATTGGATACCTACTTTATGACCTTCAGATTCTTAAAAGATTTCATATCTAAGAATATGATTCTAATAGGATGGCTTTCTTGAGAATCAAGATGAAAATGAAGTAAAGGGACTCATTGCCTCTTGAGAAGATAATGAGGGTCTTGAAATCAGAAACTAAAAGGACAATTAAAGATCAAACACTTATACCTCTTCAAATTAGTTTGAGGGTGGTAAGACCACCTAAAGGGTATGGATTCCATGTATCAGATAAGTCTGACAATGATCCGACTTCATATGAAAAAGTTTCTGTAGATCATGACATGGAAAGATGGATGTTAGCAATAAAGTCTAAAGTAGACTTCATACACAAGTGTTGTGTATGGACCCTCGAGGATCCACCTATAGGAGTCAAACCCATTGGGTGTAAATGGATCTTCAAGAGAAAGAGGGAACCTGATGAGAATGTAGATGCCTTCAAAGCGTGGCTCGTATCTACAAAATACACACAAAGAGAAACATCACTTGAGATGAGACTTGCTCTTAAGTGACAATGCTTAAATCCGTCAGACTATTGCTAACATCCATCATACTATTGCTAACTATATCTACACAACTTGACTATGACATCTACAAGAAGGAAGTCAAGATTGCATTCCTCTATAAATTCCTCATCGAAGATATTCATATGAAGTAGCCCCAGGGCTTCATAGCCAAGGAAGGCAAAGTGTGTAAGAGAACTTCATCGTTGGACTCAAATAAGCTTCTAGAAGTCAGAACATCAGATTCAATGAAATTATAAAGGTTATGATTTCATACAGAATCTTGATGAGCCATGCGAAGCTTAGTGGGAGTGCCACTGCGTTCATCGTGCTAAATGTAGATAATATACTAATAATTTGAGATGATATAAGGATAAGAATACATGTTTTAAAATCTGGTTGTTCTATATCTTGAGATCAAAGATTTCATGGATACCTCTTAGGCCTTAGTTCTGAAAAATATCAGAAGCAAAGAGAAGAGGGCATTGGGACTGCCACATTAGTGGTACACCTTGGACTTGCTCCATTTTTTTTGGAAAACCCCTGGGAAGACTTCCTTACCTTAAGATATGATACTGACCTATCTGAAGGGAGAGCACCTCAAAGAGTTGAGGAAGTGAATGCTAAAGCTGCTTGCCCTTGTTCATCGGTTACTAGAAGCCTCATGTGTGCTAGATGTGTACAAAAACCAGATGTCTGCCATGCAGTGGGAGTAGTAAACTTTCACTAATCCTACTATGGAGATAAAACACTTAGTTGATGTATACCAACACCTTCAAAGATGATAAGACTTTAGACATAGTGATATCTAAGTCTTATCTTTAAGAACTTAAGACTTTATAGATAGTGATCTAAAAGGTCTTAATTGCAGATGGCTTATAAGACTTAAGACTGGGTCTTATTCTTAGGAGATAGAGATCTCCGGGAATATGGGCATTCTGATAAGGATAATAGAAATTACATACTGGTTATAATGATTATTGAGTTGTAGTGTTTAAGACACTAGGAATGCTTTAACAAAATTGAGTATTAGTCGCATGAGATGCAACATTTGTATTGGATTCGAGCACTGTTACTAGGAGAAATGCAAGTACCATAAAAGGACTTGGCATAGTCTCTCGGGAATAGAGTGACTGATCAGCTTACCAAGCTATCTTTTTTAAATAGCTTATGATTAGCACATGAGTGTGGGTTTCAATATTAACCCGTTAATGGCTCTTTGGGCTAATGGGAGATTGTTGTACATGAGAGCCCATGACGAGCCATTATGCAATAAATGTTATTGCAAATCATTCCCTAATTTGAAATGAAGAATAACTAATTTGCATTATAGGTCCCTTAGTACAATTAGGGTTATGTACCATGGCCATCTTAATGATCATACAACTGTTGATTCAAATGTTGAATGATATACAAAGAGTTAGATTGAGGAGTCATCAAGCACCGTCAAGTGATTATTAAGAGAGGATTTCCTTCCTGAGAAGATGACAATTCTTCTCTAAAGGCTGATATCTATCCGACCTCTTGATGTTGGTCCTCTTCATAAGAATAGAGATTTAGAGGTGTTAGATAAGTTAGGTCAAAGAGTTGACTTAACGAGATCGAGATAACTAAGACATATGTCGTATACTATCACGATATATGCATACATCCTCTAACCAGAGACAGACGTGTTACTATATGTTTGAGTATGTACATTTGGCAGACCAATAGGTTGATGATCTAATCAAGGTCTATACACCGACGAGCTGGTGTGCATACAAGGGCATATGAGTAATACAATCTCTCAAAGGGATCATACATGTTCATTACTGAAATGGAAGACATGAGCTCACTCATGAGATGTTGGGATTAAATTCCATGCACGGTCATCTCACTTTGGAAGCTTGATTGAATTTTTAGGTTTAATATATGCTTTTGGAAAGTATATGATCAATACCTGGGTATGATATATGCTTTTGGAAAGTATATGATTGATACCAAATCCCAATGATCGAGTGAGAATCTTAATGACAAAATCCTGAACAAGATAATATAAACAAGATCTAAAACTTTGGGTTTATTTTAGGTCCTCCAGTATGCAGGATGTAGGGTATTAGGAATACTTGAGGATGATGTGATCATAAACAATTGTATAACCATTATGCTTCCATTTCGAGGGAGTATTGAAACAGGTTTGGATTTTAGTGACTCCTCTCATTAGAGAAGTAATCTAATCTTAATCCAAGTGTTGGACATTAATTTGAATGTGATTTGAATGCAACAAGAAGATTAGATTTACGGCTTTGATTTAATCAAACATCTTTGAGAGGTCCCTAAGTTCTGAATTTGAGATATGATCTCAATATCCAAGTCACTATACGTGGAACATACAATCGCCCTATCCTTATTTCCAAGTATCCACAGAGAAAACACATTATTCTTGAAAGAGTTCAAGAATAATTTCATTGTTGATAATGCATCTGATCATTAAGCAAAATGAATAATTAAATGTTATTTAATTATTATGAATAATATTAATTTGATTCATATTATTTGGGCACATGAGAATGGACATCTAAGATGACTAAATGTGATTTGATTATCAAGGATGCAAATAGTATGATAGCACTATTCATATTATTCATGGATATTAATTTATATTTACGGATTAATAGTTGATGTAAATTGGATTCACATTAAAGAATTAATTGTAAATGCAATTACATATTTTTTTTTGATGTGTGAATATGATTCACAATTTTCAATGGCATGATTGAAATTGTTACAAAATAATTGGGAATTATTTTGGTGAATAATTATGCAATAAAAGTTATTGCATGTGTGGAATATTTGTTGAGAATTAAGATCTCAACAAAAATTAGAATGAATGTGCCTCCTTACTGAAGGATATGTAAAAATCATTAAGCGCATCACAGAAGCGTGACAATCGCATCGTATGCGATCGGGAGCGACTAGTCGTACTAGTCGCTTAGAGAAACGGCATTTAAAAAAATTAAATGATGAAACCACATTATCCGAGAACACTTTTCGGATTGTTTCATCTAAACCACAAACAAGTATTGGGGTTTACCTCTTGAAGCGTGGTTGCGATCGAGTCTCTAAGCGAAGAGATCTCCTGTCTCAAGTCTGATCCAACGGAGGAGATGCTTGCGAGCGAGTTGATAAAACACATGCTCCTTGCAATCTATGTTGATGATCCAAGCGACGGATCTCCTGATCTTGTCACACGAGATACGCCATGTTCTTCATGAGTGAGGCACAATGAAGGAGACGAAAATCCACAAGCAAATGATCCGACAGCATAACGACGATGCGATGATGATGGTGACTCTCTCTAGGGCTCCATGGTGGACGACCACAATGAGAGAGAAAGAGAGAGACTTGGCATGTAGAGAGAGAGATGAAGATGGAGAGAGTTTAATTCCTCTTGGAATTATGTGTGTAGTCTAAAAGGCAAGGGCTACACTTCCTTTTATACTAGTTGGATATATGTGGATCTCAATCACTCTGCCCTCTTAATCTAATGGTCTAGATTAAGAGGTTATTAATAAATGGCCATGATTTGTTGCTACAAATTTGCCACAACAAATTTAATTAAAATAAATTAATTATATCCCTTTACCAAGATACAAATTAATTCATTTTAATTTCAATTATAATAAATAGATAATAAGGGAGGCAACTACCACCCTAAAAAGAGGATGGCCACCCCCCCTTTGACTTGGTCAAGGTGGAAGACCACCTTGTTGGTGGTTTTCGCCTTCCTTAATATATATTTATTATATAGATTAAAATGCAACAACTATCATTGCATTTATCTTCATAAAAATAAATCCAAAATAAATTTGTGAAAATATTAATCATGCCATTGATAATATGAATCATATTCATATATCCAACATAATATGTAAATCAGATTTACAACTAATTGTTGATTGTGAATACAATTCACAATACATATAATTTGTAATTCTATTTACAATTAAATCTCTCCAAAATATTATAATCTTATTTATAATATCTATGATTATTATGGATAGAGATATCCACACTAATTATATCCTTGATAATTAAATCATATTTAATCATCTTGGATCTCTATTCTCAGGTGCCCAAATAACAAGAATCACATTCACATTATTCACATCTTTGACAATTAAATCACATTTAATCATCTTAGATGGCTCTCCTTAGGTGGCCAAATAATGTGAATCAAATTCATATTATTTATGATAATTAAATCACATTAATTATTTATTTCTCAATGTTCAGATACATACATCAACAATGAAATTATCCTTGAACTCTTTCAAGGATAATGTGCTTTCTCCGCTGATACTTGGAGATAAGGACAGGGCGATCGTACGTTCCACGTATAGTAACTTGGATATTGAGATCAAATCTCAAATCCAGATCTTGCGGACCTCCCATAAATGTCTGATTAAATCAAAATCGTAAATATAATATTTCCATTGCATCTAAATCACATTCAGACCATTGTCCAACATTTGGACCAAGATCAGATTAGTTCTCTATTAAGAGGAGTCACTAAAATACAAACTTGTTTAATCACTCCCTATAAATGGAAGCGTCATGGTTATACAATCGTTTATGATCACATCACCCTCATGTATTCCTAATACCTGTACATCATGCATATTGGAAGACCTAGAATAAACCTTAAGTTTTAGATCTATTTAGACTGTCTTCTTCAGGGTTTTATCATTAAGTTTCTTATTTGATCATTGGGAGTCGATATCGATCATATACTTTCCAAAAGCACATATCATACCTAGGTGTTGAATATATACTTTCCAAAAGCATATATCAAACCTACAAATTCAGTCAAGCTTTCAAAGCGAGATGATCGTGCACAGAATTTGATTCCCAATATCTCATGAGTGAGCTCATGTCTTCTGGTTCAGTAATGAATCTGTATGATCCCATTGAGATATCGTATTAATCACATGCCCTTATATGCACACCAGCGTGCTGGTGTATAGACCTTGTTTAGGCTATCAACTTATCGGTCTGCCAAATGTACAAACTCAAACATATAGTAACATACCTGTCTCCGGTCAGAGGATGCATGCCTATATCCTGACAACATATGACATAGGTCTTTGGTTATCTCGATTTCATTAAGTCAACTCTTTGACCTAACTAATATGACACCTCTGAATCTCTATTCCTATGCAAAGGACCATCATCAAGAGGTCGGTCATATATCATCCATAAGAGAAAGGATTGCCATCTCCTACTCAGGATGGAGATCATCTGTTAATAATCATTTGATAGTGATTTATGAGTCCTCAATCTAACTCTGTAGATATTCTTCCAAGCGCTAGCCTCTATGATTCAATAATTGAATCAATAGCTTTATTAATTTAAGATGGCCATGGTACATAACCCTAATTGTACTACGGTACCTATTATGCAAAATAGTTATTCTTTATTTCATATTAGGGAATGATATTTGCAATAACATTTATTGCATAATGGCTCGCCGTGGGTTCGCATGTCAAACAATCTTCCACTAGCCCAACGAGCCATTAATGGGCTAATCTTTAAACCCACACTCATGCGATAATCGTAAGCTATTTAGAAAAATAGATAGGTAGCTGATCAATCACTCTGTTCTTGAGAGACTATGCCCAAGTCCTTTTATGGCACTTGCATATCCCCCACTGACAATGCTTGCATCCAATGCGAATGTTGCATCTTATGTAACCAATACCCAATCTTGTTAATTATAATGTCTTTAGCATTAAAATTCAATAATCGTTATAACCAGTATGTATTTTCTATTATCCTTATCAGAATACCCTTATTCCGAAAGATCTCTATCTCCTAACGTATCTACAGTTAAGACCTTTTAGATCACTATCTATAAAGTCTTAAGTTCTTGAAGATAAGACTTTGAGATCACTATCTCAAAAATCTTGTCTTATGTGAAGATATTGTTATTACTACAATCGAGTGTTTTATCTCCTTAGTGGGATTAGTAACAATTTACTACTATATGACAAACATTTGACTTTTGTACACATCTAGCATACACTGAGCTTCCCAAATTTGATGCACTATGGCATCTAGATTTGGTATTCACATCCTCAACTCTTTGAGGTGCTATCCCTTTTTTAGATAGGCCAGTACCATATCTTAAGGGAAAGAAGCCTTTCTTGAAATTTTCCATAAAATGGAACATGTCCTAGGTGTACCACAAATGTGACAGTCTCAATACCCTCTTCTCTTTGCTTCTGAACAATTTCAAAACTAAGATCTAAGAGGTATCCTTGAGATCATATCTCAAGGTAGGGAATAGACAAGCTATAAAAAACTTATTATTATCCTTGTATCATTCCAAATTATTAGGCCACTAAGCATCACATGGTTCATCAAGATTCTATCTGAAATCATAACCTTTATAATCTCATCGAGTCTAATGTTCCAGCTACAAGAAGCTTATTTGAGTCCATAGATGGAGATCTTCATCTTGCATACCTTGCTTTCCTCAACTATGAAGCCCTAGGGCTACTTCATATGAATATCCTCAGAGAGTTATTCAATGAGGAATGCAATATTGACTCACATCTTAAAGATGTCATAGTAAAGTGGTATAGCTATAATTAGCAATAATCTAATAAGTTTTAGCATGGTCACTAGAAAGCAAGTCTCATCGCAAGCGATGTCTTCTTTCTGTGTGTATCTTGAGGATACGAGCTGTGCTTTGAAGGTCTCTACCTTCTCGTCAGGTTCCCTTTTTCTCTTGAAGATCCATTTACACGTAATGGGTCTTACCCTTATAGGTGGATCCTCAGGATCCATATACAACACTTGTATATGAAGTCTATGCTAGACTTTATTACTAACATCCATCTCTCCATGTCATGATCCTCAAAAGCTTCATCATATGAAGTAAGATAATTTGTCAAACTTAAATGACACATGGAATCCATCCTCACACTCATTTGAATAGGTATGAGTGTTTCATCTTTAATCGTCCTTTTAGAATCTGATTTTAGGAGCGTCATTATCTTCTCAAGATTAAATGAGTTCCTTCACTTCATTTTCATCTTGATTCTCGAGAAAGTCATCCTCTAAGAATCATATCCTTAGAGATGGAATATTTTAGGAATCTCAAAGTCATAAAGTAGGTATCCAATACCACCCTTTATTTTCCTAATGAAGTAGCACTCTCTGGTTCTAGATTCCAGCTTACTTGCATGTAATCTATTAATAGTATATATTGTAGTCTCTACTGCATATATATTTGAAAACTAAGAGGTAATTATGCTAATGCTCATCTTTGATCAAATGATGTCACACATGATCCAATTGCATCTCCCTACAACTCCATTGAGTTTAGGTGCATTAGGATGTTTGAGATATGAATGATATTCCTTTATCCCTAAGGTATTCTTTGAATTAATCTAAGAGGTACTTGCTACCTAGGTTAGATCAAATTCATTTCATCTTCCTTTAGACTTTGGTTCTAACCAAAATTGTGAAATCTTTGAACATTTCAAAGCTTTCTAAGGTAAAGGGAAGAAATCTCATATCACAAATAATCATCGAATGATATCACATATCATCAGTGTTTATTATGATATAGATGATACACATACATCAATACGTATAAGATCTTGAATACCTTGACATCGTACACCATTCTCAAAGAAGAGTGTATTGGACAATTTTCTTTGAACACAATATTCACAAGTATGTAAGATTTGAAATTTTAGACATTCTAAAGTTTCACCTCTTGTTAGTCCATTGATCTCATCAACAGACATATGTCCAATGCTTGATGCCAGATAATTGTCAAATGATCTCCATCCTTCTATTGATCTTAAAAGGTTTATTTTTAATATTAGAAATGTTAATGAACCATCATTAAATTTCTAATTTATGTAGAGTCATCTAGATGTTAGATTACTTTTTGAAATATATCCATCATAACTCTTTATGATAGGTCTATTCTAGAAATCATGTTTATTTCCAACATTTATAAATAAATAATGAGTGTATTCTAATCTCCAGGTCATAGAGAGATTCTCTAAGACTAAGGACTCTCCTACTGAAAATACAAAGTCTATCTATCCAATATAGATTGTTGCAACAATTGCACAAATATCCATGTGGATGATTATTATACCTTAAGATCAAATTTTCTAGTCTTCTAAAACATATGCAACCAATTGCAAGTGTTATTAGAAGATCGAGATAAATTATTAGACTTTGATCTTATCAAATAAGAAAGTCAATTTCAATGATTATATGTTGATTATATAATATTCCGATGCACTATCCACGTCTTTCTCTAAGGATTTTAGATAGTCTAGATAGTCATACTATCAATACATCAGCTTATTGTAGTATCGGCATTCATTCAACTCTTTGGATGTCATATGGAAATTACAGAAGTACAGTCAACTCCTTGACTTTCCTTCTTGCTTGGGTCAGACCCATGCTTCCACTACGCTCCCTTCATCTATAAAGAACCATTGCTTAAGACAGAGGAACTCTTACATTGAACATGTTCACACGGAACTTCAATATAAGAGTACTTCAACATTTATAAATGCTTCATCCAATTCATACAATATGAATACTATGAAGCATCATGAAAAACTTGAGTAGAATGATGACACCCATTTGCCAAGTCAGAAATACCCTGCTTTAATTTATGTGAATTATCGTGTTAAATTTGTCATTTCGTTGTAGGTGGGCAATCAAAATTGATCAAGAAACAACCACAATTAATTTATTCAGTTTTAATCGAAGTGGTTTTATGTGTATTTTACTTGGACAAGTCCCAAGTTCGAACTCAAGGAGACAAAGGAACAACCTAGATCAATGTCTATCGAATTTCGCACTTGGTTTTCAAGGAGGAATATTTTTGGTATTTTTTATGCAATTTTGGAATGCAAGATGCAGATACGACCAATTTTAGGGACGAGAAAAATTGTTATTTATCAAATGATGTCCAAAAATTATGAAACTTAGCCGAGAGGTAGATAACGATGAAATAAATGCACTGTATTTTTTTGGCATTTTTGGATGCAAGATGAATATTTTATGAATTTATGAATGCAAACAATGTGATTTTTATGAATAACCGTTGAAACTTTCCTCCCTGGTCAGTGCACGTCCGTATGTATGACTCAGGGTAAGCCCATGCATATGTTTCAGGATCATATAAGAAGTCATGTATTCGGTGTTCCTCTATATGAGTTGTTATAGAAGTGAGAAATGGAAGAGTGGGGAGAGTCTCTGAACCAATGGTCATTTCAACAACCGCTATCTCAGGTGTAGCAACGTGGTAGGGCTCTTCTACCACTTGGTGGTTACAACTGTTGACGGCTTCGTGGGTCGCCTCAGAATATCGTGTTTCCTCAAGGACTGGGTGAGATCAAAGTGCTCCCAATGCTGTAAAATTGATTTCCTGAGTCTTGCACTCTATAATAGCCTTAGTTAAGGCTAAGAATAGCTTTTCGAGAATGATTAGAGACTGGGTGAATTCTCCTTGATGCTCAATATCAACTATCGTGAAGTCCACCTTGAGCGGAGCACCTTGGAATGTAACGATGACTGAAATGGTTCATCTCGGTCGATTTATCGATCGATCAACCAGTTGAATGATCTCTCTTATTTTCCTAATAGGTCCTAGTTTGAGCTTGTCAAATACAGAGGTCAGAAGGATATTGATTTGTGAGTCATCATCGATTCGAGCATGGGTAAATGTTGTGTCTTTGATTCCACAATCAAATCTGAGCAATGCTTCACTTTGCAGCTCTTAGTTTTTCTCCTTACTATCAAGGAGGTGGCCATTGACAAGACATGTCTTTCAATCTTTGTTCTCGTTCTGCCCGACTGTTTTATCATTAATTTGCTCATAACAAATCCTTTAAGGTCGAGGAAGTGTTCAATGGCCTGTATCAAGGGAAGTTCAGAATGAAATCATTCTTTTCTCCAATGCTTCCCTTAGAGTAGGATCCAAATTCCTCAAATCTTCTTCACTTTCAATTTTTATGACTTTTCTGGTTTTTCGATTTTTGAGTGTTTTTGAATATTTCATTTTTTGGTGTTTTCGGTGTGGTGTGTAGATGTGGTGCTTTCCATAGATGATGAAGGGTTTCGATTTGCTAAGTAAGAGTCAGAATCAGAGTTATCCCTAGGGGAGTAATACACAGAGATGTTGCTGTTAGAGTCGTCCCTAGGGTGAACATAGTCTATGGGTTTCTGAATATCTTCGGGGTTTTCAACATTAGATCCAATTGTTTCATCCTCCACTTTCATACCCGAGCTTCCATAAAATGAAATTAGTCAGTCAGTGAAATTTCTAAAGTTATCCTCAAGTAATTCATATCTCTTACTTATCCTTGAAATGTCATCCTCCAAAAATTTTTCATGGTCAATCATGTGAATAGCCTGTGTGGGTTTTTGGGTGTTCTCTCATTTTTCAACTTGAGATCTAGTAATTTCATCTTCCATTTTCATGTATGAATTGGGAGAAGATCCTCTTGGAATATCCATTATATGATTGTTATCTTCTGAAAATTTCTCCTTAAAAATCATGGAAGGAGTCTGCTCGATAGAAGGGCAACTATAGGTCTCATACTCAACATGGTGTGATTCATGTATGTACAGTTGGTTTGAGTAGCACCTATTTCATAAAGAGTATGATCATTAGAGTCAATCCAGTATGTACAATCAGGATGTGCGGTTCTCTCCATTCGATTTGATCAGTCCATCGTATCATTCCCTAAGTTCCAATCTGGATATGCATCTATTAAGTGTCGACTATTCCAACATTTTGGTGATGAGAGAATGTAGTCGGTTGGAATTGTTGTCTAGACTGGCCATTGGTCTCAAAAGTGGTTCGATCTTCAAATGGTTTGGCAATAACTTGGGAATAAGATGGATTAGTCTAGGATGAAATCTGATCATGTGTAGAGTTGGTCTGGAGAGGTGGCCAATATGAAGAAGTGGAGACTTTGTTTAGATGATTGAATAAAGGATTGTCATATGAATATGTGGTGACCTCGGTCTGTTGAATATCTATATGTTCTGAATATAAAGGATTGTCTTTCGTTGAGTAGGTCAAATTTGTAGAGTGGACCAGATTTATTCGTTGGAGAGAGTCTCCCGCAATTGTTACAGTATGTCTTGTTGAAGGGATTTTGAGGCTTTGGGTCTGACCGAGACAAATTCATTTTCATAGTATAGATCGGATGGGTACTCAGACCAATGTCCCATCATCTTCGAAGAAGGTGGATGAGTTGTCATTATAGATCTTGGTTGTAAATGTTCAAGTGTACAATATACTCGACAATAGAAACCCTAAATTTTAAATCAAGGAGGGTGATGGCATAAGTGTGCGGTTTTTGATATTTGAGATTGGTTCACGCACACCAATGCAAACACAAATCAAACCCCATGTTCACCAACTCACACAATGAAGCCGCAAGAGTTCGGCAAATTATCTTTTCAATTTTAGTTGGTGATAAATTCAATCTTGGAAAAGAATTAGCGAGCTGTTAGGTGCTGAAAATTTTCTTAAAGACTGGCCGTATTCTTACAACTAGTTGCACCTACTTTCAGCTAGTATGGGTGTAAGTACGGATTGTAAAATGGCTACCCGTTACTTAAGGATGGAGCCTTATGCAGTGTCCTTTAAACCACCTACTCTACTAAGGAAATCCAGACCGTTTATCATCTACCCGTATTTCCTCAACGAGAAGTAGCTAATCGATTTTATAGAATCAGTAGTCTGAAGAAGATTCTGGAGCCGGGCTCTACCCTTAAATGTCGTGTCTCGCTCACTCAGACAAATAAATCAATCCAAGGATGGGGTTGCTTTCCCGCAAAAATTCTTGATTTTACGCGTTAATTAAGGTCGACCTCGTTTAGCAGTCCCAATTTTATTGAGGCGATAACTTGAAAAATTTGACGAGAAGAAATTCACATCTAGCATCCAATACCAATTTCCTTTTAAAATTTACATGATAAAACATGAGGGAGAAATTAGGGAAAAACCAATGCACCCGAAAAATGGTGAAGTATGCTCAGTTAGAAGACTTACAGTGATTCCTCGCAATCTCCATATGGGATGTAATACAAGAATTGAAAATTAATCTATATTAATGCAAGCTGACAAAACCGCACCTATCAGAAAGTTCTATTAGCCATGAAGAATTGAGTTAAAAATTTTGACTAAGTTGAACGATCTATATGTGCATCTCAATTAAGTGAAGTATGGTCCTAGGTTCTATGAGCACAATTAGAAGATCCTAAAAGCTTTAGTAGCCGTATGTGCAGGTCTAACCTACAATCCATCAAGTCGGCCCCCACCCTCACTAGAGAGTGAAACAAACCACGACACACCACATAAAAATTTCGAGGTCTTGTTACACACATGAGAGTCCAAACGAACACCGTTGTAAATGAGAAATTAATTACAAAAAATCCAGAAAATAAATCCTATACTTTACTCTCTCTCACAACTCAACTCGATCTTAATTTTATTTGTGGTTTTGCAGTCAGTGAAGATGTGTTGGTTTCAAGAGAACCTGCTTCACGGGCACCGGGTACCTCACACAAAAAATAAGAGAGAGAGAGAGAGTGTGTGTAAGAGAGTGACACAAAAATATAAAAAATAAAAGATAGAAAATAAATGTTGAAAATAAAACAAATGCAAGAAAAAAATGGAAAATATATAGTGAAGATTCGGGGGTATGACTATCCGAATGTGTGGAAAACTTTACGCTAATTTTATAGACAAAAACCTAAGCTGTTTGTCTCACCGACAACGGTACCATCTGACGAGTCATGAAATACCTTGCTTTAATTTGCGTGAATTATCGTGTTAAATTTGTCGTTTTGTTGAAGGCAAGCAATCAGAATCGATCAAGAAATAACCACAATTAATTTATTTAGTTTTAATCGAAGTGGTTTTATGTTTATTTTAGTTGGGCAAGTCCCAAGGTTGAACTCAAGGAGGCAAAAGAACAACCTAGATTAATGTCTATCAAATTTCGTATGCGGTTTTCAAAGCAGAATATTTTTGGTATTTTTTAATGCAATTCTGGAATACAAGATGCAAATATGGCCAATTTTAGGGATGAGAAAAATTGATATCAAACAATGTCTAAGAATTATGAAACCTGGTCGAGAGGAAAATAATGATGAAATAAATGCACTATAATATTTTTGGAATTTTTAGATGCAAGTTGAATATTTTATGAATTTATGAATACAGACAGTGTGATTTTCAATAATTAATTATAATAAATATTAAATATACTTATTTTCAGGAAGAAAAATTATCTAAAATATATCACTAGGTAATATATCTCAGAAAAATCCTAGACTCTGAAATTGTTGAATTTAATACCTATTAAAAATTAATTAATGAAATATGCAAAATGTTTTTTATAGAGAAAACCAAGCATGCAAATGTAATTTTTTTGGGCATGATGTCAATTACAAATAATTATATGATTCCTGAATTTTTAATAATTTTTTGGGCTATGGTTAATTACTTATGAATTTCTAATCGTAGATTAAGTAAAATACACAATGTTTTGCAAGAATATTAAATATTAATTAATCACATAGATAAGAATGTAAATCATGTGCCAAAATGTAAAGATTAATTGATAAACATTATGCTATTTTTAATGAATAAAATTGCAATAATATAGCTTAAATAAAGGGTAGAAGTCAGGGTTTGTCTGCAATATTACAATAAATAGAATAAAGAAACAACTACAGAGTAGGGACTTAAGTGTAATTACCGATACCCCATGGGGTGTTTCTGCAAAAATCCCAAGTGGCAGGTGCACAACACGCACCCTTGGATGGCATGGCTGCTTTGGGAATTAGCGGACCTTCGAAGTTTCCTTCTGTAAAATCTCCAAGCGGTCACATGCGTAGCATGTGACCCTTGGGCCTTGTGGTGATATGAAAGATCTGCGGGGGTCCCCTCTGTAAAAGGTCCCTCCCGTACGTGCTCCTCACGTGGGAGGGCCTGAGGCCTCCCACCCGGTGGCGTGCGACGACCGGTGAAACGAGGGCGAAGGCGGAACAAGCGACGCTTCGGAGGGCAGCCCGATCGGTGATCGGGTAGAGCGTAAGGCTGAGCTTTGGCTGCTAGATGATCAGAGATGAAGCACATATCGAGGTCACGTCGATGGTGAAAAGGGGATGCTCTTGATGATTGGATGCGGAGCAGGGTCGGTGAAGCATTGGAGGTGGAGAAGTCCGCCCAGGATGTCGGAGCAGATGAGGGAGATGTTAGAGAATCGGGCTCCATGACCAAAGGATGGCCGGAGCGAGGCGAGGAATTGTCGATGGTGGAGGTATGGCTCGACGGCGTTGACCGAAGCAAGGATAGGTCTCAGGAGGAGTCCTGCGACGAGGCGTCAAGGCGACCCTCGGATCTCGCCGTGCTGGAGGAGGATCTAGGAGCCACCAGGTGCTGTCACCATCTGGTCGGACCCCGTGGAGCTTCACCAGCAGACTTGAATGATGGATCAGAGGATGAGAGTTAAGGAGGGGTGCGACATGAATTTATATGGTTGAGGGTTGGTCGAAGATGGTAGGGGATCGAAGATGGAATTCGATTGGGGATTGAAGGGGATCTGCTGGGATTTGACGAGTGTGTGGTTGGCGTATAGATGGAAGGGAATCATAGAGGAGATACGAGCACGGGGAGAGGCGACCGTAGATGGAAGGTTGGAGGTGGCAGTGGCTAAGAATCACGGGGCGCTGACGACTTCAAACGAGGAAGGAGGTGCGTGATTGAGGGAGGAAGGAGATGGGGTGCACGTGCTGGGAACATGCGTAGGGGGCCACATGCACATCACACGCCTATCTTTTTATTTTTTTTTAAAATGAAATATAAATACCCCCAAAATGGGTGACACGTGGCGGCTCCAAAAGCTACCATGTGTCAACGCCAGATAATTTAGAAATTTAAAATACAAAGATAAATAAAAAATAAATAGCAGATGCCCTCAGGATCGAAAAAATTCTTCACGAAAGGTTCTCGTCTCAACGAGATCTACAACTTTTATGAAGGGACCAAAATAAAAAATAGTCAATTGCACAAAGTGATATTTTTGGTGGTTCTCTATGTACATAGAACCACAATTTTGGGATTTAGTAATTTTCTGTTATTTTTAAATAAAATAAAAATCAGTAAAATTACAATAAAATAAAGATAAATATTTACACATTAAACAATTTTTTGGATTTTTATTAATTAAGAAAAAGAAGAAATAAAATAACATACAATAAAGCGGACTTTTATACATATGGTTAGTGAAGACTCGAACTCAGTTAGTTTCTTTGATTTCAAAGTTTTTTTGGATTTGGATTTTTGCGCTTTTTAACAAAACTTTAGTCAAATGAAAAAGAAATAAACATAACGAGTTAGTTATGAACATAAAATAATAGGTCAAAACTTGCCAAAATACAAAATGCACAAAAGAGGCCCAAAATCCAACTTTCACATATGAGCTCAGATTCACTTGTACTTGGTCCTGTTTTGAAGGTAATTGAATGTACATTAGTTCAAAAGTGAGTAGAATCAAATCGGACACTGTATGGGGAAGATATCATCATTTTAGTCTAGAAATCCTGAAATTAGGGTTTGGGTTATTTCTTAATTATTTTAGTTAGTGATTTTTTGTATTCTTCATTTATTATTGTTAGTGATATATACACAATGGAGGTGGTGTCAGGTTCTTTGGGAGGTTAGCATGAATAAATTAAAATTAGGGAAGTTTAATTATTTACATGTCAATTTGGGTTATGATTTTTGGCTTCTTACTTTATGCAATAATACGTGTAAAAATGCAATTATTATTTATACATGCATGAATGCTATTATGCAATATAATGGATAGGATGTAGATGATTTTTGGGGATTTGAGCTTAATTAATATCTTTTAGAGTGATGAATATGAGATTCATCACTCATCATATCTACATCCATCTCAACTCTTAAAGACATATATTCAGGCAGGTACTCAAACATTTTGAGTACATCATCTCTTATCAAGTCGCCATTCTGCATAATGAAATGAACCATGCCATTCATGAATAAATGTTGAGAGAAACATATATATGCCAGAACATCTTCTTCAGTTTTTATAAGGATTATTTGACAATTACGATTATCATCGACATGTCACTTCCAAAGTACATTCGATGAGAGATCAAGACTATAGAGACACACAAACCCTAGGTCGTTGTCCTATTATCTATTTAATTGCCATTCCTCATTATTATGAGGAAACTTGCATATTGCAACCACATACGATATGTGTCCAACTGCAAGTACAATTTCTTGATCATGGATCCAATCCACGATATTTTACTGGTCATTATTGAGTATAGTATTGAGTGAGTTTAATGAGGATTATCTGAAATAAGAAATTTGCATATATATATATACACATACACACATTTTTACTTTGATTTAGGAAATTTTATATCAAAGTTGTCATCAACACCAAAAGTTCATTCCCTTATTCACTTTCATTGTAAGAGATATACTTACCATTGTATCTCAAGCAAGATCTGGGATCTCCTTCTTATCTTTGTTACATCCCAATAACATGAGAACCTGCAACTCAGAAAAAAAAGCGGGAATTCATTCCACCATGCAAGTCCAACTTGCATTCCCAATTCGGTCTTTAACACTCGGGCGCACTGCCCCTAAGTGATGTTGACCCATCATTAATTGAACTAATCATCAACAGGAATAGCACTCGCTATGTGCAATCCAATATCTTCCCAATAATATAAGGACCTGCTATTGGGGTCTCTACGCATACGTCATTACTCTTTCAAAAAGCAAAGAGCCCAATTCAGATGTGCTTGTATGCAGGAGCTGTCACTTCGGACAGGGTCTCCTACTTACAATCCCTGGCGATGGAACCCTTCGCCTTGACGAAAGACCATGAATGTCATGTCACTAATGTGATCCTCCATATCATGTTTAAATTTTAATTAATTATTATGAATCATATACATAATTAATTCTTCCAAGGGAATTACAACTCTATTCATAATAGAGTGTATAATTTTAGTTGGATCTAATTAATTTAATCATATTACATCAATTATCAATCCAATCAATCACCCAACACAATTTTTAATTGTTATTTGAAAGATGGTATAATTTCAAAATACATATTATTCGAATCTTAATAATTAGAAAAATACATCATGATCGCTTCAAGCATTATCATTTCCTTACTCGCTATCATGGCCAGTACCGACGGGAGTGAGACTGCTCACGGAGCAACCTGCTACCCCAATGCTCCCCAACTAAACACCATAGCTGCCTCAGGTCAGGATAATACGATTTGTTCATTTTGTATTTGAGATGATAATATGTCTTTCAACCGATATTATACCATATAATATTTATTAAAATATTTTTTATTAATATTATACGGATATTTGCTAAACAAATCCCTAATGTTATTCAAGCATCAATGTTTGTTGGAAGGTTCATGTAATCAATTGTGATCTAGATCATATCTAATCAATTTTGGTTATGGTCAATGTCCATTCAAGGAACAATCATCATCTTTAAATATTTTACAAATATTCATCACTATTATTTCACGAAATTAACCATTAATTTCTATTAATATAATTGAATGACAATCACTAGGTTCATGATTTGGAAAGTAATTTTTCAGCATTGACCCATACTTACTAAAATTAGCACATCCCAATCAATTTAAATTCAAATCAAGCAAAATAAATTTCTTTTATTTGTCAATTTGATTTATAACAGAATCCAAGTGATAAACACATATTTCTAAGCATTTTAAAACCGTAATTAACTCTTTAATTACGTCAAGATTCTCCATCCCCTGAAACAGTGGATACATGTTCACTAAAAAGATCATAACTTGAGCAAACATATTCCAAATCATGCAAACCCAAGTCCCAAGATTTCCTTATTTAATGGGGAACGTTATCCAAGTGATAATTTAGTTTTAAACACTTTTAAACAGGGCAAAAAAATCACAAAAAAATAGGGCTGAGCGAACAAAATGCGATAAATTTCACAAACCCTAAAGTGCCCATGTCATCTTAGGTTTATGGATCGTATTCAAAAAATCTGAACTATGGCTCTGATACCACTTGAAGGATATGAAAAAATCCTTAATCACATCATGGAAGCGTGAGAATCACATCGTATGCGATCGGGAGCGACTAGTCGTTCGGGGTATCGGAATTTATTTTTTTTTGAAACTATGAAACTACATGATTCGAGAACTCTTCTTGGATTGTTTCACCTAAACCACAAACAAGTATTAGGTTTACCTCTTGAAGCGTGGTTGCGATCGATTCTCTAAACGAATAGACCTCCTGTCTGAAGTCCGATTCGACAGTGGAGATGCTTGCGAGCACATTGATGAAATGCATGCTCCTCACAATCCATGTTAATGATACAAACGTCAAATCCCTTGATCTCATCATATGAGATCCGACGTCTTCTCCACGAGAGAGGTGCACCGAAGGAGACGAAGATCCACGAGATAATGATCCGGTAGCAAAACAGTGATGCGGTGACGATGACGACTCTCTCTAGGGCTCCATGGTGGATGGTCACAATGAGAGAGAAAGAGAGAGACTTGGCATGTAGAGAGAGAGAGAGAAAGATGGAGAGATTTTAATTCCTCTTGGAATTATGTGCGTAGTCTAAAAGGCAAGGGCTATCCTTCCTTTTATACTAGTTGGATGTATATGGTTCTCAATCCACGTGCCCTCTTAATCCAACGACTGAGAGTAAGAGGTTATTAATCAATGGCCATGTTTTTTTTGCTACAAATTTGCAATAGAAAATTTAATTAAAAAAATTAATTACATCCCTTTATCAAGATACAAATTAATTTATTTTAGTTTCAATTATAATAAATAGATAATAAGGGAGGCAATCACCACCCTAAAAAGCGGGTGACTGTCCCCCCCCTTTGACTTGGTCAAGGTAGACGACCACCTTGTTGGTGGTTTTGCTTTCCTTAATATATATTTATTATATAGAATAAAATACAATAACTATTATTGCATTTATCTTCACAAAAATAATTCTAAATTAAATTTGTGAAAACATCAATCATGCCATTGATAAATATGAATCATATTCAAATATCCAACATAATATGTAAATTGGATTTACAATTAATTATTCATTGTGAATCCAATTCGCAATAACATAACATTTTTTATTCTATTTATAATTAAATCTCTTCAACATATTATAAATCATATTTATAATATCCATGATTATTATCGATAGAGATATCCACATTAATCATATCCTTAATAATTAAATCATATTTAATCATCTTGGATCTCTATTCTCATGTACCCAAATAATAAGAATCACATTCACATTATTCACATCTTTGATAATTAAATCACATTTAATCATGTTAGATAACTCTTATTATATGGCCAAATAATATGAATCAAATTCATATTATTCATGATAATTAAATCACATTTAATTATCCATTTCTCAATGCTCGGATACATACATCAACAATGAAATTATCCTTGAACTCTTTCAAAGATAATGCGCTTTCTCTACAGATACTTAGAGACAAGGACATGACGATCGTACATTCCACATACAGTGACTTAAATATTGAGATCCAATCTCAAATCCAGATCTTGTGGACCTCCCATAGATGTTGTTTAAATCAAAACCGTGAATCTAATCTTTTCATTGAATCTGAATCGCATTCAGATCACTGTCCAACATTTGGACCAAGATCAGATTTCTTCTCTATTGAGAGGAGTCACAAAAATCCAAACCCATTTCATCACTCCCTAGGAATGGAAGCGTCATGGTTATACAATCGTTTATGATCACATCACCCTCAGGTATTCCTAATACATGTACATCTTGTATACTGGAAGACCTAGAATAAACCTGAAGTTTTAGATCTATTTAGACTGTCTTCTTTAGGGTTTTATCATTAACTTTCTCATTTTATAATTGGGAGTCAGTATCGATCATATACTTTCCAAAAGCATATATCATACCTAGGTGTTGATCATATACTTTCCAAAAACATATATATATATATATATATCAAACCTACAAATTCATTCAAGCTTCCAAAGCGAGATGACTGTGCATGGAATTTGATTCCCAATATCTCATGAGTGAGCTCATGTCTTCCGATTCAGCAATGAACATGCATGATCCCTTTTAGAGATCGTATTACTCATTTGACCTTGTATGCACACCAGTGCGTCAGTGTATATACCTTGATTATGCCATCAACCTATCGGTTTGCCAAATGTACATACTTAAACATATTGTAACATATCTGTCTCCAGTTAGAGGATGCGTACCTATATCGTGGCAGCATATGACATAGATCTTTGGTTATCTCGATTTCGTGAAGTGAACTCTTTGACCTAACTATTCTAACACCTCCAAATCTCTATCAACCATAAGAGAAAGGATTGCCATCTCTTACTCAGGATGGAGATCATCTCTTAATAATCATTTGACAGTGCTTGATGAGTCCTCATTCTAACTCTTTAGATATTCATCCAAGCACCGGCCTCTATGATTCAATAATTGAATCAACAATTGTACGATCATTAAGATGGCCATGGTACATAACCCTAATTGTACTAAGGGACCTATTATGCAAATTAGTTATTCTTCATTTCAGATTAGGGAATGATATTTGTAATAAAATTTATTCCATAATGGCTCACCATGGGTTTGCATGTCCAACACTTACCATACAAGGGGGAGGGGGGGAGGGGCGACCATGTTGAGATCTCTCAACTTGGTGGTTGTCCACCCTATATATGGTATGTGGCATCATTCTTTCCAATGCATTTCATCTTTTATGGTTTGATTAAATTGAAATATGTTGATTGATTTTAATATATTTAATTTAATTTAAAGCCATCAAATTTGTTATTGGTAATTAAAACATAACAAAATCGTGGCCATTGATTGAAAACACAAATTAATGTCAACCATTGGATTTATGTGCACATGGATTGCGATCGATGGACATCCTAAAAGGAGGGGTAGCCCTAGCCTTTTATGCTTACACAGACTCCCTTGCGGAACTCTCTCTCTACACGTCCTCTCTCTCTCTCTCTCTCTCTCTCTTTCTCTTACTTGTGGCCATCCACATTGTGTTGGAGAAAAAGTCATCGTCGTCGCTATGACATTGTGCTGTTGCCTCGACTGCTCATGGATCTCTCCCTTCTTCATTGACTCTCGCTCGTGGAGAAGATGTTGGATTTCGTGAGATGAAATCGGGAGATTAGTTGCTCAGATCATCAATGTGGATTGCGAAAAGCATGCAATTCATCCTCATGCCTGCAAGTGCGACCTACGTCGGATCGGACTTGAGACATGATGTCTCTTCGTTTAGAGATACGATCACAAACACGCTTCAAGAGGTAACCACAATTACAGTTTGTGATCTTGATGATACGATTCAAGAAGTGTTCTTGGATCATGTGGTTTCATCACATAAAAATTTTTAAATTCTGCTGCCTTGAGCGACTAGTATGACTAATCGCTCTCGATCGCATACGATGCAATCTTCATGCTTCCGTGACGCGCTTAAGGTTTTTTCCATAACCTTCAGCCTCCACCCATCTTCTTACATAATTTTGCCAGAATGATGTAATCAAATCCCTGACTGTTAAGGAATGGGCCCATAAAGTCCATGTCCCATGCGTCGAAGACGTCCAGAATCTGAATGTATTTCTGAGGCATTGTGTCAAGGGAATTGATATTTCCATCCATTCTCTGATAGTCAGTGCATTTTTCACATAATTAGCTACATAATTGAAGAGTGTTGGCCACCAAAGGCCACATTGAAGCACTTTGAGGCCGTTCTCTTTCCAGAATGGTGTCATTAGCTTCAAGTTTGAGACAATCTTTTAGGACACTCATAATATCCTCCTAAGGTATACACCTCCTTTAGATTCAATCTGCCCCTTTACAGAATAGATGTGGATCCTCACACTGGTTGAAATGGATGTCTGACAAGAATTTATCAATTTTGATCTTCGACCAATCAGGTAGAGTCTTCTGGAAGACAAGGTAGTTAACTATGTTGGCATATCGGGGGAGCGAGGTGATAGACATAATTGCCTCATCTGGAAAGGTGATGAAACTGCAAATGTCGTATGTAATGGTGATGAATTGTTGTAGTCGGGAAATTTACAGATCAATAAAAAACCACTAATTAATTAATTTTATCAATTAATACGAGCGATCAATTTAAATTTTACTTGGGCAAGCCCAAGGTCAAACTCAGGGAGGCCACTGTCACCTTAGGTTAAATTTTAGGTGATCTAGAAGCTAGGTTTTCAAGGAAGCATTTTTTGGGTATTTTTTATGCTATTAGTAAATGCAATGCAAATTTTGGCAAAGTTCAGGGGCTAAACTGCAAATTTTGATAAAATGAACTCCAAACCAAATAAAACTTAACAGAATGTGTATGAATGCTGAAGGATATGATAAGATCCTTAAGCGCATCACGGAAGCATGGGATCACATCGTATGTGATCGGGAGCGACTAGTCGCACTAGTTGCTCGAGACAACGGAATTTAAAAAATTTTCATGCGATGAAACCACATGATACAAGAACACTTCTCGGATCATTTCAGCTAAACCACAAACAAGTATTAGGGTTACCTCTTGAGGCATGGTTGCAATCGAGTCTCTAAATGAAGAGACCTCCTGTCTCAAGTCCGATCTGACGGAGGAGATGCTTGCGAGCGTATTGATGAAACATATGCTCCTCGCAATCCATATTGATGATCCAAGCGACGAATCTCCAGATCTCGTCACACGAGATACACCATCTTCTTCATGAGCGAGGTGCACCGAAGGAGATGGAGATCCACGAGCAAACAATCCGACAACATAACGATGATGTTGCGACAATGGAGACTCTTTCTAGGGCTCCATGGTGGATGACCATAATGAGAGAGAGAGAGGGCGCGTAGAGAATGAGAGAGAGAGAGAGAGAAGTTGTTGTTGTCATTGTGTAACTTTTGGATTCCTATTCTTATATAGTATTGTGGGATCCATGGATCTCAATCCATGGACAACACAAATCCAATGGCTCACATTGGTTTGTGTTTCTTTTAATGGCTATGATCTTGGTGCTAAAATCACAACAATAATTAATTTAATTAAATCATGTATATTGAATTTAAATTTATTTACATTAAATCAATCTCCATTGGAGAAATAGGAAGGAGGCAAGCCTCCTTGAGAGGAGTGGACGAACACCACATTCCATGTAGGAATTGTGACCGTACACCCTCTCTACAAGGAAGGTGTCTTTCTCCTCTTATTCCATAAGATTCCATTATCCCATGAATTTCTCTAATATTTGCAACAACTTTTGTTGCAAATTATTACACAAAAATAAATTCAATTTATTTTGTGAACATTGCAATCACGTAATTGGAAATTTGTGAATCACATTCACAACCCAAAATAAAATGCAAATTACATTTTCAATTTATTGTCCAACGTGAATCCAATTCACATCAACATTTAATTAACAAATGTAAATTACAAATAGCTCTCTCTTATATATCATAAATCACATTTATAATATATATTATTAATATGGATAGTACTATCTACATTATTCATATCCATGATAATTAAATCAGATTTAATCATCTTGGATGTCTATTCTCATGTGCCCAAATAATATGAATCACATTCACAATATTCATATCTTTGATAATTAAATCACATTTAATTATCTAAGATAACTCTCCTTATAATATGAATCAAATTAATATTATTCATGATAATTAAATCACATTTAATTATCAATTTTCTCAATGATCGGATACATATATCAACACTAAAATTATCCTGAACTCTTTCAGTGATAATGCGCTTTCTCTGCGGATACATGGAGATAAGAACATGGTGATTGTATTGTTCCACGTATAGTGACTTGGATATTGAGATCACATCTCAAATCCAGATCTTGTGCACCTCCCATAGATTCCCGATTAAACCAAAATCGTAGATCCAATCTTCTCATTTCATATGAATCACATTCAGATCTCTGTCCAACACTTGGACCAAGATTACATCACTTCTCTATTGAGAGGAGCCACTAAAATCCAGACATGTTTCATCACTCCCTAGGAATGTAACTGTCATGGTTATACAATCTTTTATGATCACATCACCCTCATGTATTCCTAATACATGTACATCCTGCTTACTAGAAGACTCAGAATAAACCCAAAGTATTAGATCAATTTTACACAGTCTACTTCAGAGATTTATCATTACGTTTCTCATTTGATCATTGGGAGTTGGTATCGATCATATACATTCTAAAAGCATATATCATACCCAGGTGTTGATCATATACTTTTCAAAAGTATATATCAAACCAACAAATTCAGGCTAGCTTCCAAAGCGAGATGACCGTACACAGAATTTGATCTTCCCAATATCTCATGAGCGAGCTCATGTCTTTCGGTTTAGTAAATGAACCCGTATGATCCCTTTGAGAGATCGTATTACTCATATGCCCTTATATGCTCACCAGCGCACCGGTGTATAGACCTTGATTAGTGATGAATCCAAATTTCATCATCTTTATTCTATCATTTTGGCCTCAAAACCGGGGCAAATGCTTGTAAATACCCTTAATTAGAGCATCTTAGCATTCATGCATGTGCATGTAAATAGTGTATAAAATACTGTATTTAAAGCCAAATTATAGAATAAATAAAAGAAAGGAAAAATAATAAAATATTGTAAATATTTTATGACCCGAAAACCCGAGACCTAGAAATCTCGATGAATAGATCGACAAGGAATAAAGTAAGGGGAGATAAGGGCCAAAATACAACAAAAATACCCTTTTATTTAATTCATTCCTTATTCATTTTGGGACCTATTTTTGATTCCACTTTTTATACTTCAAACAAGTAAGCTTTGAATATGAAAGTTGTAGATAATTAAATAAAGAAAAATACAAAATTGATTTCACATAAAAATAAGGTACATATAAAAAGTTATGGTCTTAATAAAATCCCAGAATCCCAACTTCCCAGACCTGTATCTCGCAAATAAAAACTTCGAATGCATCAAACTCACCTTTAATTGTATATAATTTAAAATAATCTATTTAATGGCGGTGGTTTCGCATTTGGTGAAGCTACGGTTTGAAAGTTGAGTTTTGGACTCCTATTGTATACTTGTACAGATTAACATATTCATTTTATTATTTATTAATTATTTTTATAATTTTATATTTTTATAATTTGTAAATATTACTTATAATATATTTGTATATTAAAATTAGAATAAAAACATGAAGGAAACATAAAATAAAATACCTGTATATATATATAATACATAGGCATATTACCTATACTTATACTTGTACAATCAATACTTATATTTTATTAAGTGTATAAAACACATCAGAAAAATAAGATAAAAATACTTTTAAGTGTATAAAAATACTTTATTAATTTATAAAATAATAAATAAAAATAATAAAATTAAATACACAAAATAAAAATAAAATAGTAAAATATATAGATGTATATACCTATACAAGCTTAAAAAGGGAACTAACATTTTTAAACCCCATAAAAATAATTAAAAATCACCATAAAATAGTTTATAAAATAACAAATATTTTTTATTTAATAACCTAAAAATAATAAAATAATTAATATTTTAAATTGATTTTACAAGGTATTTTCCAGGGAACCAGGTGCCGGCCCTAGTTGACCTTGGTCAACTGGTCGTCCTTCCCCCTCTGCCAGTGTCAGACCTCGTTGCGCCCCTATTTCTCGATTTTTTCGAGGTCAACACATGCATCTATTCGTGTCAAGCCCTAAAGGACTTTTGTTCCTCGATGAACCCTCTTTCACGCCATAGTCTCTCCTAGGGCCGAGGAGCGGCGATTCGAGCCATCATCCTCGATCTTTGGAGCACCAGAACCACAGAGTCAAACCCCATATAGTGCACCCCCGACTTCCATTTGAATTTGGAACCCCTCTTTTCCATAGGTTTAGCTCCCCTTCGTGCCCAATCGCAAGGAGATGGTGACAGCTTCTCTTTCCGACCTTCATGTGGGTCGAGCAACGCCTGAGGTGAATCCACGACCTCCGCCTTTCGCCGGCGTCGAGGTACACCACCCTATGGTCTCCGACCATTGAGGCAGCCCTATATCCCCTTTGTTTCTTTTGCATTTTCTTCCCCTTAGTTGTAGGATCATTTCCCCTCTCGAAATTTAACGTTCCAATCGGTTGAATCACCCTCACGCTCACCTCGCCGGAGCGCACCTCCGGCTACCACCGTACATCGCCGTTCCACGCATCATCTCCACCTCCGCAGGGTCCAGGCACTTTGCCCTGGATCCTGTCACGTCTTTTTGCAGGTCAAAGCTCGTTGACTCGAGCCTGGGAGCAGTTTTGCACCTCGCCGGAGTCCAGTGGAGCTCCCCAGCTCCGCCGCCCTCCCACGCGAGCCTCGGCCGTCGCCGAGGCCTTTTGGAGCCCCCAGCAGATAGAGAACGCTGCCAGGAGTCTCCAGGGCATTTTTGAAGCTCAAGGAATGCCGGAGGACGGAGTTGGAGCTCGGAGAAAGTCGCCTCACCGGCGCTCCTCCGCAGTTCTTGCTCCGACCTTTAGAGCCGTCAGATCGTGGCCCGAGCTCTAGGTGAACAACCGCCGTTGGATCAGCCCCCGCTCCACACCGCCAGATCCGCGGGGATCTTCTAATCTAGGCCATCAGAGCGAAGTGTCATCGTTGCATGAGGGCGTGACGTGTGGCAAGTGGAGCGCCCTCGACCGTCGGATCGCGCACGAGGCCTTAGGCATGGGTATTTTGCATCTTAACCCCCACCCATTTTTGTATTTATTTTTAGTCCATAAACTTTTGTCTGTAGCGTAAAAACTTTTGTGATATTTGCATTCATGCCCCTGAACTTTAGCTAATTACATTTAGGTCCGGTCCACGTTACCTCACGTGATCTGTGCACGTGGAGTGGTGGTGATTTTGCAAGGACCCCCCACGACTTTGTTTATTTAGCTTTAGTCCAGGAACTTTTGTATTACATGTAATATTTTTGGGCAAATTACATATTAGACCTGGGAAGTTTTGTATTTTGCATTCAGGTCCTTCCTAGGCGCGTGCTAGTCACACGCTTGGTTGGGTTATTTACAAGGGTGCCCCTGCGGGTTCTGATATTTGTGTTTAGTCCACTAACTGCAATATTTAGTTGTATATTTTGCATGAAAATTGCATTGTGGCCCTGGAACTTTTGTCTATTTGCACTTATACCCCTGCTAGATGTGTAATTTTTATTTGTTGTTTGTATTTATTTCATGCATCTATAAATTGCTAAAAATCACCAAAAAATACCATAGGCTTCTATTTGCTTGCTCATTCACGCCATATTTTTGTATTGCATTTTTATTGCATTTTTGTAATTATTAAAAATAAAAAATATGCATTTTCAGCACTGTTTGCATTAGAAAATCCATAAAAATTATCAAACTCTTTGAAAAATTCCAAAAAAAATTATATTTTATGTATTTAAGTGTCTTTTAGTGTCAGTCCAAAAATCATTAAAAATTTCAAAACAAAACCTTGAAAATTAGAAAACCCAAAAAATCTTCATAAAAATCTTAAAAATTCCACAAAAATTCTAAAAATACAATTTCATTTTTGATTTTTCTCTGATTTATTCTCTTTTATTTAAAATTAATTTGAGGATTTTTAGACTCTGATTTCTATTTTTAATCCTCATTTTAATTTCAGCTAGTAGCTTAATTCACTGTTTTCTTGTATTTAGACTTTTAAAAACACCAAAAATATTCAGAAAAATTCCCAAAAATCACAAAAACATTATAAAATCATAAAAAGACTAAAAACATTTTATTCCCTGATTTTTGAGCGTTTTTCCTTATTTTTATAAATCCCCCATCTTTTCTTTTCTTATATTGTATATATATTCTATTATTAAAAAAAGAAAATATAAAAAAATATATATAAAATATAAAAAGAAAATATAAAATCAAAAAAGTAAAAATAAAAATGCAAAAATATAAAATTAAAAATTAAATAAAAATTTAAAAATTTAAAACCCACAAAAAAATTGCATACTTGTTGGCACTTGATCACATCACATTTTTAGTACTTTGCCTGATCTATCCTGCTTGCTCCCTGAGTTCGACACTCTACATACTTGCACTATACACATTTCTTGTAGAGTTAAAATAATTTTGACTCCACATTTATTTTTCATTGCTTGATTTATTATATTGTGGGTTCATTGTTGACTTTGATCGGGATTCATTGAGGGTCGCTGCAGCGACTGTTGTCTCCGCCTTGTGTGGGACATTTAGACCCCGTGAATTTCGGTCAAATCAAATGGCGCCGTTGCTGGGGAGCAACAACGTATAGGTCTTATTTTTGAGTGATTGTGTTTGTCTTCATTATTGCTTTATTTGATCTCTCTATTTTTGATATATATTTGTGAGCTATCTGACCATTCTCTTTCTTGTCTTCTTGCGAGGGACCGCAGATCGAGGAGGATCGCCTAAGGGATCCGGTGCATCCTTGGTAGGCGGAGTCGGCTATTCTAGCCTAGCCGGCAGGAGAGAGCAGGAGGAGTTGAGAGAGATAGATAGTTAGTTAGTTTCTTATTTTAGTGAGAGAGAGAGACATTCATTTAATTTGTAATAATACAGGTACCTTGGACACTTGGACACTCGGGCCTAATTTCCAGATGTTTGTACATCTGGGGGCTCACCGCGGTTTTCATCGGTTTTCCGCTTGTCATTTTCCGGTTTTGTTTTATTTTTCTTTTCTTTTGTGGAATGAGCCCTTAGCTTTTAGGCTTGCTTGATCGAGTAAATTAGGTCCAAACACCCTAATAACCATTGCATGTACCTATAGTACGCTTTGGACTTAGTTTAAATTAAACAGTCACCTCATCATCTTCAAGCATTCGTGCCGCGAGCCCACCCTGCCAAGCGCTGCTCCTGAACTCGATGTGTCGAGAGGAGGAGGGGTGAGCCTAGACCAGACTCTTGGATTGAGGATCAGTGACCGACTTGTGGTTCTTCACACTAGCAATTGCCTACTTAGGACGATTTCCGTGTGCATATCGACATGTAGATTAGGTTTACAAATTCCTGTTTTGCATCCTGCATGGAGAGAGCTGGGAGGTGCTGTAAGTCTTCTATCTTTGGATTCATCATTTAAGCACAAAGGTGAGATTTCCATCTTGGTGGCGCCTTGAATTGCTTTTCCGACTCTTCTCCCTCTGTTTTTGGATCAAATAGGAATCAAAGAAAAAGTACAAAAATGTTAGGCGCTTGTTTGAATTGACTCAAAACAAGTGATAACACCAAAAAATTAAAAAAGGGACTGCTAAAGAAAACTTGACCTAAATAAAATTGGATAATTGGACTCATTGCTTGGGGTGAGTAATACCCTCACTTGTATTCAGGTTGCATGGGAAGGTCTCCTTCCAAGTGAGCAGAGCGGCTTCGTAAGGATTAGAGCCTAAAATCCAGTCTGTGGCTGCCTTGTGTATCGCCTGGATTTCTGAAGTATTGGCGCTACTATCATACGTAGACGAGTAGGGCTTGGTCACCATTGATGACTCTCTATTGTGTTGAGCATCGACCTTGTCCGAAGTACCGAGCATAGGCCACGCCTTCACGGGGGTGTCTGTCTCATCATCTTGCATCTGAGTAGGGTCTTGCACGCTCACGGGTGATTCCGTTGTGAGCGAGATCCGAAGTATCGGTTTCACCTATTGGCTTCCTCCATCTTTTCTTTGGCTGAGTAGGGATCCGGGAAGGGTTACAAGGACCTCAAATAGCGCAGACTACAGGTTATACAAGAGGAGGACAAGTACGTGATTCTTTTCCGGCAGTACTCTCTCTCCTATAGGCGTAGCACTCTAAGGACTTGTTCAAAGATAATTGCCTGAATCCAATCTAAAAACTACAAAGATAAAAGCCGAACCTTCACGGCTTCACGCGTTGAGTTGGTGAACCCCTTGTTTTGTGTTTGATTTGCTAGTGGATTTAGGTCAAGATCAAAAACACCGCACAATTGTGCGCAATTTTGCCCCCCCTTCTTCTTCATTTCTCAGCCTTACTCTTCTCAATAATCACGATGATGGGACGAAGTTCTCTTAGGCCGTCTTTGGTGGCACCGCTATCCAGCAGTCCTCCCTATTCATCTAGGACAACCTCGGGGAGTCCAGGCTCACTCTCCGAGCCTGAGTTCACTTCCACCCTGTTCCCTCTCGACCACCCTTCTCCTTCCATCAGTCCAAGAGTTTCAGAGTTTAGTGCATCATAGAGCTCAGATCATTTGACGACACCTGAGATGGGTTCTTTTGCCTTTTCAGAGAATCCAGCCATGGTAGACAGAGGAGAACACCCAGATGAGCAGGAACACCCTCCATTCTTGTACGACCAAGCTGCCATCAACAACTCATTATTAGCATCCCTGGAGACTATGCAGAGACAGATCAGAGACCAGAGAGTTTTCATGGGTGACCTCATGAGGGAAATTGCGCAGATGGGAGAGGGAAGAGAAGATAGACCTAGGGGCGGTGGCGGTGATATACCAGAAGTGGCAGGCGAGGGAGGAGAACCTAACCAGGAGAGGCCGCCACAAACAATTATGAGAGAATTGCACAATCCAGCAGCATCTCTCACTCATCGATGGATCCGACTCCCTCCCATCCATGGAGACTTCGAGCTTCGCTTACACACTATTCAGCTACTGCCTAAATTTCATGGGCTGGCGACTGAAGAGCCACACCTCCATCTGTAAGAATTTGAAATGATCTGCAGTACAATTCATGACAGGCTGGTGACTGAGGACACCATCAAGATGATAGCCTTCCCGTTCTATTTGGTTGATAGAGCCGCTTACTGGCTGAAACATTTGGGGAGTTTCGTCGACACTTGGGCACAACTCCGGACCACCTACTTGAAGAAGTATTATCTGCTCGGCCGGACTAACGCAACATGAGATATGATCAGCAACTTCACAATGATCCCAAATGAACAGTTCCATGAGGCTTGGGATCGCTTCAGAGAGCTTATCGACCGGTGTCCACATCATGACATATCCAAGCTCAACTTAGTTCAGAGTTTCTTCTGTGGGCTGACACCGGAGCTGCAGGGGCTAGTAAATGCCTCTTGTGGTGGGTCCTATTTCTCCAAGGGTGAAGACGACATTTGGGCCATCTATGAAGGGATGGCAGAGAACTCGACGATCATGGCCCAAGCCAGAGTCTACACACAGCAGAAGCCCCCAAGGAGCGGGATCATTTCAGAGGATCGCCCGCATCGATGCCGGTCCTCATACTCCGTCGGCAGTCGCAGCCCAAGCCGAATCAGCCGCAGCCGACATGGGCATCATTAGTGAGAAGTTGGACCGTCTCGAGATCCTCGAGAAAAAGCAGATGCAAGGACTGGCCCAAATGGACCAGATAACCAAGACCATAAGTGACCTGAAGACACAGATTCTTTGCGTCCAGGAGGCACAAACGTCTACTCAGCAACCTCCCAGGTCACGTACTGATCCTAGCAGTAGCAGCTCAACCTAGCCCTCTGCCTTGCACCGCCAGGTCAACCACATTCAGGCAGAGCCGATCCTGCTGCTACAGTACTACCCATCGCAGCCACCATCTCAGGGCACTCAGATGGTTGTTTATCGGCCTGATCAGCCATTGGCAGTTCTACCTCCACCATCCTTCGAGCAGGAGCCATTGATGGAAGTCAATGGGGTATGGTACGACCGGTACCCACAGCTAGTCGGGATTCGACGCGATCACCCCGGATTCCGATGGACCACCGGAGGGACCTCTTCCCAGTAGCAGCCTCTGGCTCAGGGACAGCAGAACAACCACCAGCAGCACCAGCCCCAGTATGCCCACCAGCAGTACCAGCATGGTCCTCGTCCCGTCTATCAGGGACAACAGTGGAGGCAGCGTCAGCAGCCTCAACAGACATACTCCCAACCATCCCAGTATTATTCTCACCAGCAGTAGCCTCATCCAGCAAGGGAACACTTCCGGTTCTCAGGCACCCGCCTTTGAGAACCCATCTCTAGATGACCTTGCCTGCTTGCTTTCTGAACAGCGAGCATCCTTCCGAAAGGAAATGGATGAGTTCCGGCAGGAGATGAGGGATATCATCAAGGGCAAAGCCGCCATACCAGCTCAGATTGAGCCAAATCCGAACAATCTGAAGAGGAAGTCTGAGCAGGTACAGTTCACAGAGGATACTTCTCCTAGTGATTATTTGAGTGACATGTCTTCTTTTTATGATGCTGATTTTGTGACTACTAGGAGCGGGAGGATGCCAGCCGGCGACGCCTCATCTGAGTGACAGCCACACGCAGAATCAGGAGCGCCAGATGAGTAGAGAAGCGGTGCTGATGTCGCTGATGATGTTGATGACGGTGGTGCTGATGCCACCCATGATGGAGATCCAAACGACGGTACTGAGGCCGTCGTGACACCAGATGCGGACGGTGGTGCTGATGCCACCATTTTTGATGCAGGGCCAGAGCGCGGTGCTGATGCCACGAAGACAGGTGCCGTTGGTGGTACTGAGGCCACCGCTTCTACTTTTGTTGAGCTCCTACATGTAATGTTGCCACCTTTTGTATCTCAGGACTGTGGTAACAAAAAGACCAAAAAAATGAATAAAGGAAATGTTTCTGTTTACACGTCAGTATTCATATGTGTTGAATGATGATCATGGTATGGATTCTATTCCTTTACAGGCGTAGGAACCTATTCCTAGTCCTCCATTTGCGGAGTCCCCGTCCATCCCCTTCCCTGAAGCACTCCGTTTGGCGAAGGGGAATAAAAGAGAAAATCCAAAAAAGACCCAACAGGTAGAGTTCTGCAACCAGATGATTGATAGATTCCACATTCAGCTGACTCTACAGGAAGCACTTGAGCACATCCCCCTCTTCAAAAAGAATTTGAAAGAGAAAACTACAGCACGCAGGAAGAGGAGGACCCACAGAGATCTGATCCATGTGCTCACTCATTCCAGTTGCTGCACCATTCATAACAATTTGCTAGCCAAGAGACCTGATGCAGGAGCTCCCTATGTCAGATGCGAGATTCAGGAGCAGCAGTTTGATCGTACTCTATTAGACAGCGGCTCTTATATCAACCTTCTTCCGGCAGCTTTACTCGACCGATTCGAGTTTGGTCCTCTTCTTAGGAGCAGGACAGTCCTTCAGTTTGCTGATAGGTCGACTAAGAGGCCGAAGGGGTTGTTGAGAGACGTGGTCATTACCATTCAGGGCCTAAAATTCCCCGTGGACTTTGTTGTATTGGACATGGAGATCCCTGAGTCGGTAACTGATGCCCCCATCATACTTGGAAGCCCATTCTTGGCCATAGCCAAGGAGGTGACCGATCATGATAGTGGGAAGGTATGTTTTCGCGTAGAGGGCGAAACCATACAAATAGAGACGATCGAGGAGACCAGAGCGAGAGAATATGCATTCTCAGAGCAGTCCAGTGATGCCGCGCAGATGACAGAGGATGAGATCGACGTCCACCAGAAGTGTGATTTTGTGATGACAGATGATGAATCCATTTGGACAGATCCTGTAGCACAGACCCTTGCCTTGCCTACAGATTCACCATACTTACAGCTTATGGCAGTTGAGAGCCTGGAGAGCACACTCCTGGACAAGGACACCTTTGAGGCTAACAGTTGTGGGACGAGTAGTGCTGATTTTCAGTCTTGTTCATCTAGTTCAGATCCCTCGGATTCAGACATTGATTGGGATGATTTTGATGACTATTTGCCGTGTCTGATTCCTTTTGAGCCGACAGCTAGGACGGAGTGCGAGCCAGTACAGTTCATAGATGATTCCGTAGGGTTCACTTCGTCAGATTCTCATTCACAACAAGAGTTCTCACATGCAGACCTGGTAGCCTTTACACAGACATATCAGAAGCCAGATCTTCCACCTCCCAGTTGTCTAGAATTGAAACCCTTGCCGCAGTCGCTGAAGTATAGATTCCTTGCGGGTGAGCCAGATATGCACCCAGTAATTATCTCAGCAGGTTTGACTGGAGAGCAAGAATCTCGTCTGATGGAGGTTCTTGAAAGAAACTGCAAGGCAATAGGATGGAGTATAGCTGATCTCTAGGGGATTAGTCCAGCTCTGTGCTCCCACCACATCTATCTTGAGGAGGACGCTAGGCCGTCGCGTGAGTTCCAGCAACAACTGAACCCAAATCTTCAAGATGTGGTCATGAAAGAAATATCGAAGTGGTGGAGCGTCGATTTTATCTACCCCATCTCCGACTCCAAGTGGGTTAGTCCATTACACGTGGTACCCAAGAAGACGGGTATCACTACAGTCGTGAGTGAGTCTGGAGAGAAGATCGCTACCCGAGTACCCACTTCTTGGAGGGTCTGTGTGGACTACGGGCGATTGATTCAGGCCACCAAGAAGGATCATTTCCCACTATCATTCATTGATCAGATTATCAATAGGCTGGCTGGGAAGAGTCATTATTGTTTTCTTGACGGGTACTCCGGTTACAATCAAGTGGCCATTGCGCTCGAAGACCAGGAGAAAATGACATTCACCTGTCCGTTTGGGACTTATGCTTTCAGACGGATGCCCTTTGGTCTATGTAATGCCCCGGCGACGTTCCAAAGGTGCATGTTGTCCATTTTCTTGGACATGGTGGGTGACTGTTT
>JAZKJV010008171.1:0-83404 GCA_037367405.1 Ottelia alismoides | reverse complement strand
TGTATCCTTAATACAATTCCCACTGTATCACCCTAACACAATGCTAATATACCATTTCTTCCATTCAAACGACCTTTTTCCCTTCAAAATCATGAAAATCAAACCCTAGTTCTTATTATGCCCAATAAAACCATTAAAAATCTAACCCTAAGCCACCTCATTCCTTGTGCTAAGTCAAACCTTATTCTACCATAAACCGCCCAACACATCCAAAACTACCCCATAAATTAAACCTTAATCATTCATTTAGCCTCATCCAATCCCAAAATTTAAACCCTAAACTCAACGTCCTAAGGGGAAAAAATATGAAATTGAAGTGACAAATCCTATAGCTCCTTGTCCCCACCATATTTACCCTAATACAATCATAAGACACTATTCTTCCACTCAAACCCACCTCTTCCCCTTCAAAATTCAAACAACCCAACCGAAATTCCAACTATAGCTAATAAAACCACTATAAATCATTCCAACTATAGCTAATAAAACCACTATAAATCTACCCTCAAACACCTTATTCCCCATGCTAAGTTGACCTCATTATACACTAAATCGCCTAACACATTCAAAACTATCCTTTAAATCAAGCCATGATCTGCTTCATCAACATAGGGGCATCGTTGCACTTCCACATTCTTTTAGGACCCTACATGAATATCTCATTTTCTTATGATTTTGTAAAATAAGTCCATCTTTGAAAGAAGATGTATACATAAGTACACGTCTCTCTCTCTCTCATAATTTAAATCTACCTTTTAAATCAAGCTCTAATCATTTGCTTAACCTCATACTATCCCAAATTTTAAACCCTAAACTCAACATCCAGAAAAATAAACTATGAAATCAATTAATCAAACAAAAAAATCTTATAACTCCGTCTCTCCACCAAAATCCACCCTAATACAATGTTAAGATACCATTTCTTCTACTTAAACCACCTTTTTCCATTCAAAACCCTTACAACTAAACATTCATTCCAACTATACACAATAAAATAACTATAAATCTAACCTAAACTGCTCATTACGATGCTAAGTCAACCTTATTGTACCTTTAAGCCGCCCAACACATGCAAAACTACCCCCCCTAAAGTAAGCCCTAATTCACTCCATCACTGCAGAAAGGGGAATGTTTACATCCGCACTCTTTTAGGACCCCACTACAATATCCATTTCACGTTGGAATTTCATGAAAAACCACAAAAGAAGGTGTGTACATCCATGTACCTCCCTCTCTATCTCTCAATTCAATAAATCAAACTCTGCTCTTTTGCTTTACCTTATCCTATTTCAAGCTTCAAACATAAATTCAACGTCTAAGAATTAAAATATGGCATTAAATTAAAAAATCCTACAAGTCATCATCCCCACCATATCTACCCTAATACAATGCTAAGCCACCGTTTTCTTCCACTCAAACAAATTTTCCCTTAAAAACCATGACAACAAACCCCTAATTCTATATGTCATTAAAATAATATATAGATCGAAGGGAAACGAGTGTGTATATATGGATGCATCGAAATAAATTTGTCCTTCTGTGACGTGTATCGAAGATGCTTTAAACAACGTGGGGAGGAGAATGTTTACATCCCAAACCCTAATCCCGGCACTTAATTGGGAGAAATTTGCAATGTCTGCTTATCCTGAACCGAACACTCCTATACGTGTGAATTTGACGGCTCTAGTCAAATGAGGAAATTTTGGAGGGGGCTTGACGGAGGATATCAAAAATGAGAGGAAAGAAAAAAATAGTGTGATCAAAAATGGGAGGAAAGAAAACATAGTGTGATGTAGTAAGTTATAGAGGGGCATAGACGTAAGAATTGCAAATAATAAACCCGGTAAGGAACCTCTTCCCCTAAATCCCCACCCCCCCCCAAAAAAAACAACCCATTTCCAATCACCACTCCACTTTAGCTCCGCCGCCTCCTCCTGTCTCGTCCATGGCTTCCCTCCACTCTCTCCTCAAGCCCTCCCCTCCCCGCCCCCGCTTCCACCTCCCCGGGCCCTTCCCCTTTCCCAAACCCCTCCGCCTCCCCCACAGCACCCATCACCACCGCCTTCCCCTCCCCTTCCTCCAATGCTCCCCCTCCCCCATCTCATGCTCCTCCTCGAGCACCACCACCGCCCCCTCCCCTCCCACCGGGAAGCGCACGGACATCAAGAAGATCCTGATACTGGGGGCGGGGCCCATCGTGATCGGGCAGGCGTGCGAGTTCGACTACTCGGGCACGCAGGCATGCAAGGCCCTCCGCGACGAGGGCTACGAGGTGGTCCTCCTCAACTCCAACCCGGCCACCATCATGACCGACCCGGACTTGGCCTCCCGCACCTACGTCGCTCCCATGACCCCCGACCTCGTCGAGCAGATCCTCTCCCGCGAGCGCCCCGACGCCCTCCTCCCCACCATGGGCGGCCAGACCGCCCTCAACCTCGCTGTCGCCCTCTCCCACTCCGGCGCCCTCGCCCGCTACAACGTCGAGCTCATCGGCGCCAAGCTGGACGCCATCCAGAAGGCTGAGGACCGCGAGCTCTTCAAGCAGGCCATGGCCAACATCGGCCTCAAGACCCCCCCTTCTGGCATCGGCACCACCCTTGACGAATGCTTCGCCATTGCCGATTCTATCGGGGAATTTCCGCTGATCATCCGCCCTGCCTTCACTCTTGGCGGCACCGGAGGTGGCATTGCCTACAACCGTGAGGAGTTTGAGGCCATATGCAAGTCTGGGCTTGCCGCCAGTGTCACCTCACAGGTGCTCGTTGAGAAGTCCCTGCTTGGGTGGAAGGAGTACGAGCTTGAGGTGATGCGGGACCTCGCAGATAATGTCGTCATCATCTGCTCGATCGAGAACATCGACCCTATGGGAGTGCACACCGGGGACTCTATCACTGTGGCTCCTGCGCAGACACTCACGGACAAGGAGTACCAAAGGCTGAGGGATTATGCGGTTAAAATCATCAGAGAGATCGGGGTGGAATGCGGCGGGTCGAACGTGCAGTTCGCGGTGAACCCGGAGGATGGGGAGGTGATGGTAATCGAGATGAACCCCAGGGTGTCGAGGTCGTCAGCACTGGCTTCCAAGGCTACCGGGTTTCCAATTGCGAAGATAGCAGCCAAGTTGTCTGTTGGTTACACTTTGGACCAGATTCCAAATGATATCACAAAGAAGACACCGGCAAGTTTCGAGCCATCCATAGATTATGTGGTTACCAAGGTAAGAAATATTGGTGTTGCTAGCACTTCGACATTGTTATGCAATTCCACTCAGACATGAGAACCATCATTATATGTATATGCTTTGCCACTCTCAATCCGGTACTAAATTTCTAATCTCACTAAATCATAAACATGAAAAATATAATTAAGTCGGACACTTATCTATCACTTGAGGTTACTGCTCATCCAAAATTTCATTTTGTATACCGGATAAATGAACTCTGTCCTACGACAGAGTGATGGGTCATATTATGAATACGCCATCATTATTATAATTACATCATTCATTATGTCTTTGTCTATCCCTTTCTTATCCCTCGAAACAACTAAACAAGAACCAAAGATAAGCTTCACTTATCCCTCCGTAACCTTTATCCCTCAACTGAACAAGCCTGGTTCCCACAAATCTAAAAAGCTTCAGAGGAGCACACTATGCTGTCCATGTAAATATACAATATCCTAAATATGACATCACGATTTTGCATCAGTAACTCCCCTATTACCACACAGGCCAGATCCTAAAGTCTCCCACAAAGCATCTAACCAAGGTACTCTAGTTGACCTCCAACTCCGTTGACTGAAGGTTACACTAAAGAACATGATGCAATCTCAATAAAGATAGAGAGTGGAAGAAAATGGAAGATGTAGGGAGAGAATGTATATCAAGCCTCATGATGCAAATGAGAAAATGGGTATTGGAATGTAAATAGAGGGATGGAGAAAAGTAAAGTGAATGAGAAGAGGGTGCTGACTGTTGAGCCAATGGCTACGAAAGTTGTATTTCATTCCCCATCTTACAATACAGGACTCTTGTTGTTTTAGAGGCATTTGGGGACTTCACTTTGTGATATTATGTGGAATAGAAAACGTTAAAGCTACTACTACCTAAAGGATTTCAAACGCCCCAATGAGGGCACCAAATACCCTTTCTTCTGACTAATTGGACACAATATACTACTAAAAGAATACTTTAATTAAAGTTGTATAAAATAATTTTTTACAGTTCAAAATTTTGAACTGCATTATTCTTCTATTGATTCACAAAACTTTTCCCTAATGGGTTGCCTTGTAGGCTATGAGTGAGTACAAATATTTAGTAGATTTTTTTGTCTTCCCTCGATGGATATTTTATATAATCTCCCACTTAAACCTAGACTCCTCCTCTATATAAGAGGGACTTAGGTTCTCATAATAAAATAAGTTACTTTTTCTCATGCATATTATCCGAGCGGCAGACCGGTGGTCAAATATCCCACCAAAACAAGCCTGCAGACCCTTTACCAAATTCCTAATGCATGGGGCCCATGATGCTTCCTTGCGCTACAGAGCCCCAACATTGATGCCACATCCACATGCAGTCGGAGTTGCAGTGCTGATGGGCTATACCGGCAATGTCGGTTGTCTTGTAGACATAATTTTTTTCCTATGTCCTGGCACATTCTCACTTGCAGAAGGTTTTTCTTGTTCACGATTTCCACATAAACCGACTTTAGGTTTGTTATCTTTTTATAAGGGCACGTCTTCTTTTTGTTACATGTTTATTATGTCCTATGTGAATAGTCCTTGAACAAAACCGCTTATCTATATTTCTAACGTAGTTATTTGGGCATTTGAGATGATTGTTAGAGGGCAAAGGAAACTTTATGTCCTTACAAAGGATCCTGTTTAAAGAGTATGATATATGAGAAACATACAATTATCAAGTTACGTTGTGAGTAGTTGTCAGCTATTACAAGACTATAATGCCACCACTTTAATTTTCGGATTTGTTGGGTCTAACTAAGTTTGATGAAAGGTTTGAAGCCCAACCTCCTTAGTATTTCTCAAATCTGTGATAAAGGCTGTAAAATAACCTACTATAAAAATTGTCTTGAAGTAGTATAAGTCTATAAGAAGATACACTTGAAGTTTTTCTTAAGGGAGACATGCACAAAAACATCTACATACTTAGTTTCAATGATTATTCATCGCTAGATTGCCTTTTGACCTCACAAGAAGAATCCCTTACATCTCAAAAAAGAAACCTTACTTTGGCATAAAAGATTAGTTCATATTCACATGAAATTAATTAATAAGCTTAGCAAACTTAACCTAGTTAAATGCCTTCCCAAGCTATCTTATAAGAAGGAAGATGCGTGTTTAGCACGCGATTAAAAAAATTACACAAAGCTCCCTGTAAGAGCAAGAAGATCATTAGCACTACCCATCCTATAGAACTCTTACACCTAGATTTTGAACGAATCAAGGCAATGTTCGTGAGAAAAGACTTCATCCCGACATATGAAGTTGATTACTTCACAGCCTTCTCTCCCCTAGCTAGGCTTGGATTGACATGTATTCTTCTTTTCTTAAAGTCAAAAAGTCTTGGTCCATCTATCTGCTTGATGCGAAAAAAAGCTATTAAGAAACATATACCTTAAAGAGGAGGTACATGTCTTAGCCTTCTGGTTATGCAGCCTAGGGGGTGCGGGTATGCCAACTCAGGTATTGTTTGTCAGGAGACAGATGGAAGGCACGATTATTCTTGCTAAGAGATGATATTGCTGGCATCCAGGAAACCAAATCATTTCCATAGTCTTCGTTCCAAATTAAAAATAGATTTACTGGTGCATATCAGCCACGTTGCAATGGACGCACCGCTATATCAGAGGCATACTGGTGCGCTTAATGTAATTGCTAAAAATAACAAAGTGAACAGTGGCCAATTTCGAAGCATGCACTAGTGAAGGTTCAAGATGTACAGGTGTACATGATGTGTACCGATGTACTCTAGGTTTCATCTGTAAAATAACCCGGAAATGCATTTTTTTAATTTTCAAGGTTTTTTGTAACGATGTAAGGATTGGTGCATTGGCTCACATACTTAGTTCACATACTTAAACAAAAAATAAGCGCATGTTTGCATGTGGTGTATCAACATATGTAGCAAAGGGGGTTAGAGGTGGGGAGGAAAAAGATGCAGAATGAGCTGGGAATGAGTCGGTTAAAAGCAAAGGTAGGCCTTCAAACTACTGCTCGTGCCCCCCTCCCCCCCCCCACGGATATGGGGATGAAAGAAAAACTCCCTTCCTCTTCTATCTCAGTCCAGCTGCCTTGGGCCCTGGAAGCGAAGGGACTCGATACCCCCACACTTTTCCCTCTTCGTCTCTTTCACTTTTGCTTTTTTAGTCTTTTCCCCACCCCCTAATCAAGGGGCTTGCCTTGATCTGTGGTTGTTTTCATTTTTTAGTCAACTATGTAAGTATGTATTTGATTTGAAGATTTTGTAAATAAATTCTATTTCTAATTTATGATAAACTAATTTAATATATAGGAAAACCTTGACAGGTATCATCTAACATAGTCCAAGATTCGAAAATGTATTTGAAGCATCCAAAATTCATATATCAAAATCTGTACAGTTTGAATAACTTGTTTCCTAAGATGTTAGTCTTTATAGGGTACCTTTTATCTTGTCCAAATTGTTACCATCAAGATACATGTTTCAACTATTATCTAGTGTCCTTTACAAACAATTATCTATTAACATTGAAGCGTGTATAATTTTAATTCAATCAAATACCTCCAACTCCTTTATCACGAGGTCATATTTGACAAATTGAATACATTGATGGATGGGTCAATGATCGCAAAAAAACGTGGAAATCTGAACGACAATATTCTGATATTTTATTATCTTAATCCCCAAGGACACATTTAAAAATAACAACGCTAGTTGTAAGCGGAGGTGGTAGCTAGTTGGCTTCCACTGAGGGATAGCTGGGAAAAATGTTGTGGTTGTAGCCTAGAAAAATTGAGCTACCTCCTGGAGGTAGTCAAGTAGCTATCCTCAGTACTTTTCACCTTTGCTGCATGCAAGGTTTGAAAAAACGAAAGGCGGAACGAGGCGGTCTCCTTGGAATTGAGGCGAGGCGTAGCCTCGAGGCGGTCGAGGCGTAAGCCTCAGTTTATATAGAAAAATATGTATAAAACTACAATTATATATATCTCTATGTAATTATATGTTCTCTGGCCACTATATAATAATTTACACTACAAGATATGATGAAATAATAAAGACAAGAACTCCATAATAGAAGATAGAACAACATCATATACATTTCTACACATTTTCCTCCAATCAAAGAGGAATTCATTGACTATAGATATTGTGAAAGAATTAAACAATACATATATGTCTATGAAATATTGTTGTAATTAAAAGTATGATTAAATATACATCGAAGAAATTTATGTTATGTTCTAACATATAATATATAATCGCACGAGAAACCATGAATCATATCCATTTCGAGCAAATCTTTGAAATATTGGTGTAATTAAAAGTTCGATTAAATATATGTTGAAGAAATTTATGTTGTGTCTAATATATAATATAAGGCAACATGAGAAACCATGAACCGTATCCATTTTGTTTTGCTTGATATATTGCAAATCTTGTTAAGTTACAAGTATTGTTTAATATAATATTTATGAATTCATTCATTAAGAGTGAAATAGTAAGAGTTTGCTAAAATAGTTGGATACATTAATTGTAAATATGAAGTTATCGGCATGAAATAAACATCATATTTAGGCATTCATCTTATATAATCATTATCCTAAATAAACAGGTATTGATGAGCTTCTAAAGCTACTAAGGAAACCATTAAAATAATAAAAAATACTTCAAAAAAAGCAAAAACGCCTCACGAAACGCCTCGACCGCCTCGACCACTCGAGGCGCACGCCTCACAGGACTGGTCCGAGGCGTAAGCCTCGAGGCTAAAAGGGACCGCCTCGCCTCGAGGCGTACGCCTCGACCGCCTCGAGGCTAGCCTTTTCGAACCATGGCTGCATGTAATAATTTTTCAGGAGATTTTGGTATTGAAAATCACTATATGCAAGCATGTATTCTACACCTGCAACCCTTCCATGCTCAAACTCAATGGTCTAAATATTGTTAAATCAGGCACCTTAGTGATGGATGGTTTAGAAGTATCTGATTCAGTCATTCTGATGAAATTTGATACACTTTACTCTAATATACGTAATGATATTCATATGGCATTTGATACATTTTACTCATATATTTATTTCAATCCGCAACTTTTTTTGAAACCAAAGCACTTCGGGGGATACACGTCATGGTGTTCGCCCCAAATATTATTTAAAAATGATGAAGAAGACAAGGAGGAGGGAAAGTTATACAAACACTAAGGATCGAGTGGATCCCGCCTTAGGGCCCCAAAAAAAGGAAAACACACGCCAAATTCAATCCGCAACTTTCCGTCCCCATATTTAAATTTGATTTCGAATAAAAAGCTTTGGGGATAGCTTGTTGACCATCCTTTGGGTGTAGCCCCATTAAACCACATGTGTGTTTGTGTGTGTATTTATAGACATATTTTCCTCTTATCAAATAATGTAGGTCCAAAAAGACCATTGTCAAATATAACTTCTAGTTAATTTAAAAGCCGAAGGGGGTAGCTTGTTGGCTACCACTCGGGGACAACCCATTAAACCTCACACACATGCATGCCCACCCGCATGACACTGAAACACGCCCGCATGCCCACCTGCCGGCATGCACACATGCTCACACGCCCATGCACGCGTGCACAATCCCATGCATGCACACACAAAGGTACATATACATAGATACATATGATAAATACGTAGATACACATGGCATATATATGGATATATACATACTTATATATATGCATCGATAAATATACATAGCAATATATAGATACACATATATACTTATACATGTAATATATAGATGTGTGCATGTCTATATTTATATCTATATATTTGCATATAAATATATATCCATATATGTATATATGTATATGCATGATTGTCCCTATATGTATGTATATGTGTGTATGTGCACGTGCATACACACATATATGTATATGCACATGTATGTGTATGGTATGTTTGTCGATTAATGGGCTACCGATTAAGGTAAGTCAACTAGTTGCCCCTTCGATGTTAAGTTCAATCAGAAGGTATACTTAACAATAGTCTTGTTGGAACCTACATTTTTTTTTATAAAAGTAAGATGCGTTTATAATTTCAACTCAATCGAATAACTCTAGCACCACTTCACAAAGAGGGGGTCAGATATTAACAATACTTAGAATGCTAGACATTTAACATCCTTGATCGGGGTTGGGGATCTCAGAATGAATTGAGACGTGAATCATCATATGTTGATATTGTTTGATCTTAATTTCTAGATGGTAATTTAGAATATCATTGTTAGCTCTACCCCTGCCTCGCATATAGTAGTTATAAGATTAAAAACATTGCGGAGTCCTAAATTTATGATTAAGGGAATATCGAATACCTACTTGCTTTATATCAACAACAACAAAACCTTTTCCCACATTAACTAAGGTCTGCTACATGGATTCTTTGCCTCCACTCAGATTTATCTTGGGTCATTCTCAGGCTTGATCCAAAAACCAAGATCCGTATAGTCTCATTCCAACACTTCATGGGCCTTCCTCGCCATATCTTAGCCGGCTTAACATCCCGAAACTCACATCTCCTCACCGGTGCATCAGCTGACCTCCTTTGCAGATGGCCAAACCACCTTAAGCGATTTTCTCGCATCTTATCCTCGATCAGAGCTACACCAACTTTCCTTCTGAAAACCTACTTGCTTTATATACTCATAATAATTAGTTACCTATAAAATAATATGTAAAAACATCCAAAAATAAAAGAAACATATCCATTTGTTTCAAAATTGAGGAAAAGAGAGCCGCACACCTCCCTATGAGTCTATAATAGGGGCCTTCTTTTGTGAGAAAGCCCTGTCTTGAGCCAAGAAAAAGTCCTTCATGCATTTGTCCCTACTCAACCCGAATCCACCTCTTCTTTTTCAAGGACACAAAAACCCCATTCCCATCTTTATGATGTGAGGTGATCTAAGGAAGAAGTGATGAATTAAGAGAAAAGAAAGGGTTGTTAGAGCCATAAACGACTGAAGGCTAAAGTATATACAAGCTCAAGGCGCAAATAGATACAAAGAAGACAACGTGTAAAGATATATGGAAAAACGATTCTCTCCCTAGTCCCTTCTAAGGATGAGGGCAATTAACAAGTCAAATTTAGAAAAAAAAGAGGGAAAACATATTCAGAAGTAATAGAAGAATAAATTTACATTAGATTCTTATTTTAGACAAAAAGATCGCATCCATTCCACACAGAAATAAACCCAGTAGCTGGGTGATAATATTTGTTGCAAATCATAGTTCTCTACCCACATTGCTCTAGGGAATGCAACAAAGAGTGCCATTCCTGTCCCCAAAAGAGTACCAGTACAGGCAAAACAACCTACGAATTCTGTTAGAGTTATTATCTTTACATTTATGTTTGTATCCGTTCGGGTTCCGTAACACCCCGTGACTCTTCGGGTTCAGTATTCCTTCGAGTTCCGTAACCTCCCGTGACCCTTCGAGTTCCGTAACTCTTGTACTCTCTAGGGTTTTCTCTCTATATAAGAGACCCTAATTCTATGGAATAAATATCTCATTTGTTCTCTTCTCAACATGGTATCAGAACGAAGGTCCTAGACCGAAGCCTAATACCCTAAATCTGTCGCCACCACCAGCCCTCTCTCCGCTGACAAGGAGAGAGGGATGGACCTCCTGCGTCGCTCATGGATTCGATGGTCCCGTGCAAGGCATCCCGAGTCCCTAGTTGCACCAGCTGCCTCCTTCAGAGGCACCTAAAGCATCGCCCGAGGCTCCAACTGCTCCAACCGCACCTCCTGCATCGTCGACACTGCTTGGAGCCTCCCCTCTCCAATAGCCCCTGCTTCACCACGACTTGTTTATCCCAACTTGATGTTCCATACTCTTTATTCTATCAAGTATGGGAGAAAGGGGGAGTCAGAGATGATTCTTCATGACATCTGCTGCCCTACCACGACTGACAGACTGACACTCCGGACTATTACTCAGATCATCTGTCTTCACCGAGCATCGACTTCTTCATCAGGGCGTATACTTCTTCTTTTACGACCCGACTACTACACCGCGTTGGACTTCTTCTACAATGATTCTTCTCTAGGCACGACAGAGATATGTTTCGGTGACCTGCAGGCATGAAGAGATACGTTCTGGTGATCTGATATCGCAGCGACTCTACATGCATGACAGAGATACGTTCCAGTGACCTGAAAGCCGCAGACCCGTCCTCGAGCGAGGTCTTCTAACAGCAGCAGACATATGTTATTATGATGCATTGTTTGAAGATGTGGTGTATGCTTTTTCTTTTTGTTACAAGCTGCGGCTTTCTCGGCTCCATCTTGAGGGGGAGTGTTAGAGTTATTATATTTACATTTATATTTGTAACCCTTCGGGTTCCCTAACACCCCGTGACCTTTCGGGTTCCATAACCCTCTATAACCCTTCGAGTTCCGTAACCCCCCGTGACCCTTCGGGTTCCGTAACTCTTGTACTCTCTAGGATTTTCTCTCTATATAAGAGACCTAGCTCTATGGAATAAATATCTCATTTGTTCTCTTCTCAACAATTTCAAAACATATAGCTCAAAAGGAAACCTTGCTACAAGCCCTTTTTTCTTCTTCCAGTTCGATCAGCTTAGGACATCTTCAATGACTTAATCGAGGATCTGGCCACACCCAATTTTGCTGCCTGTTGGGAGCCAAGCGCCACCCATGCTTGAATTATTCATGGGCATTTCAATCACAAGCCAAAAGAAATCAGACTGGTTTAATTTACATTAGAGTCTTATCCAAAACAAAATCACAAATGCATATCATCTAGCTAATGCATTGTTAAGTTTTTTTTTCTATGCATTTTTTCTTATTCAATAACATTTTTTTTATAATTATTTGATATGAACATGATACCTACTTCAATGGTCTGGTGGTAGTGCAGTGTGCCTACCACCCAAAAGACCAGATTCAAATCCGTCCTTATGGAGGTTGCATTAGATAGCTGACAACCAGCGTAAAAAATAGTCGGATCTTTCAACATGGATTTGAGCAAGAATCCATATAGCCGACCCTACTTATAGTGGGAGAAGGTTTAACCGATTTATTTGATATGAACATGACTTTGTAAAACACATCTTGAGACGATCAGGCTTATGACTCGCTGCAATTTTGACAGAAAATGCCTTGAGGTTTACGCCTCATCCATATTTACTATGAGGCATGCACGGTATGCACCTCATTGCTCTAAGGCAGAGTCGATGTGATAAGGCAGTGGTGAGGGACCGCATCAGCATTTGGAACCTAATTACATGGTGTTTTAAGTTTTATTTAAAGGTTATAATTTTCCTTTCCCCAAAGCTTCTTATCCTTGTACTTTTTTTTGATAAGTTCTCATCCTTGTACTTTAGTAGAGGAAGCTAATCTAATTTTTGATATTTATATTGTTGGAGTAGCTATGGAGATGTGAATAACTCGAAAGATGCTGCCTAATCATGCATATTTAATTGTCCTTTATCACATATCATTTTCTCCTTATCCAACCAACTTGGCAGGCTAATATATCAAATTTTCAAGTCAAGTTTAAGTTTTGAACAACATCGACACGTCTCATTGATGCATACTAAAATTAATATTGTCCAATCTATCAGTACCACTCATCTAGAACATGTGACAACAATTAAGATAAAAAATGCTCCTACTTTCTAAACTCTAGTTATAAAGAAAGATAAGTAAAAACTGTTCCTTGAATGTAGATGAGATTATGTGGACTTCTAAATCTGTCCTTATTCTCTTTTGGACTGTTCACGTATGTAATGTACTCATGGCCTCAAATTTCAGCGAAATTCGGTCGAATTTCTGTCGAATATCGATATCCAGTGGAAATCGAAATTCGACCGAAATGACCGAAATATGGGGGTGCTAGTACAAAAAATGACCGAAATGACCGAAATTTCGGTCGAAATTCCACCGAAATTCCATCGAAATTCTGTTTTAGTCGATACCGAAATGGTGACCGAAACCGAAATTTAAGGCCTTGAATGTACTTTGATCTTGTTTTATGCTTCAATTATTTGTAATAGTAGAACTATATGATTAAAAAGTACCTCTTTCAATATATATTTAAAATTAAATAGAAGTTTATTAATCGATACATGCATGATTGCACAGAATCTCACATGTTTTGGAATTACTTTATTTCTAATCAGCATGACTTAGAGCTACATGTGTGTCAGCATACTAGGCAGAAATTGTGAGTGCAATATAATACCGATTAAAGAAGTTAGGAGTCATTATATGTAACACATCGACCCTAAACTAAGGGGAAATGATGTTTAAAATGTTATATGTAACTATAGTGCCTTGATGTGATGCTCAGAATGGTATGGAAATGGTTTTTCTCATAGACTACCTTATTTCCATAATATTCATTTAATGTATCTTTGCCTAATTCTAATTTATTTTATCACTGTCAACTTTCATTTGCTATGACCTTTCCGGTCTTTCCCCCTTAAAAGTGATATTCGCGCCTCGACCTCCTTGAAGATTATTATGCCTAGCCTCGATAACGAGGAACCAGCTTATTCCGCCCTACGTACTTCAGAACCTTGGATACATTATATTCTAGCTCAGCTTTATTGTTGTTGGCCGATTTGAAAGAAGTTGACCCTCTTTAGGCATTGAAACCTGGAGTTTCTGTTACTCATGGTTGTTTTCGTCATGTTTTTACTGGCCTTTCATGCTTTTTAAAGGGGACTCTTCATATATGTGCATATTTTTAGCACCGCTTATTTCCACTTAGAAAGTGAAACACGATGCTTCCACCTTTGTTTATTAATTCATTGTATTTTGGTTGATTTATGCAGATACCACGGTTCGCATTTGAGAAGTTCCCTGGATCTCAGCCAATATTGACCACACAGATGAAATCAGTTGGTGAAGCTATGGCTCTAGGGAGAACATTCCAGGAATCATTCCAAAAGGCAGTCAGATCACTGGAACTGGGCTATTCTGGCTGGGGTTGTGCCAGCGTCAAGGAACTTGATATGGATTGGGACCAATTGAAATATAGTCTTCGGGTTCCTAGTCCAGATCGCATACATGCAATATATGCAGCAATGAAGAAAGGTATGAAGGTGGAGGAGATTCAAGAATTAAGTTATATCGACAAATGGTTCCTTTCAGAACTCAAAGAGCTGGTTGATGTGGAACAATTTCTCATGGCTGCTAGTTTGTCAAAATTGTCTAAGGACGATTTATTTGAGGTAAAAAGAAGAGGTTTCAGTGATCAGCAGATAGCATATGCAACAGGTTCCACAGAGGAAGAAGTGAGGTCAAAGCGAAAATCTCTTGGAGTAGTTCCGGCGTACAAGAGGGTTGATACATGTGCTGCAGAGTTCGAGGCAAATACACCATATATGTATTCATCATATGATTTCGAATGTGAATCTGCTCCCACTAAAAAGAGCAAAGTTCTAATTTTGGGTGGTGGCCCAAATCGCATTGGTCAAGGAATTGAATTCGACTATTGTTGCTGTCATGCTTCATTTGCTCTTCGAAAGGTTTCATTTGTTTCCAAGTCTTTCTTATGTTTTAAACTTTGGCTTCCACCTGTTTCAAGTTTTTGGACATTTAATATTGGATGATCGTCATTCTGAATATCGTGCTGGATGTTTTTTTTATTTCTGAGAAACTTGTATTATTTTTCTGCAAGGGGGTTTGTGCATTATATGCTCTTAAACTAAGCTCTGTTCATCTTTTCATTTGCTGGTTCTAATCTCGATTATTTGTTTATTGCTTGAAGTTTGGAGTAATGGTTTTATAGGGAACCGTCATCACTGATCTCATCTGTTTTGGGTTTCAGGATGGTTTTGAGACGATTATGATGAATTCGAACCCAGAGACAGTGTCGACTGATTATGACACAAGTGATCGTCTATATTTTGAGCCATTGACAGTTGAGGATGTGCTAAATGTTATTGATTTGGAGAAACCTGATGGTATTATTGTTCAGTTTGGAGGCCAAACACCCCTTAAGCTTGCTCTTCCTATCCAACATTACTTGGAAGAGAAAAAGCTTACTTCTTCCTGTGGATTGGGCCCCGTGAAAATCTGGGGTACATCGCCAGATTCTATTGATGCAGCTGAAGATCGGGAGAGGTTCAATGCAATCCTCAATGAACTGAAAATTGAGCAGCCCAAGGGTGGGATAGCAAAGAGTGAATCAGGTGCCTTGTCTATTGCTGCAGAGATTGGTTATCCTGTGGTGGTCCGTCCATCTTATGTTTTAGGGGGGCGTGCAATGGAGATTGTATACAGCGATGACAAGCTTGTTACCTATCTTCAGAATGCCGTTGAGGTAGATCCTGATCGCCCGGTCCTTATTGACAAGTACCTCTCTGATGCCATTGAGATTGACGTGGATGCTTTGGCTGACTCGAGCGGAGAGGTCGTGATTGGTGGGATCATGGAGCATATTGAACAAGCAGGAGTTCATTCTGGTGATTCGGCTTGTTCACTTCCCACCAAGACTGTGCCAAAATATTGCTTGGAGATAATTCGCACATGGACGACCAAGCTTGCAAAAAAGCTGAATGTATGTGGCCTCATGAATTGTCAATATGCCATCACAGCTTCTGGAGACGTATATCTCCTTGAGGCAAACCCTCGTGCTTCACGTACTGTGCCTTTTGTGTCTAAAGCCATCGGTCATCCTTTGGCAAAATATGCTTCTTTGATTATGTCAGGACAAACTTTAGAACAACTCCACTTTACGCGGGAAGTGATTCCTAGCCATGTTTCAGTCAAGGAGGCTGTTTTGCCATTTGAGAAATTTCAAGGCTGTGACATTCTTCTAGGTCCAGAGATGCGTAGTACAGGTGAAGTTATGGGGATTGACTTTGAGTTCTCAGTTGCCTTCGCAAAGGCACAGATTGCTGCTGGCCAGAAGCTCCCACTCGGTGGTACGGTCTTTATTAGCCTCAATGATCTCACCAAACCTCATCTTGGTTCCCTTGCTCGTGGATTTGTTGATCTTGGTTTCCGATTGGTTGCAACTTCTGGAACGGCTCGGGTGTTGGAATTGGAGGGTATTCCCGTCGAACGTGTGCTCAAGATGCATGAAGGCCGGCCTCATGCTGGGGACATGGTTGCTAATGGTTACATTCAGGTGATGGTTATTACTAGCTCTGGTGATGCATTGGATCAGATTGATGGGAGGCATTTGAGGAGGATGGCTCTGGCTTACAAGATCCCAATCATCACAACTGTTGCTGGTGCTTTGGCAAGCCTGGAAGCAATAAAGAGTCTGAAGAGGAGCACTATTAAAATGCTAGCATTACAGGATTTCTTCCATGCTTCTGTGGAGAGTGAGAACCTGCAAGCGGCTCCGTCAAGCTTATAAAATACATTTTAAGGTTGGTATGTGCTTTACATTCTTGTGTTTTCATTTCTTTGTATATATATATTTTTTAAAATTATTGCATGAACCTGTTACGTGGACCTAGGCGCTACTAGATCTGTCAAGCGATTCAATCCAATCTCTTCACAATCAAACTCTGAGCATGGTGGTTATGAGCATTTCAGGACAATATTGAAGGCAGAGCTGCTAGTGGCCCGGTATTGCTGAAAGCATTGGCATAGACAGACTGGTGGGGCAGCTGCTGATCCCTGTAAAGGCAGGAAGGAAACATGCGCATGCGTGAAGGGTTGCATCGAAACTGCAAATTTCAGTAAAATCCAATCAATTTCTTATTACTATTTATGTCATCCACTGTTTCCAAGATGATACCCTAGCAAATCTGAGTATTTTTTTCATGCATTGGCATCCCTCTTTTCAGTTTATTTTTTTCATCTTTATTCGCTGGTGTGTTTTCCAGAATTATTGTTTTCTTTTACTGTGGTACTTATTTCACCGTCCTATACCATAAGTCAAATTTGGATTTACCGAGGCCATCACCCCACTCCCACCCAGATCTTCGCCAAGTCCTTGCAGTTGGTTCTTTTGAAAGAAACAGGTACTGGCATTCTGTTTAGAAACACTTTTTACGAGAGCCAATTAGAGGATGAACTGGGAATTACAACAATTAGGGGCCAATATAAGATTACATATACACGGGTAAAATGATGGTATCCTTTGCCACTTACATTTTTTAAGGTCAACATGGTTTTTTTCACATATATTCATTCAATTTTCAAATTACATGATGATACAGCCTTTTTTCCTTTCAATTTTGTTTTTCAAATTACATAATAAAAACTAAGTTCATAAGGTGATTATTTTTTCTTCTCTATCAGAGTTGGTATTAAATAGCAATTCCATCATCTGAATTTACATTCTCCTTTTTAACAAGTATGTTATATATCCTTTTAGTCGGATTAATTTAATCTTATGATTAGACAAGACTGTAATTTTAAGAAGTTATTTTTTTCATATTCAAAGGAAAATGCTTTAGAATCGTAATGAAAATGTAACAGTGTCTATATTAAATTGCAAAAGTTGAATTTTAAAATCATTATAACTGGTAAGGATAATTAGAAAATAGATATAATAATATTTTTCATTGCAATGAAGATATCAATTATGAAATGCTAACAATCTCATGTTGATGGTTATGTGATAAAAGGAAATATGATTCATGAAAGTGAAATACGAACTAAGCAAAGCGTATTATAACAAAACTGGTCTATGGCAGCAGATAATTCAAATTTCTGAGGCATATCTCTGATGTTAAATTTGTATCAACAAATATTATTCATTGCAAAAGTATCTTTTTTTTTAATTTACAATGAATGTCAAATTTGTTGTTAAAGTTTCATACATCATTGATTATTTATTACTTGTTTTATTAAAATTTGTATTAAGCTTCATTAATTTGATCGTTGTTGAGTGATTTGTATAGAAATTATTAGAAGAAAAATCAACTAATAACCGTTTTTGTATAAGTTGCTAGTAATATAAAACGAATATGATATTCAATATGAATGTATAGATTGGAAGATAATTATTTTATATTTATTTGCTAGCAACATAGAGTACAATATTCGTTGCAAATTTAAAGAATCAAGATAATTTTGCAACAAATAATATTTGTTGTTATAGGTATAATGTAAGACAGGGCAATGAATATTTGTTGCCATATGTCATTTTTGTTATAATGGTTAATCTCGTCTTTTTATGCATTTGCACTTTGAATGGCATTATGCTACCAATTAGTTCGTGATTTTTACATCAAGGAGCAAGGCAAAAGGAAGGTCCAACCATTATCTCTATTTAATATTAATGTATAGTTATGAAAACAAAGGAGGGGGCATGGCCTTCCCACTAGATAGCTTAGTTCCGCCCCTGGAGCCAATGAGTGTGTCCTAACTATATCTTTATAAGCCTTTATCAAGGGGGTGATGGTTGATAAGATGCTACGCGATCTCGAACCCTTCCTTCAGGACTTGGATCCAAGTTTGGGTTTTATTATGTTGGCAAGTTTTGCTGACTTGTTGGCCTTTGTGGTGTATTCGTGTTTAGGTATGGTGGAGATTTCCTTGGAGTTGGGGTCTTGTGAGGCAAAATCGGATCTGAATGTGCCCAGGGTTGACCTGCCTGTGCAGAAGTGGGATGGTGCAATCTTAATCCATTCTAGGTCCTCTTTGTTACCCTTGGGCGAGTGGAGCAAAGGAGCTTTATTTGCTCCGAGATGCATCATCGGTGGCACCACGATGCAAATTCAAATGCTATGAAAACTAATTCAAATATCAAGAAAGAGAATCAACACAAGTTGTTAGAAGAAAAAATAAAAAATAATAGTTATTGGTAAAATGACCGTGTCTCGATTTATTGCATAGAAGTTGGGGTTGAAGGCAGGTTTGACCTGCCTGTGCAGGTGGGATGGTGCAATCTTAATCAGTTCCGGGTCCTCTTTGTTACCCTTGGGCAAGTGGAGCAGAGGTTCTTTATTTGCTCTGGGATGCATCATCGGTGTCACCACGATGCAAATTCAAATGCTATGAAAGCTAATTCAAATATCAAAAAAGAGAATCAACACAAGTTGTTAGAAGAAAAATTAGAAAATAACAGTTTTTGGTAAAATAAACGTGTCTCGACTTACTGCATAGAAATTGGGGACTTATGCGATGGTGAACATAAGTTGCTGCGATTTCGAGAAAATCGATTGGGGGATGAAATTTTAGCGAGATGGTGATGGTGGGAATGAAGTTCTACTTGTAGGATGTGATGCGTTGGAGGGCACATCAGTATTTAGTAGTTGCATGATGAGGGTGGTGGTGGACAATGTTGGAGAGGGGAAGAGGAGGGTGATTATGGAGTTGGGGTATGGTAGTGGACGAAAGAAAGGGAAAGGAAATATAGAAAAAGAGAGAGAGAAGACGTGTAATGTGGAAAGGAAGAGAGGAAGATGATAAGAAGGGATAATGGGAATAGAAGTGGGCATCCAGAGTGGAAGAGGGCAAGTGAAGTGGTGAGCGAGGTGTGTGGTGGAGGGTATGTGAGAGATCAATAGAGAGTGAGAGAATTCAACATTTCTTATTCTGCCATTCCTTTGACCAAATGCCCTATTTATTGATGACCCATTCAACATTGTAGGAAACAAAATATTGTTCTAGAAGTTTTATACTTATAAAAAGGATCCCCCCCTTTAAAAATAAAATAAAAGTTTTGACAAAGCATTTTATCAATCAGTCATTAAATTTTGGGTTTTTAAAGGGGTTATAAATTTGAGTATTAATGGGTTGCATCAACTCCCTTTTGATGAGAAAAATCTTTTTTTTTTGAAAAATTGATGAGAAAAATCTTGCTCTGTCAAGATTGCTTCAAGATAATTCCAGAGATCTTCAAAGTTGTCGTGGTTTTTCTTCCTCTATCTATGCGCAATTAGTTGTTAGGCATTCTCTTTGTTTGATATGGAAGTGATGATGGTTACACTCCATGTAGCTATATCCCAAACATATGCGACGTCTTTGATTGCGATGGATTATGTCGGAGGTGGTTCCCTAGATGGGAGGCTACCCTTTTAACTTTTAAAAAAAATTGCAATGGATTGTCGGTTGTGGAATTTGAAAAGGCAACTTGCTCAATTTTTTGGTAGCAGTTGCATTTGGTAGATTTCCATGATATACAAAAAGATGGGTTACGATGAAAAACTAGCAAGAGGAGCATTTAGCGGAAGCTCGAGAAAATATGCGTTCTGGCAAATTCTTTTGAAAACTTGAATGCATCAAAATTATGTGGAACTAATTTTTTGGTTGGTGTTCAACCTCGAAAAAAACTCTCTTTTGAGGTGAAGTATCACGAGTTCTCCTTGACTAAACTCACACTCTCTCAGATGTAGATTGGTATGGGTTTGATATTTTTAGGTTATGTATGGAGCTTGGCTTGAAGTTCTAGGCGCAATTTATTTATATGGTCAATCAGATCCTCAGTTGCAACACTTGACCTACCCTTGATTATGATGGTTGCATGGGATAAGAAGATACATGAATTCATTTAAAAAGGGTGCCAAGTCGAGACCAAAGAGTTTGCAAAAAAATGACCCAGGAAGTGCATATCATGATCATATGTAAACGAGCCCCGAATATCATGCAATTGAACAATGTCTTGAAAAAATAAGTCGACGGTATACATTGCACATGATTTTTTTTGAAAAAACCAACACGGGTATACTCCCAAGTTGGGAGCGACCGCCTTAATATTAAAAAGGAGATGAAACTATTACATTAGTGAGAGGCCCATAAATTGTGAAGGGCTTTGCAGTGTATATAAGCATTTTCCGAGTAGAATCTTTGATTTCTAAAATTTTTTGCGAGTACATTGCACATAATATCTTCCTACATGCAACAAAATGTGCCATTTTTAAGAATCGACCAGCAATCATAAGGATCAAGTCAACTCTTTTCACCATCTCTGGCAACTCTTACACAAAGCCCATTGATATATATCTTCCCATCGATGAATTGTGATGGGTTAAGGGGTATATAGTATAGTATTTTTCTTATTGCACTTATAATGTTGACATATTTTCAGAGATGGATAGCGAGTGTCGAGAGGGGAGTAAATGGCAGAGCGATGCTAATGCTCGTCGATCGGAGCAAAGGGGTAAGGGAAGGAGAGGACCATCGATTCAGAGAGGGGTGGGCGATGAAAATGGGAGAATCTTTGATGAAGATGAGAGGATGTCGGAAGCAGCACATGACAACCCCTTTGATGTGATTCTAGAGGTCGGATAGGAGAAGGGCTGGTAGTCACCGAGGTGCAACCGCCCGGGCACCAACACATGTCAAAGAAGTGTCCCTTGTGGTGCTATAGATGCGGAGTGTGGGACCATTTTTCCAAGATCTGCTAGACGGTGGTGTCACTTTGCTTTCATTGTTGTTTGTCGGGCCATCGTTTTCGAGATTGCCGATCGTGGGACGCGTAGGAGAAGGGAGGTAACAAGTGGGTGCCTATGACAAATGCATAATTCTCAAGATTGTTGGGCGATCTTTTCGGGCAAGAGAAGGGAGTGCGGTTGTGGTACCGTATCGATCGAAGGAAAAGTTCGGTTCTCAATAGGACATAGTAATATTCTTGCGAAAAAGACGTAGATCCGATGCTCTAAGTTGGGAAACTCGGTAGTTGGGCAGAACCCAAGGGTCATTGAGAGGGGTCTCGAGATTGAGGCGGAGTTGTCTATGGAACTCGAAAAATTGGTTACGAAGGTGGCAAAAGATGTGGCGGAGATTTTGGAGTCTCAGGAGCAAACTACCCACAACAGACGTGCGACTTGTTTGGTAGGAGGGAGTCAGGTAGATACATTGTTTCAAATGATGGTGGCACAACATGTGTGAATACATGCCGCGGGGAATATCTCCTTGGTTCCCTAATGAAGTGCGTATCATGGAATGTACGATAACTATGCCAACGGGATTAGAGGCTAGCCGTTAGGTCCTTGCTTGGAGTGTGACAGGTGGATATTATGTGTATACATGAAGCCAAGGTGAAGCCATGGGAGAACGTAAGGTGGAATTCGATTTAGTGTCCTCACCTCACGAAATTCAGGGCGGTGTCGGCGAACAGAAGTTCTAGTGGCATTGGTAGCATGTAATGGTGAGTTGTTCAACTTGGTGGATGAGGTGATTCTTCTACATTCCATGTCGATCGTCCTGGTCACTAGGATAAAGCAGTCAAGAATGGTTGTGCCATTTGTTTACACGATTTAAGCGTCTTTTTCTCAGTTTCAGGAGATGTAGGTCGGTAGAGAGGTTGTGGAGTACGCCGTGCAATTTAGCAAGCTCAAAACAGAATCTATTGGAGATGATCTGGGACATGAGAGGGGCTAGATTGTAGTCGGGGACTTGGGCCATGTCTTTTTTTTTTCTGAATCAAATAGTTGGTCCTTGTTTAGCAGGTCGTAAGGAACTTTGTGCGAGGCAATGACACATCCAAATGCATGTCTCCCAAGTCCCAACAATTGGATGACTTCCCTATTTTCCATTTCAATCAACCACGAGAGGCAATTTATATGGATGTTATGGAGGTGGTAAAGGAATTTTGAAGTGGGAATGTTGGCTTTGCTTGGTTGAACATGGCCTTGAACCTTCTCCCGCTAAAGAAGGATGTTTCTATGAGGTGCGAGTATTTTAAGTCTATAATGTTTTCAATTGCTGTTTACTTAATGAAGGTGAAGCTTTTGATCAATACGTTGTATTTTCTTCTTGGAGACTTATTTAGACATCAACGAATGTCGTTTGTACTTAGAGGATCAATATGGACAATGCCGTGATGGTCGTGGAGAGAATGCAAATTCCTGAGATCCTTTGGAAAGAAAATATAAGAGACTATTTTGATTGGATTTGTTTATGGAGCGCCCTTCACAAGAGTTTTTTTTATATTAGGATTGCATGGATGAAGAGGTGCATTGCTATTAAGGTTTTAAAAAACGAATGGCAGAATGCAGAGGTTTCCTGGAATGGAGGATAGGCATAGCTTCAAGGCAGCCAAAGCATAAGCCTCACTTTCCATCAAAAAGTTGAATTTAGTTAAAAATATTGTATAATATTTAGAGAAGTATAGTATAAAGTAATTCTCCATACATTAGAAGTATTAGAGGATCTTTAGTGTAATTCTTTTAAAAAAACACATGAGAGTGTTAATGTTAAATAAATTGTTAATAATTCACAAGCAAAATGATTATCACAAAACATGATATATGTTCCATGTTTTTATTATAACACAATGAATACAGTCATACAATATTATCATATAATTCCATGTGATCAGTCCACAATCCACATAATTGGGTTGTTTGTGCATACTTCTTTGCGCTTATGTAACTCTTTTTGAAGTGACTTCTTATAGATTGATAGTTGATACATAATTTTATGACTTCTTTCTCCTTTCAATTTCTCAAATAAAACCCCTTATAACATTAAGTACATTCTCAGATCTCAAATAAATTAACATCATATGTAGGTCCTACATTCATGTATTTTTGCTTTGAGGTACAAGCATACCGTTCCACTAATTAAGAATATGGTATTTGAATTTCATGACCCTTAGCAATTGATCTTTACTTAAAAAAATCCTTCTATGAGAATAAACTAGAAGGATACCGTTCTACTAATTATCTCGTCACGTGTCATGTTTCACTTATTAAAGCTTTTCTTGACAAAGCATTCCTTGACCTTGCTTATGTTTTGAGTTACATTGTTCTTCGGTTTCAATAAATTTAAGTTTTGCAATCCCATTTTTGATGTCTTAAATAAAAAAGTGACATACACTATCCATCTTCACTATCTAGTGAATGATAAGTCAAGCAAAAAAAGTAAAAAAAAACTACAAAAGCTGATGTGGGTGCCTTTAGCCTCACCATAACGTCCCAGTCCCCCGAGTCTGCATGCCTTGCCAATTCCAATCAACGCGTCCGCCTTAAGGCGATTTCCCTCCATCCCGCTTTGAGGTGTGCGCCTCAAGGCTAGCCTTTTCATACCATCTTTGGAACTGCCTCTTATTCAATGATGGTAGTTCAGCAATCCGAGGGGGCTTTTTTCAACCTCAATGGGGATTTCGGTATGGTTGTCCTTGACATCCCTTCTGTTTATTTTAGTGGTTAATGCGTTAGTGTTGCAAGGCATGCGATCAAGGGCGGGTATTTTTGCGGATAAACGACCCATGGCTTGGTCATCTCAGTTTCACAGTATGCTAATGGCATTATTTTCTTCATGAATGCGCCTTTTTAGGAGGTCATGTATCACTCTACCACGGCGGGGAACTTCGTTAGGTTTTTCGACATGGTGATGAGCTGGGAAAAGTATTCTTTCATGTCTTTAAGGATCTTTGAGGAGGTTGATTGTACCTGTGATGTTGCCTTGGGTACACCCCACCACAATCTTCCTTTTCGCCATGGCCTCAAATTGCGGTCAAATTTAACTGACATTCTGGTTTCTCCATGTCAGCGAAATTGAAACATTATTATCTTTTTCGAGGACTTTGGCGAACTGTCAGCAAACTTTCATCAAAATCCACTGATATCGGCAAAATTTCACCCATTTCTTTGCTAATATGATGAGTTTTCGAGAGCCTTTTATTGTACGAATAGGCTTCTTTAGTTAGTTACGAAAATATGGTCTAAATTAAACTAAATTAGTTGGATACAAGTCTCAAGAGTTAAGTTCAAGTTTTAACCTGTTGAAATCAGAGAAGCGGAAGCGGAATCGATAAAATAAGAATAATAATCATGAAGAACACTGAGATTTACGTGGAACCCTACTCCCTAAGGAGCGGGATGAAACCACGGGAGAAGCCCTCAAAGGGGCGGATATTCTATTGGAATTTCTCCATGAGTACAGGAGGTGTAGGGATCCTTATATAGATGCTCAAGGGAGAATATTCTATAGAATATTCTCTATAGAATACTCTCTTAATAAATAGCCACACAGAATATTCTCTAATACTCCCCCTCAAGCTGGAGCTGAGAAAGCTGCAGCTTGCAATAAAAAGAAAGTATACAACACATCTTCACACGATACATCACAAGAACAATACAAGTCCGTTGCTGGTAGAAGGCCTCGCACGAGGACGGGTCTGCGGCTTTCAGGTCATCGGAACGTATCTCTGTCATATCTGTAGAACCGCTGCGATATCAGGTCACCGGAATATATCTCAGTCGTGCGTGGAGAAGAGTCGCTGCAGAAGAAGTCCAGCGCGGGAATTGATCGGGTCGTAAAAGAAGAAGTATACGCCTCGACGAAGAAGTTGATGCTCGGTGAAGACGGATGATCTTGTATAAATTTGGAGTGTCGGTCTGTCAGTCGTAGGTAGACAGTTGTGAAGAATACACCTCTGACTCCCCCTTTCTCCCATACTTGATAGAATAAAGATCGCGGATCAAGTTGGGAGAAACCAAAATACGTTTTTTTGGTCTCTCTCTCTCTCTTTTTCTTTTTCTTTTTTCAAGCCGTTCAACCAATTTTTTTTGGCTTTTGCAAATCATTCATTTTTTTTGAAATCATTTTTTTTTGCATTTTGCGTACGGCTTTTTTTATTTGTACACGCCTTTTTTTAATCGAAGAACTTTTTTTTTGAAAAAGAAAAAAAAACTCGACCCAATTGGGCCTGATCTCCTCATCACCTCTTTCTCTCTTTTTTTTCTTTTATAGCACGACCGAATTGGCCACATCCCACTCTCTCATCATTTTTTTTATAACAGCAATCCCTCTCTTCATTTTTTTCTTAATAATAAATCAGCCCACTTGGGCAGATCAATAGTCGAAGTCCACTTAGGGTTCCCCGATGGAACCCAGTACTGTGCCTTGCCTGCCGCCACGAGATCTGGAGGAGCGGTGGCATGCACGAGGCCTGGAGACTAGGGTGCGGTTCTGGGTAGCGCAGTGGCCTGCGGAGGCAGAGTCTCATCCTGGAGAGTGGATCTCGCCTGCGCGAGATTGGATTCGCGCGAAGGTGGCATGCAGGAGGGAAGATGCGCGTGCTGGAGGGAGATGCGGAGCTCCAAGGAAGATCGGCGCCGCCGGCACTGGTGATCGCTGCCTGGCACGTGGTCGCCTGCGAGAAGGATGGAGCGCCGCCGAGAGGAGGCCGCGTGACTCTTGCGCGAGGAAGGAGGCTTCGCCTGCGGGAGGCGTTGCCAGCATATGCACCTGGAGAAGAGGTTTCCACGGCACGTGCCCACCGCTCGGAGCTTCAACTCGCGATTGGGGTTTCATGTAGCGTGAAGCATGGGCTTCTCCTGTGCTTGCAGAAGATCTGGTCCTGCAAGGGTCTTGCCTGGAGCATCGCACTGCTTGGAGAGGCAAAATACGGCTATACCTGGAGCCACTAGGGCTCCGCCTTGAGCATGCGGGAAACATGAGAGGGTTCCCATTGCCCAAAGAATGTCCTGGAGAAGACGGAGAATCCACTTAGAGATGCAGAGCTCCTCTTGGAGCCGGGCTGGTGATGAAGGGGCGCCAGGGGCATCTCGCGCTGCTTGCGCGAGATCTGGAGATGTGCTAGGGCTAGGGTTCTCTTCATGAGAACCGCGGCTGGCTGGAGAAGACCTTCTTTCCTTGAATTAGGGTTTCAAGAAGCAAAATCCAAGAACGTAAATCTTCGATGAATAAATCTTCGATGAATTAATCTCCAAGAACCAACATAAATTGATTCTTCTTCATAAACCGAATCTCGGATATATCAAGAACATAAAACAACGAGAATCGAACCCGCTCTGATACCATGTTGAAATCAGAGAAGCGGAAGCGGAATCGATAAAATAAGAATAATAATAATCATGAAGAACACTGAGATTTACGTGGAACCCTACTCCCTAAGGAGCGAGATGAAACCACGGGAGAAGCCCTCAAAGGGGCGGATATTCTATTCGAATTTCTCCATGAGTACAGGAGGTGTGGGGATCCTTATATAGATGCTCAAGGGAGAATATTCTATAGAATATTCTCTATAGAATATTCTCTTAACAAACAGCCACACAGAATATTCTCTAACATAACCAAATATCGTGTTTTTGTTCTTTCTTTGTTCTTTCTTTATTTTGATATATATTGTTATGTTGTTATTGCATGTATCCCCCATTCTTGTTGAAGAAGTGAATCTCATAGATTCTGCTTACAATTCAGAATCCAGCTCTTATTCCGAGCAGCGTGCTACTTGTACATATCAACATGTACCACAATTATATCGATAATACTACTTTACAACTTTATTTACTACTCTGTTTTACGAATAAATGTGTGTTTCTATCTTATTTATTGATTTAAGAATATTAGATTTATGATATAAGGAAAAATTGAGTTTAACATCATTTCCATGATTTTGATGATTTCATTAAAATTATCTGAATTTCTCTTTCTGGACTTGGCTCAACTAAACCGAAATTTGAAACCTAAGACCTTGCTTTCTACTACTTGGGTTTTTTTGTGGGCAAATTTAGATAGTTGGATTGAGATCCTTTTCTGGAAAAGGAGCGTAAGATTGCTGCTCGAGAGACGTGGCTCTTACGGACTCTGGTTCAGACACCATGCCTTAAAAGGAATGGGACTGGGGATGTTGATGCTTAAAGAGATGAACAAAACGCTTCCTATGAAGTGGATGGTCGGACTATGCGGTAGCGTCCCTGTAATAACATGTTTTGCAGATTCCTCAGAGACATTTATGTTCCTCTTCCGATCTCAATTTCATTGTTGGGACTTGGGAGTGTGAGAACATCCTCCGCATTTTGGCGCCCCTACTTACGCCATGTGCATAGTGATAGAGATTCCTTTAGGTTCTTGAGTGATGGTTGGGCGGAGATGATATGCTTGTGACTACATTCGGATGTTGTATGCATTGGCTGAAGATTAGAGGATGATATGATGGTTGCATGTTGATATGGATCTTGGGGGGAGGGGGAGTTGGTCCATGGTCTCTTGACTTCACCTTTTGTTTTTAGGGGCAAAGGCTTCAGGACTAAAATTGACGGAGGAGCTGCACTCTAGGCCAAACCCGTCCTTTGCATCTCTTTAGGGGGATTCTTTAGGGCGTACTCCAGGGAGGACATTAAGGTGCCAATCTTGCAATATGCAGATGATACCATTTTCTTCATTGAAGGTGGAGTGCAGAGCGGTTAAGGCGGTGCTTGACATCTTTGGTGAGGTCTCAGGGCTAAAGGTGAACGTGACAAATTCTGCTTTCGTCACTTTTAACCTTTCTCCGGAGGAGGATGTTGCTTGTGCTAGGATCCTTGCTATTGAATGGAGAAGCCTTCTGATCAACTACATGGGTATGCCTCTCATGTGTGGGCATCTTCGACAGGCTGACTGGTTGTCGGTTGTGGAGAAGATTGAGAGGAAGCTGGTAGGATGGAAGGCATCATATCTTTCGAGGGGAGGGAGTCTGATTTTGGTCAAGACGATCCTTGCAACAATCCCTGTGTTCTTTATTTCGACGAGAGTGCTAACATCGACATTCGTAGAAGATTGGAATCGTTGATGAAACGGTTCTTCTGGGCTTCATCTCAAGAAGGTAGGGGGCTCGCTTTGGTTGATTGGGCAGTGGTCTCTTCGCCCACGATGGAGGGTGGCTTGGTGTTCTTCATTTGGATCGTTGGATGTTATGAACAAGGCATTACTGGCCAAGTGGGTGATGAAAAAACGGGGAGATGGTGATGGGCTGCTTTCGAGGCGGGTGAGATCTATCTACAAGCTGTCACCTAGTCTTTGTGCCAGGGCAGACGTGGTGCCATCTCCCTTGACTCTCTGGAGAGGTATCTGTTCTATCCTTCCAGAGATTGCTGCTGTCGGATTAGAGAGTGGATGGGTTTCTGAATCTCTCCGAAAGGTTGACAAGGGTGGATGGCCCTTCGGAGGGAAGGGATTCCTGGTGCTGGCGAGATGGGAACTTCACATTTAGGAAGGCCTACAGGTTGATTTCTTCCTCACCTTCTTTGATGGACTCTGAGGTGGTTCGAGACTGCTCTAGAATTTGGTGTTGGAAAGTGCCTGTAAGGGTGAAGATTTTCTTGTGGCTGTTGAGGAGGGAGCGTATTATGACAACTGCTCGAAGGGGAAAATTATTTCCCGGTGTGGATGAGGGCTGTGGGAGACGCGGATCTGTTGTGGAAGATGTCGATCACTTGTTTTTCGGTTGCAATGGTTGGACGGAGATGTGGAGGGCTGGGAGGCATCTAGTGGTATGATAGGAGCTGTTTTTGGGCCTCAGTCTCGGGAGAGTGGTTGGGTTCAGATGAGGGGCTCGCTAAGCCTTGTGCGGTGCTATGGGCGGTGTGGTTAGCGCGGAACGAGCTTGTTTTCAGAGGAAGGCGATTTTACTATGGGAATGTTTTGGGGCATGCTAGAGCCCTTTATGAATCCTATGTAATTACTCCATTTTTCATTTATAAATAGATTTTTTTGGATGGATCTCTAATGGGGATTCATCCCATACTCTCAAATAAAAAAAGGAAAATGTTAATGGGGATGGATTTGGACTTGGTATTCAAATGAGTGCAACATTATTTTGCAGTTGATCTAAGTAAACTGGACTTAAATGGATGGGCTAAGTGAACCCTAATGTAGGTGAAGTACTTGAGATTTTCATGCAAAACAATTTGAAGATAATGACAAGATTTGTACTTATCTCCTCTCACCGAGGATGGAACCTAGGGTCCGGATATCTATTTGTAAACCTACGAACACGCGTTTTGTTAGGTTTAAATCAATTGAACTTAAGAAGACTGGTGACCTCCCAAAGAGATTACAAGCTAGAGCACGAGTTGGAAGCTCAAAGAATGCTTGCATAGAGAGCGAGAGATGGCGTAATAAAGAACTAATTCACTCAAAACACTTTGATATCAAAGTAATCACAAGTACAGGAGTCGAGTGAAGAGTTAGGTAACACTGGGGATTTTTTGTAGCTTCTGAAATATCCGTTTAAAGAGCAGCTGACATGCTTCCTTTGATGAACAGACGAGTCAGAAACTACTTGTCTGTTTACAATGAGGAGATTGAGAAACATATCAGTATGTTGATTTTGGGAGGATGACTGGCCGAAGATGTAATCGGATGGCTACTGAGGGTTGGTTATACTGTTCTAACATATGAACATTCTGTTGATTGAACACGAAATAAAAATGAATCTCAGAGTCGACTGAAATGGATATGGAAGATGGTCGGTTGGTAGAGACATTACTTAACTGAAGTACAAATTAGTCAGCTAATGGAAAATTTCCAGGAAATGCTAGTCTTATGCAGTGGTTGACTAGCAGGTTAGTTAACTGGCAGGGAAGTTTTAGCTGACTGTTCAATAGATAGTTGATGAACGTTTAAAGGGTAGTTGATGAACGTTGAGGTTCTTGATGTTCAGAAGTTAACTTCCAGCATGAATTCAGTTTGATGTAGGAAAACGTTCATCCGGTTGACACCATCGACTAATTGTGGTATCCGTCAGTTGAATGATTTTATACAGTTGAGTTTTAGAGAAGTTTTTTAGTTTCTCAGAATTTAAAAAATTTCTTTAAATTGTCTGCGTCTCTTTTAAGTGAGCCCCAAAGAAGTAAAATCTATTATAAATGGTTTTCTTGTCCATAAACTAGGAAACTTCCTTCATAGATGCATGTATTTTTATCAGTTGCGCCCCTCTGGGATATTGTAATATCAGTTATGCCCCTAACTTTTTGGGAATATTAGTTCTACCCCTAACTTTTGCTACAATGATCACTTGTGCCCTTTGGGTTTGTTGTCGTCCATCCCCATCCCAAATGGACATTAACCCCGGGGACACAACTGTCCCTCCTACCCGTCCAACCCCTTCTCCATCACATCCTCCATGTCTCCTTCCAGCCCTTCCTCCTCCGACTGCCCTCCCCTTCCAACCCCTCCTCCTCCTCCACATCCGACCACCCCTCCCATTCCAGTCCCTACTCCAGCACCTCCTCCGCTGCCGCCTTCCCTCCTCCTCCGTCCCATACTCCATCACCCATTCCAGTCCCTCCCCCTCCTCCAACTGCCCTCCCTTTCCAGCCCCTCCTCCACCTCATCCTCATCCAACCACCCCTCCCCTTCCAACCCCTCTTCCACCGATGCTACCCTTCCTCCGCCACAAGATGCACCTACCCCACCCCACTACCACGACCTCCTCCATCTCTTCCCCACCGCCTATCCTACCACCCCCGGCCTCCTCAATTGACCCTGCAAGTTGCTGCTCCAGGTGATGTGTGAAGATCCAGAGCCTTCTTCTTCTTCCTCCATTCTTGTTCTTTTTATTTTCTCTTCTAACTACACGTCCATCCGTGCACCAAATCATCAAATTTTTTTGTATTTCCACGGATACATCATGCATTTCGATCACGGATGTTATCTTTTCAAGAAAATTTGTTGTGTTGATTAAGCCGTCATTTATAGTTGCTAAACAATTCCATGGTTCAATAAACAATCCCTTGGATGAGGATGGACCGGAGGTGTGATTTTTTTCCTGTTATACCCTTCTTAACTGCACCATATTTTGAATAAACCATGATTTAGTTCAACTCATTGGCAATCATACTAACAGAAGGGCATGCGTGATCATTGTGGAGAAAGTCAGGGGCTGAACTGATGTCAAAAAGGGAAGGGCATAACTGATATTGCAATATCTTACAGTGATACAATTGATAAAAACCCCAGTCACATTTGCACTCACATCCCTCAAGCGTGGCAAAATTTGTACTCAATTTTCCACATTGATTTGCCTTTTTTTTGAATTTTTTACATATCAGCTCACATGATAAACAAAAGCAAACATTGCAATCTTTTTACTTTGTCATCATCAAATCTTTTATTTTTAACGAAAAAAATGCATGTTGCTAGTATACGATAGTGCACATTGAGATAATGCGTGTCAATAAAATTGTTGTTGAAATTATGTTTACGCCCTTATTCTTATATTTTTGTTGTTTCCTTGCGCTGTCTTTAATCTTTGGATGTGTTAGTTGTAGTCTTCTTTTGTTCTTGGACCGTTCTTCTCATTATGGAACATTGCTTTGTAAGTTAGGATTCGCAACGGAAAACATCTTATTTGCTATCGTACTGGCGATGGTTCATGTGACAACGATTCTGCATTGCTATTCTCATGAATTTTCGACTTTAATCATTGCTAAATTAGTGATAGGCAACATATAATCGTTAATAAATCAATACTTCACATGTTATTTACTAAGGAAAATAAAATATAATGTAGTTCAGCAATAAATAATATTCATTTTTCAAAGGATAACATCGCATAATATAGGGATGATTACACTTCTTTCGTCGTACATTCAGAGGTAGAGTATATTAAAACTGAGAGATCACTAAAGAAACTCCTTAAGATTCACAATGTGATGAAGTTATAACATCACACTTACTTTCGGTGTATTTTGTAATAATTCTGGCATTAACATTGCGCAGCGACAGAAGTATCAGTAAATGCCAATGAATTGAAATCAAGTTTCCAATCCAGGTGATTTACATGATGCCACGTCCTACGTCCTTGTGTTGTGGCACATCTCATGGATGCATGGAGGGCGCACCAACGAGTTAATAAGATAAGATTAGTTAAGTCCTATGTTTGCAGGGCGTTTGACTCCAAACAAAGATTGCTTAGCTGTCAAGCATATGATACGCGAGGGTTGTTGACTGCTCCTATCATGTCTTCTTTGATGACTTGACCTTTGGTCTGATTCAGAATAATACTATATTGTTATTATTATTATTAGCATCATCATCTCTCGTAATGCACTTGAATACCTCTATGATTGAGTGCCCGAGGTGCTAGCAAAGGTGGCTCAAAGGAGACGGACTAGCGGATCCGTCGAAGGAAGGTCCTATTGGCTAGATGAGGGAAGAGCACTCTAACCTTTTATAGAGTCTCTGCTCTCCTCTTTAAGTGAGTATGTTCTAGATCTTCGCCAGGTGTATGGGTTGTGTTGAGTTGTCGGGACGAAATATATCCCTCCCTTCCATTTGTAGTCCTTTCTGTTGTGACCTTTCTCCCTCTCTTAGAAAAACATCTATCGACATAGCTGCCATCATCCACAGGTGCTTGTGACATCGCCGTCTCCCTCTTGCAATACATCGTTCGGAGACGTCTGTGATATCACCCTCGTCTATCCCATTCTCATCCTTCCTCCAACCCATCATCCAAAAGCCATAACTTGACATTGACGCCATCATCAATGAGCGCCAACGACATCGTCTTCATCTATGTTCTGCAAGATTGCAACACATCATTTCTGGATGCCTTCGACATCATCTTCATCAGACCCATCCTTAACCCTCCCGCAGTTGCGAGCTGCCCTCATCGATCCATTTGCATTTCTTCTTTCAAAACAACCGCATGGTCCTTCAATTATCTATGCAAATCTACAAGATCAAAGCCAATTCTACTACATAAAAGCAAGCTTTGTTACATAAAATTGTTATCGAGACAAATACAAGGACCTATGCAGGTATTGAAAGCAGCACTCTTTATAGGGTAAATTGCAAAAACGACACTCAACTATGTGTCCATTCTCAATTAAAGGCCTCATTTTCAAATGTAATGAAGAAGTGCATGATCTTATTTTTTGTCTCAAATATAGGCATCCATAAGCTTCAACAAGCCTTTTATATCGACATTAAACCCTAAAGTTGAAAGTCCAGACCCCTCTTTCTTACATCTGAAAAATGAAACCTCTCATTGGGAATCAATGCATAGTTGGGGCTCTTTTTTATAATGCAGCCCTTATCATTTTGGATTGTATATGTATATAACATAATATGCAAAATCATGTAAAAATAATATCTAAAATACACAAGATTACTTTAAAAATACAAATGCTCTCATGATTATATAAATTTCTTGTTTAAAGTAGCACAGACATATGTGGCCACTAGATATTGCCCAAATTATACTGGAACGTACGTATATACAATAGTAGCGAGTCAATGTAAAATCGCTATGCCTACACATGAACAAGTTACATTATGCAAATTTATTGTTTAGAAAAGTAAAACACAAAACTTAATCATGCTTTTGGAGAGTCGAGGATTACATATGTGTCAGTAATAAATGTAAATGCATGAGTATTCAATATTCATAAATCTATTTTTTTCATCCTAAGGGTAAAATAAAATTTAAAAAGAAATAATATTTTTGCTTGTGGCTGTCAGCTATCCATTTCATTCCTTTAGATCAACGTGTACAGCCTCCTCCCTCCTTGCAAGTTCTCTCTCCCTCCCTCTCCAACTGTTTTGCATAACAAGATAGTAATTAGAAAGAATATTTTTTGCTATTATAATATCTCTATTAATAAACCAAACACTTTGCCGTATTTTATTGGGATAATTTAAGTTGACTTGCATAAATATAAATTCTAATGAATAAAAGAATTGATTTGTAATTAAGAAAATACCGGTAAAAATTTAAAATCTGCTCGATTTTCAAAGGTGATTTCAAAATTGAAAAAATTGAGCTAATTTTAACTTCAAGTGACATGAATCATGAAAAGTTGATTTTTTATTTACATGATATCAATCATGAAAAGTTGATTTTTTTATTTACATGATATCTAATTTGGATATATACCTTATAGTAAGCCTAAATAACAGTATCATTTCATATCACGAATCAAGAAAGCATCTGAATTTTATACCACATAATCGATGCTAGTCCATCGGAATTAGTTTTAATTCACAACTTAGATTATTAAGAAACCATGACGCACGGACATAATTCTGACTACAAAAAATAAAAAATTAGGAAACTTTTTTATTTAAAAATATCAAATAAGATGTTATTTTTTTAAAATGCTCAAATGTGTAAAAAGGAGGAGATATTAGTAATTGGTGGTAAAATTTAGCTCCCTTTTATCCTTGATAAAATCCAAGAAGCAAAATGTGTATTTACTCCTAAAAATCAATAGTTTAAAGTCCAAATGGCTAATCTCTTCCTTTGGTATATAACATGGATAGAGGACACTGATAGAAATAGAATATTATGCTATCTTGTGATGCTTTTGTTTCCTACAATTGAAAGATGTTCGCTACTTTAAGAAAATTATCTATAAAGCTAACCATCTTTTTTATTTCATGGAAGAAGGTAAATTTTGTCTGACACACTTATTTAGCAATCACTTCTTAGTGTTGAGAACTAACATTAATTCCCAACAAAAAAAATTCAAAATAGATTATATAAAATGAGCTAAATGAGTATAATTTTTTACTCCTGTTTTGACATCAAAATTTTCCAGAAGGGCAACTATATCAAGATGTTTTCTGCAATACATGTGTTTCCCGAATAAATGCATATTAATTCAAGTTCATTCAAAGCATTGAAAAAGAATCTCTAAGAGCCATTCAAGAGATTCAATGGCACCAATTTTTTTAATTATTTACTACTTTGAAACACTTAAAAGATATTAGTACTCCTAGAAATTGAAGGAATTTATCTTCATGATCTAATCTTAGGTGAAAATGAAAGGAGAAAAATGCATGTGCTAGTTATTTATTAGGAAATAATGGATCTGATCTCGGGATAATGAAGCTTTTTCATAAAATAAACAAGCTCATGATAATGTGGCACCATCCTGTTTCATCATTCATTGTGTCCGAGTCTACAATATTTCATCCTTTCATTATCCCTCGAATCATATGAACAATAATGCGATTTTGAGTTATGTCTTATTCCTTCATAAATAAAATGATAAAATAAAGGAATCTTTAGTTTAAAATTTTAAAAAAATATATGAAAAAGAGAAAATTTTGGAGAAATTCAACAAGCTTTATAGTGGTTAGAAAAGAAAAATAAGGAAAAGCTTAAAAAAACATCAACACCTAGATTGTATTGGTCTACATAAAATGATCTCCATTCAGTTGATAATATTTTGAAGATATAAACCTTTGGATTAGATGTATTGATAAAAAAATATATATCCCAAATTAGTTAATATATTGGGACTTTTACATCATGGTCATGATAAACTTTGTAAATTACTTTCTCAACCATATACTTCATAATTCTCCTAGATACCCTATAAATTGACTAACTCTTACATAATATATTTGATAGGTAATTTATTACATATGAACAAGTTCATTTTCTTTAAGTCTTGATAAATAGCAATTCAAATTTGTTCTATAAATATAAATAACACGTTCTTACATGCATAAAAAATGAACATGTATAATTCTATAGTTGTAGTTTTAAGTCATTGTCAAGGTAATTTTATCTCAGAAATGACATGCTTATAATATTTCTTGATACTATGTTCACACCAATTTTAATATTATTTTTCCTATTGAATTTCTGGTTGTGATTCTATTTGTTAAATAATTATTCATATATTTAATGTTATCTGTATAATATCAAGTTTTCTTTTCATCCCATCGCGGAGAGCGGGTGTGCCCGCTAGTATATATCTAACAAAACAACAAGCTATCTCTTATACGTTATTTGTTCTTTGCACCTAAATACAAAATAAGGCATTTTATAATTCAAAACTTTATTCCACTAATTGAATAAATTTAAGAAGTAAAACATTATTATATGTCTTGCTCTATATCCCTTATTCACCCTTTTAATAAATTTGTTGTTTAATGTCAGCATACAAGGTTGTAGAAGTCGGTAGTTAGTGCTCAGTCGACTAGGTCACTGACTAAAGATTAATTGGAAGTTAGATGATTTATTGGATTTAGTCAAGTTTTAATCAATTTTATTTTTTTAAAAATTATTTTTAAATATTAAACAAAATTTTTTATTTATATTCTTATATATTTGTATTGATTTAAATATTTTCAATCCTTATACATTCATAAAAACATAACAAGAATTCTACACCTAGTAAAAAATAATATTCATAAAAACGAATAGCGTGATTATACTAACTAATATCATTAGCAGTCAATGAATAACATATAAAAATAAATCAATCCTATGTAGATGTTTATAGTAACCAATATCATTAGCATTAACAATATTACAAAACTGAATAACATAAACTATTGATTATGCCTTAAATATAACCATTTGTTTGGCTGAATCCAATTGATGAACCATCTGATCTTCCACTAGTGCTACCATGCCTTACAAGAACGGGGGTGTCGCCATTCCGACTTTTTTTTTATTTTGGTATGTGGTTCCATTTATAATTTAAATTAAATATACAACATGACAACATGAACTAAATACACAATATAAACATGAGATACAAAGGACTAACATAAAAACAATATGCAACATGGCATACTAAGTTACTAACTACTAACCACCAATGAATACTAAGTTAACAATGATAAAAAATGAGAATATAGGAATAAAAACATGCCATTAAAAAATCAACCAACTAGGTTGAATAGTCGACCCAATTAGTCGGGTCGATCAACTATTGGCTGACTACGCTTTGTCTAGTCGGCTACCCACCCCCCCGTCCCCTAACTTGATTAATCAGACCGACTAATCAGTCTAGTCAATCAATTTTTACAAGCTTGACTACATATGTCCTTGTATTACTCTAACAAATAAATTTGTATGACAAAGCATGTTTGTATGCATGCGTACCACTTTTTATGGAATTATAGTTGCTTTAATAGATCCAAAGAGTTGCTTTTATTTTGGGATAACTCATAATGTTCATATCGATCTATTGCGCGTCTCTGCATCGAGCATTGAACGGACCTCATACAATAACTATCCTAGTTCCACCATATCTTTTGTTTCATTTCTACTGGAACAATTAGAAAAACTCTTTAGATTATGGATATATTACCAGTAATTCAATGCGTAATTTCAATATTCAATGTATGTTCCCAAATAATCTAATTTTGTAATTATTCAAGGTCGACTCCAATTTCATGTCCAAAAGGACTAGATTAAATTTATGGGGGCAAAGAATTGGGACGATGCATACATATGGAATTTTACTACTAGATTTTATTCCTCTGACATGCTTTTCATCGTGTAACAAGAGTTTGTTTGCAAGGTATATAAATGTAGAAAAAGTGGATTCTTTATAACATTCGAAAACATCTCATTTCCATTTACCCAGTTCATATCTTAGTTTCATCTAATCTCAATACTCCAATCCAACGACCCCTTGTTGGATGGGTTCCCCGCCTTGTGGGAATCTAGTCCATATATATAGGACATTGGTAGTCTTATTTGGAAAAGGAAAGATCAGTTACCTTTTAGGATTACTAGTCATCTTTTCCTAATCCTATTGGAAGTAGGAGTCAATATTTTCTTATTTGCTCATCTCCATGGAGTATAAATAGGGTGTATGTGGTGCATACAGCATCATCCCAACACAAGTTCTCATAGCATAAGATAGAAATAAGAGAGATGAAGAAGAAAGAAAATTAGTGGTTGCTGCAGAGTTTGGAGGGAGTAACCTTTGAAGCAATTCTTCTCCAGCATTCTTCCCTACAGTTTGGCGACAGATTTATCATTAGGTGATATTTCTCCTCTCTATTATTCTCCATTGTTTGATGATTTGTAGCACCATATTGAGGGTCGATCTTTTTTAAACCCCTCATGGGTTCGATTATAGTGCTTGATTTGAGTTGCGATCAATCCTGTGGTTTTTCCCCCTCACATTGAGAGTTTTTCACGTTAAAAATTCTCTGTGCATCTGTGGTTGATTTTTGTGTGTGGTTGATATACTTTCTCATAGTTGATATATCGTGCAGGATCCGCCTATCGACTTTGGTTATTTTTCTGCAATTCAATTTATACGGAGAATCTGTTCCCAACAAGTGGTATCAACGCAGAGTTGGTACCGACGAGTCGTGTTCCCAATAAGTGGTATCACAACAAGGTTCAATGTACAAGATGTAGTTTGGTTCGAGCAGGATGTTTATTCTTAATGAGACTAATTACAATTTGTGAAAGAACAAGATGAATGATTTTTTATATGTGAAGGCTATACACCTTCCGGTGTTCTCCACGCAGAAGCCTGAAGCCAAAACAGATGAGGAATGAGAGTTTGAACATGAGCAAATTTGTGGATTTATAAGATAGTTTGTTGATGAGAATGTCTACAACCATATCCAAGATGAAAGCCACACTAGAAGCTTGTGGTTGAAGTTTGAAAATCTTTACGCCTCCAAGACGAGAAATAAGAAACTGTTTCTTCTCAAGAGACTAGTAAACTTGAGGTTCAAGGAAGGTAACTCTGTACTAGATTTTCTGAATGAGTTACAAGAAATTACTAGCCAGTTAGCCAGCATGGAGATAAAATTTGAAAATGAGATGTTGGGACTGTTACTGCTTGCTACTCTACTAGATTCATGGGAGACTTTCATATTCTCACTTACGAATTCTGCAGTCAATGAGGTCGTTTCTTTGGAGACAATCAAGTCTGGCATTCTCAATGACGAGATGTGAAGAAAAACCCAAGGAAGCTCTTCACAATCAGAGGTTCTTGTAATAGAGAATATGGAGAGGAGCCGGACGAAGATTGATAGAGGTAGAGATAATGACAGAAGCAAGTCCAGATCCAGATATCAGAATATGAAGTGCCACTATTGCAAGAAGAAAGGGCACACATAAAGTATTGCGTCCAGTTCAAGAGAGATAACAAGAATGGTGGTGACAAGCAAGAAAAAAATAATGAACAAGTTGTTGCAGCTGGACAACATGAGCTACTCATTGTCCGTGATAAGGAGATGGTAAATGTCTCACATTATGGTACTTCTTGGTTTGTTTATAGCGGATCTACTCTACATGTTACACATCAGAGAGAGTTTTTATCTTCATATATAGCTGGTGATTTTGGCACATTGAAGATATGGAATGAATCTTTGTCCCATGTTGTTGGCATTGACAATATTGCATTCAAGAAGGCCAATGGAGCTGTGTTGACGCTCAAAGATGTGAGGCATGCACCAGACATGCACGTAAATCTCATTTCTGCAGGCAAGATTGATGATAAAGGATACCTTAACACTTTTGATGGCGGTCAATGGAAGCTTAACCGAGGATTGTTGATGGTTGCTCATAGCAAAAAGTATAGCAACAATCTTTACATCATGAATGCATCCATCTCCCATGATGTTGCACATGTGACTGGAGATGTAAAATCCATTGAGTTATGTCATCGACGATTGGGGTACATGAGTGAGAAGGGGCTGCAGTGTTTGATGAGGAAGAATATGCTGACATATGTTAAGAAAGAGAAGTTGGAGAGATGTACACACTGCTTGGTTGGGAATCAGATGAGAGTCTCCTTCAAGAGCCATCCACCTTATAGGAAGATGCAATCATTGGGGCTTGTTCACACATATGTTTGTGGTCCGTTGAAAGTAAGTTCTCTCGGTGGTGCAATTTATTTTGTTACATTCATTGATGATTTCTCCAGGAAAGTTTGGATCTATGCCTTAAAGAGGAAGGACCAAGTCCTTAGTATTTTCAAAGACTTCCACGCGATATGGAGCGACAACCTGGGAAGAAACTTAAGTGCATCCGCAGTGACAATAGTGGTGAGTATATTGGACCATTTGATGAGTATTACAAATCTCATGGTATCAGGCACCAAAAGGCTCCACCCAAGACGTCACAATCGAACGAGATAACAGAGAGAATGAAAAGGACCTTGATGGAGAGAGTCAGATGTCTCCTTTCTAAAGCTAAGTGCCTAACTCTTTTTGGTGTGAAGCACTTTATACTGTTGTTCATGTCATTAATCTATCTTCACAAGTACCCTTGGATAGTGATGTTCCCGATAACGTTTGACATGGAAAGAGTGTCTCATACAACCATTTACGGGTCTTTGGATGCCGTATATTTGTGCATGTGTTCAAGGATGAAAGGTTCAAGTTGGACGCAAAGACAAAGTAGTGCATCTTCTTGGGATATGGACAAGATGAGCTTGGCTACAGGTTGTATGATTCAGTTGATAAGAAACTGGTGAGGAACAGGGATGTGATCTTCTCTGAAAATCAAACCATTGAGGACATCAGAAGACTGCTAAAGACTCTCTTTCGAGCAGCTATCCGTCAGATGATATGGAGACAATCCCTTTGCAGAGGGATTCACATGTGGTGCCGGATGATGCATATGAGCATGTATCAGATGCAGGACATGAGGAGGATGTACCACAGATCACCACTCCAGATGATGATGTAGATGACGGTGGTGATAATGGTCAGCAGGATGATGGGAGCTCTTCTTCCGAGGGTCTCCCCCCACAAAGATTCGTGAAGGAGAGGCGACCCTCCACTAGATATTCTGCACATGAGTACATTTTGTTGACAAACAATGACGAGCCTGAATACTATGAAGAAGTCTTGTAAGATGCAAATAAGGAGAAATGGGTAGAAGCTGTGAAAGAGGATATGGAGTCCCTTCATGACAATCATACCTTTGAGATTGTCAAGTTACCCAAAGGAAAGTGGGCATTGAGAAACAAGTGGGTTTATAGAGTGAAACATGATGAATATTCTACAAATCTAAGGTACAAAGCTAGGTTGGTTATGAAAGGTTTTAACCGAACGAATGGAGTTGACTTTGAGGAGATCTTTTCTCCTGTGGTAAAGATATCTTATATCAGGGTGGTTCTTAGCTTGGCGGTTGATCTTGATCTGGAGGTTGAACAGATGGATGTGAAGACAACTTTTCTCCATGGTGACCTTAAGGAGGAAATTTACATGTTGCAGGCAGAGGGCTTTACGGTCAAAGACAAGGAAGACTATGTTTGCATACTTAAGAAGAGTCTATATGGCTTGAAGCAAGCACCCATACAGTGGTACAAGAAGTTTGACTCGTTCATGGGGGAGCATGGTTACTCCAAGACCACTTCAGATCATTATGTGTTCGTGAAGAAATTCTCAGGTGATGATTTCATCATTTTGTTGCTTTATGTTGACGACAAGCTGATTGTAGGTAACAATGGAGAGAATTTTTAGCTTGAAGAAAGAGTTGAGCAAGTCCTTTGCTATGAAGGACTTGGGGGTATGCAAGTCAGATACTGGGCATGAAGATCACTCGAGACATGGAGTAAGGAATCTTCAGCTTTCACAAGAGAAGTACATTGAGAAGAAATTCAAAGATTTCATACGGAGAAAACAAAGCCAACTAGAACCCCTCTTGGAGCGCATTTCAAGTTAAGTTTCAAAGATAGCCCACAGAATAATACAGAGAAGAAAGATATGGAAAGAGTTCCCTATGCATCAACCACATGTAGTCTCAGTTTGTACGCGACCAGATATTGCTCATATAATTGGAGTTGTTAGTAGGTTCATCTCAAATCTAGTAAAATAACATTGGGAAGTAGTTAAATGGATCTTGAGATATCTTCGAGATACTAGCAGTTACTCTCGTTTTTTTGGAGCAAAGAAGCCTATTCTTCTTAGATACACAGATTCATAAATGGCAGGTGACATTGATGGGAGAAGATCCATATCAAGTTGCATGATTTCTTTTGCAGGTGGTGTAGTGTCTTGGTAGTCTCGTCTTCAGAAGTGTGTTGCTTTATCCACTACAGAGGCTGAGTTCATTGTAGCTACAGAGGCGTGCAAGGAGTTGCTGTGGATGAAGAAATTCATGCAGGAATTTGATTTTCATCAGGACAAATATGTGCTTTATTGTGACAGTCAGAGTACTATTCATCTTGGAAAGAACTCTACATTCCATGCAAGATCAAAGCACATCGATGTTAGATATCATTGGATACGCGATGTGTTAGACTTGAAGCAGCTTGTACTTGACAAGATCCACACAGATGACAACGGTGTTGATATGATGACAAAGACTTTGCCACTTGGAAAGTTCGAGAGATGCTGCTCCCTCGTAGGTTTAGAGCAGTTCCCACATCGTCGGTGAGGGGGGGATTTGTTGGATGTGTTTCTCTCATTCTGGGAATCTAGTCCATCTATATATGACATTGATAGCCCTATTTGGAAAAGATAAGATCAGTTACCTTTTAGAATTACGAGTCATATTTTCATAATCCTATTGCAAGTAGGAGTCCATGTTTCCTTATTTGCTCATCTCCATGGAGTATAAATAGGGAGTTTGTGGTGCATACCGGGATCATCCCAACACAAGTTCTCCTAGCACAAGAAAGAAAGGAGAGGGGAAGAAGAAAGAAAGTTCGTGGTTGCCGCAGAGTTTGGAGGGAGTAACCTTTGGAGTAGTTCTTCTCCAGCATTCTTCCCTATAATTTGGCGACGTATTTACCATTGGGTGATATTTCTCCTCTATTATTCTCCATTGTTTGGTGATTTGTAGCACCGTATTGAGGGTCGGCCTTTTGTAAGCCCCTCACAGGAGATTACTTCGATTATAATGCTTGACTTTGAGTTGCGATCAACCCCGTAGTTTTTCCCATCATATTGACGGTTTCCACATTAAAAATTCTCCGTACATTTGTGTTTTATTTTTTGTGTGTGGTTGAGATACTTTCTCGTAGTTGATATATCGTGCAAGATCCGCCTATTGACTCTGGTTATTTTTCCGCAATTCAATTTATATGGAGAATCTGTTCCCAACACCCCCCTCTACCTCCTGCCACACAAACCCTCGAGATACCACCGGAGGGAGACATGCTAGAAAGCTGAGTCAGAAGAGGCTGAGCTCTCTTAGAATGACAGGGTGATCATCTTCTTTGATTAAAAAATTCAATATATTTTATATTCTCAAGAGAGGGTTTTTTTTTGATATAGTTTCCAATTGAAAGCTTGATTGAGCGAGCAGGGATGACGCCATGCCTGACATGGTGGTTCGGGCAAAGAAGTATGTGTAGGATTTTGTGTTGTATTGTACCGACATTTTTTTATTGGTAAAAGGAGGGGTTAGTGGTGGGGGAGGGTGAGGTGTTCAAACTCTGATCCTTTTGAAGTGGGAGCCACTGCTTCTACCACTAGACCATTGGAAGGGTTCTTGTACCGACATTCGGTTGGGGAGTTTTTGTATGAGGGTGACAACTTCTATATATTTAGAACAAAACTTAATAGTATTGAAGGCAAGATAAATAACAACGTATGCTTTTATATTACTTTAAACACAATTTTTGTATAGTTATGCAGTTTTTTTATATGATAAAGCAAACTTTCGTGTTGTAGAAATTATTCTTTTATGATTTCACTTACTGTTGCATATACGTGCATATTCAAGTATAATAAATACAAGTTCAATAACTGTGCAGGTCCTCGTGTTTCTCTAAACAACAAATTTGTTTAATGAAAATTGTTTTTGTAGGAATAACAAATTTTGTAGGATCTGTTTTTATTTCGTAAATCGGAGCAAGTATTTGTACGGTTGTGCAGTGTTTTGCACCGAATGGGTAGTAGAGATTTTGTATAGTCTTGACAACTTTGGCCTGATAGTGCAAACTTTTGTTAGAGGGAAATTCTTTTTGTGTGGATTCTCTTACTATTATATAGATATATGTATGTATGTATTTTTTCAAGTATATGGGTGTAACCTTTATGAATGCTAATGAAGAATAAGTGATAGTTATTTGTTAATCTCTGTTTGGTTGGAAGGAAGAGACAAGGATAAGAAATGCTAGTTAGTTATTATTGTTGGTAGTTGGTCTCATTTACAATAAAGTGCTTAAGAAAGCCGTAACCTCGAAACAGAAACAGTTTATTCGACAAATATAATGGAACGTATTGTCCCCTTATAATTAAAAATATAAAAGATCAAGATCGAGTCTGGACAAAGCTGAGAGTTGTGATTGAGAGTTCACTATAGGAAAGAGGAGATGATAGTGTTAAAGAACCGAGAGTGAAAACCATGCGAGAGGCATACACACCCAAGGTAGGAAAGATACATCACTACATTCATCCACATGTTCTCCGAGAGGCATTTGAGCTCAAACTCCATTCATAACCCTCCTGACGAGTTTTATGGGAACCCTTTTCATTCCTACAATTGATTTGTGGAGCCTTCCCCTTAGCTTGGATAGACAATCACTTAAGAAGGAGATAATGACGTGCAGACTTTAGGTCAACACTTCTGAAGAAATTCTATCAACTTAGGCGGACCTATCATATCAAACTTTTCACGATTGTCCTATTATCCTCTTCACGGGGCAAGGGAAAGATTCATGGTTTTATTACAGAAGTGTCTAAATCATGATATTGTGAAGCCTGATCAAAGCTTTCTCAATGAATTGAACTTCGAACTTCAAGGTCTAACCAATGCTGCTTGTGGTAGTAGTTATCTAAAATGTGATGTTGAAGTTGTGTGTACCGTTTTTATGGAGATGGCCAAGAACAGTCGCGCCCTTTTCTTCTACCACACCATACACATCAAAAAGTTGCACATGTATCTGACAAAGTGGATAATGTGATCCTAAACATGCTATAATTCATGATAAACCGACCTAAGTAGATCTAATACCAAAATTGATCAATGAGCTGTAGAAACTGAAAGGGGTAGAGAGACTCTCCAAAAAACAAACAGAGAACTTAGCCACCATGGTGGTCGATGTCAAGGTTTCCCTCCCTACGACACCACTAGCTTCACCTGCTCCCCCTTTTACAGTCACATTCAGGAGTGGTGACTCCCAGATTCATCATCATTGTTTGGATTAATTATACCTCTATCTTATACTAATTAATTAACTTAACAACTAATTAATTCAATTAAACATTTAACACCTTGTAAATAAATAAGGTTAATTATTGTATATAAATAAGTATAGATTATTTGCGATTATGGTTCCCTTTCTTTTTTGCGTTTCTTATTATTAAAAATCAAATAAAAGTTAGTTTAATATTGTATATAATTAATTGAAAGGGGTAGAGAGACTCCGCCTTTCTTTGAGGTTATCTATCGTTTGATTAGATGGCTGAGATTCAATCCATCCTACCTTAAGACGCTTGATCTGATGATCATGCAACTCCAGTTCAACCTTGCACACCCAAACATGGACCGTAGGATCGTTGATCAAATGGTCGAGAGTCATCTTTAACCTCGAGCGGTTGTCCTCCCCAAGGGTTGCGTCCCTTTGTCGACGTCAGAGTCTCCACATTCTACCCATCTCCTCATGTGCCGTCACGCTTCGATTCCGATGCCAGGCGATGTTCATTCAACACTTCCCTAACTTCCAACCCTTCCATCTCCATCACGTGATCCAATGGGAGGTGGTTGAAACCACCCACATGTACTTGAAACAAAACCCTTCTCCGACCTAACTTCTATACCATCCGCCCTTGTGCGAGGTGTCTCCGAGCCTTAAACCTCTTTCCGGTGATAATTAGTTCGAGCATTTGAGAGCGAAGAAGGAGTTCTTCCCCAGCATTATCCTGGGCACTCTGACCAAGTCGCAACATCATTCCAAAGGCTACAGCTCGAGATTCAAGTCAAGCCAACTTGTTAAGCGATGACCAGAGGTCCTATAGACATCGATCCCATCTGAATCGACTGCCTCCGACTGTCTTCTTCACCTCCAGGTATCCTCAGTTCCCACATTCTGTGTTTTGCATGGTGTTCTTCAATTTATCCTAAGTAGCACCCACTTTATCTTCCTCATTTGATCGCTCAATCAGCATCACTAGCACACACTAAGCTTCGCTGACCAATACAACATCATATTTCCTTTCTCCACCTCAATCCTTTTCATCTCCTCGCAAAGGAGATGAACCCATTAGGGCTTTCATTCTAACCACTATCTCCAACCATCCATTCCACCCCCAAGTATTTTGTTTGCTTCAGCTATGTGTGCTAACACATGTAGGTTCTCGGAACCTTGAATGATTAGAATCTCAAGGCATCTCCGATCTCCGATCTTGAATGATTAGAATCTCAAGGCATCTCCGATCTCCGATTTTACTCTGACGAACCCTTATCACTGAGCTCATCCAGACACCTTCACACATCCTCGATGGTCTACCATCTTCACCTGACAATGATGAAGCTTCGCTAACTATCATCATCATCATCATCATCATCATAGGGACACAAAGGAGAAGCATGGGAGTCACCAGAGACCTGCTCGAGCACCGTCGCTTGACGAGAAGAGGGACGATCACAAGTGTACGTGCACCGTTCGATTAGATCTTCTAGATCTAATCCTACAGCCTTGATTGAAGACCGATCCACCGTTTCAAGCCGCAACCTCGGGTCTATTCGTGCCTCAATAGAAGCATTATAGAGCGTCACTTTTCCCGATCTGTCACGCCATTCCAAGTCTGGATCTACACATGCCTACCGCGTGATTTCCTGGATATTTTGCACGACAATATCATTGGTTTCTTCAAATGGTAAAGTGGTCCAACCTCAGTTGACACACGTGCAACACCTGGGGATTTTACAGGTGATCCCCTTTGTGTTCTTGTAATCATAGATAAGCCCCCGTGTGCCTAGTATTTTGTATTAGAAACCTTGTGGGTTATTTTATTTACATTTTATTCCATGTTGGATTTATATTTGATCTTTTTATGTGTTCTTAATTCATGTTTATCCCTTGTATTGTATCTTTGATAACGTGAGAAATATAGATCCAATTTCAATAAAAACAGTCGCAAATTAAAGCTTATTAAATTATCTTTGATGTGATATGCATTAAAAATAAGAGAAGTATTCCTCCTTTTGTTGATTGAATTAATGTCCATGAATCAATATTATCCTTGTTAATTACTCTACTTGAACTCATGATTTGATTCATTTCATTAGAATTTGATTAGGTATAAATATGATTGATCTTATTCACTAATTACTAATTGAATAATGAGAGTTCATGGAGTAAATTAACTGCTTAATCAATGATATGCATTAATCAATCTAGCTTGATTCTCCTATTTGTTTTATCATTTTACAGACCAAGTAATTGATTGGATGTATTTAATTGATTCTTACTTATGAGCTTAAGTAGTGAATTAGGTTATTGAGTGTAGTGCATTGTGCTGAATAACTTGCATTCATTCTGTAAAATTTAATCTTACTTGTGTTAACTTGCATTAAATAGGTTAAAAGAATCACACATGCATACTATGTTGTGCATTTGACTTATATAGCATTATATTTCACTCAACCTAAGTATTTGATTCTAATTGAATAAGCGAAGTGTTCATGTCTTTGTGTTCGATCCTAGACTTATCCAAGTAAAAAAATAGCCTCGATCTCTTTATAGAGATTAATTAATCAATATTCTGTTGAGTAGTTAACCGGTTGTGTTACCATGAAAACATCTTAATATACCCGATTAGTGAATTATCAAGGAGCATGTGAGAACATAAATTCCCGAGACCAATGAACATTCTATGATACGGAACAACCGATTGCCATGCCATCATCCCTTACATAGCAAGGATACATGCCACTTAAGTTTGTCAAGGTCCACTACTGCAGGATGGATCACTATCGGTGGTTCAAAACCACCCACAAACGGGTCGAAACTGCCAACGATGATGTGAACTAACCACTGTTGATTTAACCTTCGGCTTGCTAAATGCCCATAATAGCTTAAGCACGACGGCTGGCTGTCCGCCGTCGTGGAAACCACCGCCATACATAGGGAAGAATGTTCTACGGCAAGCTCATCGATGGTGGTTGTAAGACCATCAATGTTAATTAGAGTTGTCCCGACGGTTATTTTTCGTCGTTATAGCTGATGGAACACCGATAGAAGCCAAACCTTTCCCGACGGGCCGTCGGCAAAGATTATCAAATCCTCTTGAAAATAAAAATCGAATTTAGATCCGAGATCCGAATTTCTTTTTAATTTTTAATAAATGTTAAATGTTGAAATATAATTTTATAAATCAATTAATACAATAACACGAAAAATTTACAATATTAAACCTCTAGCGTCTGAAGGCCATGGATCATTTAGAGGATGAAAGAGGAAAAAATGTCAATATAGGAGACTCTTGACTCACCTGACTCACAAGTATGTGAGCGAGCATTTCTCATGTCTTCTGGCACTACTCAGTGTTCCTATCAATTATTTCTTTAAATTCAAAATGACATTATTTTCCTCATCCAACTGAGCATGCATGCGCTAATTTTCCTGAACTAGTTCCTGACCACTCTTCCCCTCGTACCAATTAGTGATGTTCGCGTTGCAACATCTCCACAACAAACACGACCATGATGTTCTTTTGGGAAATACACATAAGAATTTCTTCTGAAGTCATTAGAGGGGTCGACGCACTTTACCATCTGTCGGTTATGTCGACTGTAACCGTTGAGTCATCTCCTCTTTTTTTAAAATTGAGTAAAACAATGAAAAAATATTTGACAAATTATACATGTGAAAAAAAACTCGCTCGTAGCTCTCATGACACCATACACAAGAACCGTCGCCCCACTCTTCTTCAAGAGATCAAAAGTCACAACACGATCAGGAATTTCATTACCATGTTCCCGACTCTATAAAAAGCTAGCTATACTTTTTAATATTATAAATAATAATTATGATACTAAAAGATTACCCAATTAAGTTTAATCCGATCAACCCTTCTTCTTCCTTACCCATATGTCGTAACAAGTTGGTTGTCTCGATTCGACTTATTTTAGACACTCATCTATACAAGATATTTAAAATTTAAAATACAATATCGATTATAAAATTTTAGTGGCTGAGAAAATTATTTAGAAGTTACCTCAAATACCATAGAAGACTAATAATTACAAGCTTCAATCCAATCCTCAGGAGAAATGGATTCCAGATTAAGTCGATATGCTTCCTCAAGAGAATTGAAGGAAACAAATATCTAAAATTAAAATGGATAAAAAATATTACAAATTCTCAAGAAAAAAGGTTAAAAATAACCTCACCCGTCGACAACTATCTCTCCAATCTATGTGCATCTTAGTCGCATGAGAGAGGATTCTAGCACGAACCAAGGGATTATTATCTCATTGAAAATGTTACTTCATAAAACAAATTATTGAAAAGTCAATAAAATATAGAAAATTCAAAAAGAAATAAAATAAAGAAATCAATCATACTCACCACAAGTTCATTTAAAACTCGATCTTTTCTCTCTTGACGCACACAACGCCAATCTCTAATATACAGGGGGACATTTGTTTGGATGAGCATCCTTAAACGAATGATGAATTGATGACATTCATATTCCTGTGCCCAAATAGTGACTTGCACCCTTATGCTCTCCTAAGAGGCAACTGTCCCAAAGATGCACAAACAGTCGGTTCTCGATCACGACGTATCCTCCCTAAATAAAAATACAATTCCTTAAAACAACAGTGAAACAAGCAATAAAATACATTCATATAATACACTCATAATGTTCGACTCCGCTCCATCATGATCAACTCCCAGATCCTTATCATTGGCAACCCTGTGAGATCAACATCGTCACCAACACCCTTGACCAGATACTCCGCCTCGAACGCCCTATCATCATGCGTGTCCATCCTCTCCCCTTCCAAAGGATGTTCACTGGATGTAAAACATGTTGAACTATATCTAAAAAAATTGAGACTTAAAATCATAACTAAATAACATTTTGTGAACCAATTTTTAAAAAAACTGAAAACTTACAATTAGTCGTTGATATTTTGATAAGTGAACTCTTCCATGGTATTGCCATTTTCCCCACTTTCAATATCATAGTGACCATGAGGAACAGTTTTAATCAGAATAACCTACTCATGATATTTATTATCAAGAAGATAAAAAAGGACATATGCTACTTTATTTTGTAGGATCATCCATTTTTTTTATTAAGACATATATAACCATGATGAGGAATCGACTTAAAACGAACCTCGCTAAAGACATCGAACCAATCATATTTGAACAACACAACGTGGCATTTCAACGATCTTTTTTGTGATTCTGTAGTAACCGTCACATCCTGATCTCAAAGGTATCTTTACATATATATTGATCAAACAATCATCATCATTCGTCTTTACCTTGAACCTATACCCACTGATGATATATCCACAGTGAAAATGAGCGTAAGACAACTATCATAACGCTAAGGTATCAAAATCATATATCCATCATGAATCAACAATGGACTTTAGAATGGAAACTTTATTCCTAAACCGTGAAACAAAATTCAAGTCATTCTTGCCACCAAAACTCGTTAAAAATACCTCGTAAAAACTTTCAATCTCTGGATCTTGTTTTAAAATGTAGATGTGTGCAAGTTCGCGGTCAATGGCATTCATTGACTACATAGTTGTCTTTACAATAGGCCTTCCTTGTATTTCAAAGATGGATAAATGAGAATCATCATACTCATTGTAGTCAACAATATTTATCTCCAGCTTTTTGAAGTTGTCGGCTTCTGAATCTAAATATAACAAGCATAATGAGATACATTCTTTAACAAGATATTCCTCAACAATGGAACTCTTAGGTTTTGCACGATTCAAGATGTAATCTTTCAACTTCTTTAAAAATCTTTCAACAGGATACATCCACTTGTATGAATGTGCCCTCCAATCTTGGCTTCGTTGGAAATGTGTATAATCAAATGCACCATAATATCAAAAAAATTGTGAGGGAATACTTGCTACAACAAGCATATTGTACTAATCATCTTCTCATCCCACATATCAAATAAATGTGAATCGAGAGTTGTATAACAAATACCTTTGAAAAATAAGCTTGCATTTGTTAACGTCTCTGAAACCATAGCTAGTATCAAACCCTGAATGACCAAGGAAAAGAATACTTGCATCAAAACATGATAGTCATGAATTTCAACCCACTGATTTTGCTTAACCGTTCATTGATGTAGCGAGACACATTGGACGAAAAACCATCAGGAACTCTATCTGCTTTCAAATATGATAAAATTTCCCTTCGTTTTTCCAGAGACAATGTATAGGGAGCTTTTAGCAGGAAAAGTCCACCATTTTCGATCAACACATGATGCAAGTGTTCTCGTATTTCAATTGGTTCAAATCATTTCTACTACACAATGTTTCTTTCGGAGAATCAGTGATATTAAAAACATAAATGTTTTTCATCACATTTTTTCAATGTGCATCACATACAAGTTGCGTCTAATTGTAAGATGCAACCAATAAAGTAATTCCATAAAGAAAATACTTTTCGTCTTAGACCCCAGACTAGCCAAAGTCGCTAACTCAAACTTGAAAAGTCAACCCAATATAACTTCTAGAAGTTTCAACAACTCCTCCGGCGTAACTTCACCAAATCATCGTATAGTTCCAATTGAAAGAATGTTGTCCAGATTTTTTTGGAAAATCGAGATTTCTCATCAAAATTATTCTGAAGTTTAGATCCACGCCCTCTATGTGAAACAAAAAAATACATATACTCCAGATATCATATCTTCTTGCTTTCATCTAAATGTAAACTATGCATGTTGTACATACACACTGGACAATTCAATTTACCCTTAATGCTCCAACCCGATAAGTTGGCAAATATTGGAAAATCATTAATCGTCCTCAACATAGTTGTCCTCATACGAAAAATCTCTATCTTTTCGTAATAGTAAGTTAGAACACCGGCTATCCACACCAACTTCAATTCTTTATCTAAGGCATGTATATAAATGTCAATTGCATTACCCAGACCTTTCAGACTAGGCATTAACAATGATAACATCATAAAGTTTGATTTCATCCACATCCAAGGAGGCAAATTGTAGGTCATCAAAAAAACTAACCAAATCAAACAAGACCGATTTGTAAGGATGATGAAGCACATTTTTACCACATTAATTATTGTCTTTTATCATAATATAGGTGGTAAAAATGATTCAGCAAAAATCATACTTTCGAATATGTGGAAGTTAATTTACTTGATAAGTGTACCAAGGTCGAACACAGTGACATGAGACTCTTCGTCTATTTATTGAATTTTATTGATTAATTGATGAGTGATTTTTTTCTGATCCTAGGTATTCACGCAGCGTGATATGCAATTTGATTTGCAGATAAAATGATGCAAGAGTACAGAGTAGAATGATGCATGCAATTTTTATTTGATTTTTAAAATGCAATTAAATGAGATGCAATATGAATGATATGCATGCAGACATGTATGTGTAAATATACCCCAAAATAAACAAATTATCGAGCAATCAAATGAGGGTTGATTTCAGTGATAAATGGAGCATAAAAATTAAGATCAAGCATCTATTAATGGTAAAGATTTATAGAGCATGGGACACTATATATCATCAAATATTGACACATTTAATTAAGTATCAAATCATGGATTAAACTATACCAGTAAATAGAGAATAAAATAAGCTTCAAAATGAAACTAAAATCATGCGATTTGGAATTAAAATGCTCAAGATATGAATAAAACAATGCTAGTAGCATAAATGCAATAAAAATGCATGGAAAAATAAAGATAAACATAGCAAATAGGTCCCTGAAAGGACCTATTTCTAATAACCAGAAACTAGCTGGGTCCCTATATAAATTCTCCTTTAGCGCACATGGTCGTTTTCGTAATTGACCAAACCCGGTAGGGCTTCCCTGAAATTTAACCCAGGCGCGTACGATAGGCACATGCTCGGAGGACTTGAATGTAATATTTGAAAGCTCTAGGGTTTGAGAAGTAACTTACCCATCCCCTCACGTGTGTGGCACGCAAGGGGGCTAGGCTCGGGCCACGTGGCTACTTCATGCGGCTCGGAGAATGGCTTGATGTATGGCTCGGGTGGCCCGAGCCAGGAGGATTGTGAAGGCGACATGGCTTGATCACGACCATTGGATGGCCGCCGAGAGGCGACATCCAACGACACATGTGTGTCTTCCTCGATCGTAGGAGAGGAAGCATTTTTGGAGCTTCGGTGAGGGCCCCTCTCCTCCTCTGTGCTCCACCTCCTCCGGTGATGATCCTAGGAGTCTCCTGGAGGTTCCATGATGAAACCCATGAGGAGATGGAGACTCTGCACCTACAGGGACGTGTTGTCGATGGAGGGTCATCAGAGACGGAGCAGGAGATCGGAGTGAGGTACGTAGTTCCGGGCATTGACCTACAATGGGTAGTGGACATAACCGAAGCGTGTGGGATGTGAAATGGAATGAATGGAGGGCATCAAGGGTGTAGAATGTGAAGGCCTAATGGGTCCTCCGACATGTTGTCAGAGAGAATGGAGTGTGACGGAGAGGGTTATGGAGGAGGAGGGAAGGTGATCGGAGTGAGGAGTGCGAGTGAAGGATGAATGACAGAGCTTCATAGATGGTCAGATGGAGGTGGGAGGTGCTCTTTGCGATAGTGAAAATGGAAAAAATCAAGTAAAAGGAGGAAATGGTATACCTGATCGGAGGATGTAATTGGATGAAGGAGTGGCTTGGGATGAGGTTCCATTGGACCTTGGGGTCGTCGCACTACTCGCTCAGTGGACGCCGGAGGCACCACGACATGACAGTCAACACCATGGGTCAACACCTAGGCGAGGGGACACCATTATCACCGATCAATTCCTCCTCGTCCACCACATGAGGAGGATGATAACTAGGAGGGTCTGTCAGGATTGGTAGACGAGGAGTGGAGGGGGGAGGAAGAGTATTTGAAGAGGGCAGTGTTCGGTTATGGGTGATGGCTGAGCGATTTGTAATGTATGATTGAATGCACGAGAAGGTCAGATCTAGGGCATTTAGGGTTTGGCGGGGGTAACGAAAGTCAGGGATATGTGGAGGAGCAGTTGGGTTGTGGAGAGGGTGACTGTGGTGGGAGCTAAAAATGGAAGGGAACGGGGGTGTCGTGAGGCGCAACGAATGGGGAGGGGGAGGCGTTGGAGATAGAAGACGAAGCCGGGACCGCTGGATCATGCAATCCAACAACCTAGATGAAGGCGCATGCCGAGGGTTTAGATTAGATCAGATGTTCTGATCAAGCGGTTGGGATTTAGGCACTGATGAACGGTTGGAATGGAAGCATGGGTTTCATCCAACGGCTCGAAGAGGAGAAGTGATGTGGTATGCACGAAGCCATTGGCTGGGTAGTGATCTTGTGGTCAGGACGAGGGCGGAAGGGTGTGGTTGAGATGTCATCTGGAGATGGGATCTGATGGCTGGAAATCAAGAAAGAATCAACTGGAGAGATGGTAGCGGGGAAGGCCAGATCAGACGGCCAAGAAGCTTGGCGAGTGGTGCGAGGAGAGGCGACCATGTGGCAGCTACAGTGAGCACCACGTGGCTGCTCCAGAAAAATCAATAAATAAGAAAATAAAGAAAAATAAACAAGAAATAGTAGGCGTCGAATTAGAAAAAGGTCAAAGCAGGAAAGTTGTAGAGCTCATTGAGATCTACAATTTTCATGTTGGTCAAAAATCTAAAAGAAGTCATTTGTACAAAGATGAATTTTTGCAAGCATTTTTAATGGGTAAAAACACAGTGTTTTGTGGTTTTGATATTTTTTGTATTTTAGTTTCTTTTAAAAATCAAAATAAATATATAGAATAATTAACCTAATTTTTAAGAATTTTTAATAATAAAGGAAATAAGGAAAAATGTTAGTATTAAATATTAAATAAGGTAAGAATATATACAAAAAATAGGTTACTTAAAGGTGTTAGTTTTAATTACCAAAGATGCGGAATTAATGGAGATTTCTCATGAGGTTCTTATTAATCGAGGATAAAAATACAGAATAATGATGATCCAACATGGATTCATCAAAGGGTTAAACCCGTCATTAGCCAGACTGCGTCGAATATTTGTAGACTTTGTAACAAAGTCAGGAAACTTCATATCAAATAATTTTCACTCTTCTGAATCTATTGGATGCCTCACCATATTATCAACTGACTTGTTCTCACGATACCATACTATCTACGTCAGAGTTCGAGATGACATATGTAACCACTACAACTACGGAATCAAAGGAAAATAATGCAAAACATTCACTGCTTTATGATTCTTCTTTATCCCCTCACTAGCAGTTCCCTTGATATGAGAGACATTACAAATTGGACATTCACTTAGATCTTTATATTCGTTTCGAAATAAAACAAAATCATTCGAACAAGCATCGATCTTCTGCGAGTGGAAACCCAATTTCTTAAATTCTTTCTTCGCCTCATACTAACTATCTATGAAACTTTCGTTGTTTCCAATACCTCAAGAAATAAACCAAGCGAATCAATCATGCATCTTGATATAACTCTATGACGTGCATTACTTTTAAAAAACTCTAGCAGGAACTTCAAACGACTGATCTTGCTTCCAGGAACAATTGGTTCTTCGATATCTTTAATGAAACTATAAAATTGTACATTATCTTCTATTAAATCAATCATATCAGTATCAAAATCTACATGATCCACAATATTTTCATGCTGAGGTTTCTTTCGGGAGTAAGATCATTTGATGACTGCCCAACTTCCTCACCATGAGAAATCCAAATGGTGTAATGTGGCCACCAACCATTACAAAATTACATGTTTAAACACGATTTTACGATAATAGAATTTGCCATTCAAGCACTTCAGACAAATGGCATAATATAGGACTGTAATCGGGGCTACTTCGAAAAATCCTTTATCGTCATGATATGCTCACTCTAAAAACTCTAACACTGCATCCTTGTAGACAAAATAATCAGAATGTCGTTTGTCAATCCAAGACCTATCCATATTTCCTAAGTTTGTCATAAAATTTGTTAAAATTATTTCATTAAAAGAAAATAAATGTGAGAAATGTTTAATACATGAATATTGGATAGAGAATTCTCATCCCTTTACACTGTGACCAATGTCATGTGTGCTTTCAAATCCTATACACTTAGCACGCATCTATTGTGAAGATTCTATTGTTACTACAATACATACAAGTACTAACTAATGTAACTACAAGTTAATATATGCAATTGTATATTAAATAAAGTTTTTGTGACATTATATCACAAGCAAATTCCCTAAAAATATAAAAATAAAAGATTGTGTATAAAAATAACCATAGCAACAAAAACATAAGGGGATGCAATATTCATTTTAAAAAATAATATAAAGAAAATCTAGCATCATCGAGACTCAAGATATCATAACTTCCTCTTAGTATGCATGATATCCAAAACATGTGCAATATAGCCAATTATAAGAAATCATAAAGTACCATCGAAAAATAAGGTGCATCCTAGCTATACTTAAGTCCACATTGAGCCCCTCCATGACCTCCACTCGAGGGATAACAAAATGAAAAAGAAATAAAATAACAAGCCTCAAATCAGAGCGGTAGAATTTTGCATCACAAAGCGGTGATCATAGAGGGGATCGTTGTATACTCGAAATGGATAGGAAGCTCTTCCCCGAGTCATTAATTTATAATAAGCAACTAAATTGTCATGCCAATTCAATATATCATCATAGCCTCTAGTTCGAATGGGTGTGATATATAGATGCAACTTTAACCTTGAATTTATAGATGCAGTAAAAGATATATAATGATATGAAAAAAACATAAAAAAAATTAGACATCATCGAGGCTCAAAATATATCATAAATTCTAATTATTACTCCTTAAATCTTAAAAGGCTGCAATATAACTACCTATGAGAAATCTTCAATTACCATACTCCTTGTTTAAGTTTTGCCTCTATGAATGGAGTTTTACGAAGGGGATCGCTATGCGCTTGACATGATAATTGATCTCCTTCGTGATACACCATGCACATAGGTCAAACCTTTATTGTAAATATTGCCTTAGGATTCCTCATAAATAGCCAAATCACCACATCATTTCAAGATATAAAGTATACAAGTTAAGACTTGTAAAGTGATATATAATCACCATTGCCTCTATTCAAATAAGGCTAAAAAAGTCATTACAATAAATCAATAAAACATAAAAAAATTGTAAAAGTAAGGCATAAAAGCAATGTAGGGCATGAGATCAAAGAACTTCCAAACACTTAAAGGATTACAAAAAAAGAACTTAAAAAAATCAGACTTCATCGAGGCTCAGGATATATATCATAACTTCCAATTAGTACTACTTATCTCTTACAAGTCTGCAATATAGCTACGTATGAGAAATATTTAATTACTAATGTCAAATAGCATCCATGCTTACCATCTCGAAACACAACGAGACCATTCCATGAATGTCACTTGCATGAGAGGAAAATGAAGAGGAAAGAACATCGAAGGTTTCAGATCTAGATAGTTGGGTTGGATTTTACCTCTGCAGATGGTGTTCAGGGAAGGAACCGGTGTATTTTCGAGATGGTAAGCGATCTACTCCCTGAGCACCAGTGTCAGAGGCCAAACTTTAATTGTAAAGATTGCCTTAGGATTCCTCGTAGCCAACCAAATCAACATGCCTTTTCCAGATGCAAGGTATACAAGTTGAGACTTGCTAAAATGATATTTAATTATCATTTCCTCTAGTCCAAATTGGGTTAAAAAATCATTACAATATATCAATAAAACCTGAAAGGCTGCTAGATAGCCATGCCATTTTAGGTATTAAATATTTATTAATTAACATGATTGCTCCAATGAGTGATTAAACCCGTACATGAAATCTTCAGAGGACACTCTCCACACTATCAACAATGTTGTCATTAGTGCCAAGCTTGTACTTCCTAAAAATTTGCATATACAGTTATTAGCTGTTGCCAAAAACCATCAACATGCAACCTATAGAAAAGAAAATACAAAAGTATGGCACAAAGACAATTTAGTGCAGGAGATCAAAAACAGTCTAAACACTTAAAGGATTCTTAAAAGACACGTTAATAAAATTAGACATCATCGAGGCTCATAACATCCAATTAGTACTACTCATATCTCAAATGGTTGCAACATAGCTACATATGAGGAAACTTTAATTACCGATGACAAATAAGATCCATGACAGCCATCATGAAAATACAACGAGTTCCTTCCATGAACTCTAGTTGTGTGAGAGTAAAAAGAAAAGGAAAGAATATCAGAAGTTTCATATGTGGATGGTTGATTGGGATTTCTCATATGCAAATGGTATTTGGGGAGGGGATCACTGTATTTTTGAGATGGTAAGCAATCTCTTTCCTCACTACTGATGATAGATTCACACCATATTGATAAAATTTCTTTAGGATTCCTCATACACATCAAAATCGTTGCATCATATCAAGATACACTGTATACAAGTCAAAACTTGCTAAAGCTATTCATCATTGCCTCTTAGTCCGAATGTGGCTCAAACAAAAATCCATTGCAATATATCAATAAAACCGAAAAGGATGCTAGATAGCCTCGTCATTTTATGTTTAAGGATTATTAATTTCGTAAAATCATCACCCCAATTTTATTGTGGGATCTATGGGTGATGGATGTGGGGGCTGTGTGTGGTGGTTGGGGTTCAAAATAATTTAAATAGTTATTTTTCATCCAAACTTAAAAGGTGGCTATGTAGTCTCATCATTTCAATTATTAGAAGTTATTAATTGATATCGTTGCTCGGTGAGTGATTAAATCTTTAGGAATAAATATTTCGGAGGACACTATCAACAATATTGTCATTAATGCCAAGAGTGTATCGTCGAAGAATTCACATATAATTATTGATAGTTGCCAACAACCACAAACAAAAATAGTATAGAAAAGAAAACGCAAATAAGGCACAAAAGCACTTTAGGGCATGCAACCAAAGAAGCTCTAAACATTTAAAGGATACTTAGTTATAACCATGGAAGTATAAGTACAAGCTTACCCATACACACCACAACTCCAACTACAACCCCACAACCACAACATACCTCACATCAATAACTACAACATGCCCCATAGTCACCAACCACAACAAACCTAACAATCACATTAACAAACACTATCCACAACCACACACAACTGCAACAACCACCACATACGCCATAAATACCCACTGCAATCACAGTCACCACCGGCAACCCCTACAATCACCACTGATAGACATAACATGTCCCACAACAACCACACAACATGCACCACAACCACCACCCACAACAACCATAGCCACCACAAACACCACAGACCCCATCCATAGTCACCACAGACCTCACAACACCCACCCACTACAAGCACAACCAGCACACACCACATACCCCACGACACCCACCCATAGTCCCATCTACAACCACCACACACAACACAGACCCCACCCACACCCATCACAGACCTCACAACAACCATCTACTGCAATCACATCCATCACACACATCACAAACCCCACCCACGACCACCACGTACCCCACTACACCTACCCACAACCACTACAACTGCCACACACACCACAAACCCACCCAGAACCATCGCAGACTCCACAATACCCACCCACTACAATCACAGCCACCACATACACCACAAACCCTACCCACGACCACCACATGTCCCACTACACCCATCCACAGGCCCACCCACAACCACCATAGCTACCACACACACCAGATCACGCCCACAGCAAACATAGACCACACAAATCACCACCAATAGCAACCATTGTTAGAATTATTGTCCTTAATGGTCAAGATCGTCAGTTACAATGCTTCATAATAATGGAGAAATAAAAGCCACATATATCATGATTTGCAACAATCATAAATGAAATTAAAAGACGGGATTTATGGAGAATAAATCTTGAAATAAATGATAAATCAAATCGAAAATGCATGTTATGATTTGGGCGAACGGGTTGATGAACGAGCCTACATATTTCCATGGATTTAAGGATGAAGAGAGCATCTTACGAAAGCCCTCAAACCACTACCAATCTTCTTTCTCTTCCTCAAAATCCTTCATTGGTATCAGAGCCATGAGCAAACATCCATTCTCTCGTGAAGCTTTGGCTTCATTGATCTTACCTCATGAGCAAGCGATTCTGAAAAACTTATGAGCGCCGACGAGGCTTTGGGTATCTCCATTTTTTCAGCCATCACCTCTTGAGGGTAGTTTATTTTTAACGCTACTTCACACAATATAGAAATACCGCTTAATTTTTTTATACCGCAGATCTTGATTTTCTTTTTTGGTATTTCTTTTTGATACTTTGTCCGTGTATTCCCCACTTATATCTACACAAATCACGGCTATTTTTTGGATAGGTATAAACCACATATCTAATTATAACTATTCCCAACCATATTTGTTTAATCAGTGATCACCACTTGCCTTTTTGTGTGTTCTCAACAATTACCGAGTTATTGTAAAGGATGTGGTTGTTGTTTCTTTTTAAGAAAAAATTTCTTTCCTTGAACCATAACAGGACATTTGTTTCCTTATTTTTTAGCAAAGTTTTTGTTTTGAATATAATAAACATTATATTTGTGGTCAGAACTTTTATTGTTGGATTGTTAGTATCCATCGTATAATCATTTTAGGTTATGTTCTTTGTTCACCATAAAACCAAACCTATAGGATTTAAATTAGGTTTCAATATTAACGATGACTGTGATTGAGAGGTTATTTTTTTGCTAATGTTTAGACCTTGGTCTATTTATAGAAATTATCAGCATGTTTATTGCTTAAAAAGCTTGAAATCTGGTCACATCTTTTCACAGTTCTTATATTGTTTGTTTTTAATCATATACTTAAGCAATTAATCGGTATTATGCTTCTCAACTAAATATTATTATTGTCACTTTTTTTAACCCGTCTGATCTAGAAGTAGACATCAAGAGATTAATCTCTTAAGTTTTTTTTAACATTTATTGTTGTTGTTATATCTAAATATATCTGCTTTTTATTTGTATGTTCTGAATCTTTTATTTTTGTTTAAAAAGGTTCATAACTTGTTAAGTCAGTAGTTATTATCGCTATTCGTACCCTTAATTTTTGTCACATACGTTTAACTATTTCTGCCAGTTTTTTAATTGTATAAAAACAACAACAAATAGATTAAAAGGTTATTAATGATTATTATTTTTAATTCTAAGCAAAGTTTAGGATGATGGTGTGAACTTAAAAAATCTATTTTTATCCTAACTTTTAAAAAACCCTAGCTGTACAATTTTTTGCTAGCTATTGTCCTTTTGCTAAACTTGATTATTTATTTAAAATTGTTGTTGGTAATTTTTTTATCATGCATATTAGCTTGATAATTATCTTATATTCTCTTTATCAAATTATCTCCATGACCACTAAGTCGATTGCATCTGAACTGGCTAAATTAGAACAACTTAATGATGTGAATTATGATATGTAGAGCAGGAAAATTGAAGATGAACTTATGTGTGACAATCTCGATGGTGTCATTGATGTTGTTGCTCCTAAGCTTTCCGAAGAAGCCACGGATGAGGAAAAGAAGGCTTACGAGAAAATTTATGAGCATTGCCACTGGAATGACAAGAAAGCTTGTATATTCATGTTGATTCACATGGAAGATAATCTAATTAGAATTTCTGAAAATCGTGAAAATGCCTACGAGTTGTGGAGTGCTGTCAAGGAAAAGTATGATTCCAAAACAAAAGTCAACATACAACTTCTCTTGCACAAATACAATACGTACAAGAAGAACATGTTAATAAAATGATTGTCATGGCTAAGGACCTACCCGTCGCGGGAACTAAAATCATGGAAAAAATGCAAATGACGACTATTCTAAATAGTTTACCAACTTCTTTTGATACGGTTGCCATCACATTACAACTTAATGAGACCATTAAGCAGGGTACTTATTTGCCAGCTCAGTTAGTAATCGAGCAAGACTTGGCTGCCAACAAGAAGAAAACATAGGTGTATGAAGTTAAATAAGAAGAAGTGCATGATGTACATCATCGCAAGAACCAAGGATCCTCCAAAGTCCGGTTCAAGGGATGGCGTAGGAAAACACCACGGAGAGCTTGTTATAACTACCAGAAGGTTGGCCATTTGAAGACCAACTGTCCACAGAGAAAGAGGCCAGACCCATCAAAAGGTCCAGGAAAGAAAGGCCCTAACAAGCCAGAATTCACTGCAGTGGTTGAATATAACTCAGTCACAAATGAGTGCGATGGTTGGTGGATCGACTCTAGTGCGACCTGCCGCATTGCAAAAACAAAAGAGGGGCTAGATGGTGAACATAAGATATATATGGGAAACAATACATACCTCGATGTGGAAGGTGTTGGATCATATAGGTTGGACCTTGGAGAAAGTATTATGATCCTGTAGGAAGTTCTCTATGCTCCAGGGATTCTCCGAAATCTTATCTCTATACATGTCCTTCTGATGAAAAATGTTGAAGTCAGAATCTATAATAATCATGTCTCTATTGGCTGAGATTGCAAAGTCTTTGCCATGGGGAAGTGTGTACATGAGCACGATTTTGTCTTCCTGTTGTCACATATGAAGAATCAATGAATGTTAGCTTGAATTATACCAGTTTTCATCTATCTGATTACTATCTTTGGGAGATTAGGACATCCTATAAACTCAAAAATGAATAAGATAATAAAAATGAACTTGGTACCTACAATGTTCAGAAAAGCGGTCGAGTAAACCGCATACTCGCCCGCGACTCGTACTCGATAGCCTTGCCGCTTCGAGTATGGTGAAATGGTCATGTATGCAGGTTGACTCGCATATTCAACCGAGTATACCCCCTATGCGGCCGCCTACTCGGCCGCTTTTCTAATAAATATTTTTTTATTATCCGCATAATAACATAAATCCACATACTCCCCGCATATAACTGCATACTCACCTGCATAAAACCGCATACTCTCCCACAAAAAAACACATACTCCCTGCATTCTCTCCCTACTGAGGATATTAACATAATATTATTTTTTTTTATTTTTTTAATAATAAAATTATCAAGCCATATAAAACCACATACTCCCCCTGTATACTCTCCCGTATAATGCATACTTTCTATGTAGTGACCCCTCCAACTGAATACCGCATAATGCCTTCCTGAACATTGGTACCTAATATAACAGGTGCAAGAACATTGTCCTGTGAACATTGCTTGACTAGAAAATGATCAGAAAATCATTTTTTGAAGGTCAAAGGTCAAGTGTATTATTAGAACTAGTTCATTTAGAAAGATGACAGGGAGTCTGCACCTAGTGGTGTAGGAAACTCCCTGCACCCACCCCATTTTCGCATTATTTTTTTTAGTTTTTTCTGAATTAAAAGTTGGGGGTATTTACTTAATATGTCGAGAGGAATAAGTGTTTCAAATTTCATGTAAAATAAACATTCCTAACATGTTCATCTAAAAGGGATTGATTTCAGCAATTCTGAGACCGTTAAAATTTGGTAGTCTTGATGGAGATGATAGAAGTTCCGAATTAAGTTGAATTTGGAATGACAACATGGTGATACATGATGATCTAAATTCCCCAAGGTTTCATTTAAAAAAATCAAAAAATAATGAAAAATTAAGCCGGGTGTAGGGAATTTCCTGCACCCGCCGGTGTAGGGTCCTTTTCCCCATTTAGAAATCTATGATCCCTTAAGTGTATGTACACATGGAAATAACGAATACTTTATAACATTCATTGGTGACTATTCTAAGTACTCATACTTTATATCTTGAAAAGAAAGGTCGGAGCTTTTGAAAGCTTTAAGAGATATAAAATAAAAGTGGAGAAAAAACTGGGTAGACCGATTAAGCCATTAAGGATTGATAGGGGAGGAGAATTCAGTTCGAAGGAGTTCAATGATTACTACACTCGAATGGACATTCATTGGCAGACTACAATGCCATACATTTCACAACAAAATGGAGTGGCTGAGAGAAAGAATCAAACTCTTATGAATGTAGTGAGAAGTATGCTATCTCATTCTGGTCGCTAAAAAAAATTTTGGGGAGAAGCTGTTTTGACTGCTAATTATACACATAATAGAATCTCTACCAAATCAGTAGACTCTATGCCTTATGAAATCTGGACTAGTAGAAAGTCATAAATAAATCATCTCAGAAAATAGGGATATGTAGCACATGTTATGGTGCCAAATCAGCTTAAAGATAAACTTGATTTTAAGACAATAAAATGCAAATTCGTAGGCTACACTGAGAAATCCAGAGGTTATAGGTTCTTCCTCAAGGAAAAAGGTCTGATAGAAAGTCGTGATGCTACTTTTCTAGGAAACCATGATGAAAAGTAGTAGGAAATAGAGGAATCAGAATCTTTACTCATTTTTTATGATAAGATCGACTCAAAAATAGACCAAAATGAAGGGGATGAAATGATCCACTCAGAAGTGGAGATGAAGTAGAACCTATGAATGATCATTAACCTTTAGAAGAGATAGGAGAGCCGAGTCAAGCCACTGATGTTACTAACAACAAAAGGACCTAGAACACAACCTACATGGATAAGTGATTATTATTTGTACTCATGCGAGGTTTTATGTTTTATTGTTGATGAGGATAATGCAGATTATACAGATCCAATATCCTTTAATGAAGCAATGGCTTCACCCAAGTCGGAATCATGGACGGCCTCCATGAGGGATGAACTTGACTCGATTGAAAAGAATGGTGTTTGGGAACTATGTGACTTACCATAAGATAGAAAGTCCATAAGATGCAAATGTATGTTCAAGAAAAAGTACCAAGTAAATGGTACCATTGATAAGCTTAAAGCAAGATTAGTTTTTAAGGGTTATACATAGAAGATTACTTTCTTAAGAAACATATTCTGCAGTAGCCAAATTTTCATTAATAAGGATGATTTTGGCATTAGTCGTATGTATGGATTTCGAATTATTCCAAATAGATGTGAAGATAACTTCTCTCAATGAAGAATTGGGTGAAGTTATATACATGTGCCAACCTAATGGTTTTCAGGTAGAAGGACAAGAGAACAAAGTGTATAAGTAAATAAGTCCTTGTATGGTTTAAAACAATCATTGCAACAATGATATCTCAAATTTTATAATACAATAATCCAATTCGGTTTTGTGGCAAATAAATAAGATAATTGTGTATATATCCAGAATAGTGGGAGCAATTTTTATAATTTTGTCTTTATATGTGGATGGTATTTTGCTCGTCGGAAATGGCATAGATATGATTAACGATGTAAAGCATAAACCGAGTGATGAGTTTGAGATGAAGGACATGGGAGAAACATCCTATGTTCTTCGGATTCAAATCACTAGAGACATAAAATAAAAATATTGAGTTTATATCAAGAAAAATATGTACATACTATATTAAAGAGATTTGTAATGTCGAACAACACTCCTGCTCCTAGGAAAATGATTAAGTTAAAGTCAATGCCCAGGTAAAGTTCAGAGATCACTGAATGTCCCATATTCTCAAGTGATGTATGTAATGTTATGCACCAGACATGACTTAGCTTTTCCAGTCAGTTAAGTGAGTAGATACCAAAGTAACCCTGGACAAGAGTATTGGGAAGCTGTAAAAGAACATTGAGGTACTAAAGGAACTATTAGCCTCAAAGTTGCCTATCAAGCAAAATCGCTTGAAGTGGTTGGATACCCTGATGCAGATTTTGGAGGGAATATGGATGATATGAAATTCACATCGAGCTATCTATTCATGCTTAGTGGGGCAGTTGTTTCCCAGGAATCAAGAAATAAGGTTGTGTGCTAAGAGACACACAATAAGCTGAATATATTGCATGTAGTATGGCTTCTACACATGCAGTTTAGATCAGACATTTCTTAGAGAACTTATCACATACACCACATACCCCACCCATGACCACCAAAGACCCCACTACACCTACACACAACCACCACAACTACCACCGACGTCACAAACCCAACCCACAGCCACCACGACATCCATCCACTACAATCACAACCACCACACACACTACATACCTACCTACGACCACCACAGACCCTTCTACCCCCACCCACAACCACCACATCTATCACACACACTAAACCATACCCACAACAATCATAAACCCAACAAATCGTCACTCACAACAACTACAGTCCCCACAACCTCCACCCATATCCTCTAACCATGACCACCACAGACCCTACTACTCCAATCCATAGCCACCACACACACCACATACCTCACCCACAACAAACACATACCACACAAACCACCCCTGCAACCACTGCAGGCCCCACGACACCTACCCACTATCCAAACCCCCACAACCTCCACAACCACTATGACACCACAACCCACACACACAAACACAATAATACTGAGTAATATTGACAACAATACACCATTTAAATCAGCATAAATCATATAAAAATATGACGAAATAAATCAAACAAACGAAGGTTGGATCCACACAAAGAGTATACCGGTAACATATTATAAGGAACAAGGAATACCCTGGATCAAGCCAAGCAAGAGGGGAGAGCTCAGTGTACGAGCTTCGACATCTCGTCGACATTGTTTACTCAACATTAAGAATTACATCGGCGGTCTTAAATAACCCAGGCGATTATGGATTGCCGACATAGTTATTTTTTACGGTTACTTCTAATTTAAAAAATTCATCGGCGGTTTCAGTCAACGACGGTTACTAACAACCATCGGTGAAACTTATACCCCGGCAGTTGTTGGTTTCTGATGACAGTCTACAAACTATCGTGGTAAGCTACACTCACGTTGGTTGACTAAGTATCGGTGAAAAAATAACCGACAACGATGGTTTTGTTGATAGCTATCTTCCATTAACCTTAATGGTTATTTAACCAACGATTAAATGTCAGCCAACCTCATCACTTGTACCATAACAACGACGGTCATAACTCTTCAACGTATTAATGGTATTTACGTTGGCGGAAAGCAACCACCAGTAATATGTCTTAACTGCCAGCATTCAACCAAACCCAACCCAACCCAGCAACCAAACATGTCCTAAGCTTCGGCATTGGATATGGTTCATGCTTTCAACGTGAAGTTTGCAAAGATGACACTTGTTTACCCAGGATAACCCGCGGTTTATGGAGTCGATCCTGGGTATCGTATTTGTGATGTAATATGAGCAAAAGAAAAAAAGAAACCATGGGATGGAACAGTTTTTTTCCAGAGCAAGGAGTTTGAATGAGAAAATCATGCCCCCATTATTAAAAGTTGGTAGATTTGTTTGTTTGTGGTATCTCCTCGAACTTTTTTTGTTGGGAAGGTGATCTCGTCCTCGGCAAAATTTAACTGTACTATTGAGACAAGGGTTTTGAGATATAGAATGTAAACAGGACAAGCAATTGTTGGGGGCCCGAAGTTTATTCAATGCTGCTAACCAGGAGTCTTTTTTGTTTGTAACCAACGACCACAGTTCTGGAAATCTATTCATAGCTGGACCACCATTAAAGGTTCAAGCCAAAGGGAGGAGTTTTCACCCAAGTTTAAGCATTTGTGGACGGCCTCTCTCAGTCCTTTGGAAGGAAGTTTGATGGCTCGCCAGACCATCAAGTCCTTCCTACTCATGTTCATTAGTAAAGGTATTTGTTTTCCCCTGAAGTAGACCGATTTTTATGGTTCTTTAGTTTGCCAACGGTGTTTTTCCCTCCATGATACCTAAATATTTTTTCGATAGCAAAGTATCATTAAAAGAGTGAAGATTTAAAATTCCCCGCCCATCATTAAGTTTTGGTCGGCATATTTTCTGCCATGCCACCAAGTGTTTGTATAACACTCATATCCTCAAGCATAGTATCACATCTAAAACTCACAAAGTGTGGGTGTGGTTTATAAGTGGTTGGGATTACTATTTGATAACTTGGGATTAAGCATTTTAGGTGATTGTCAACTGATCCATTTGGATCCGAACCCAACAAGTTATCAGGGCCAGTTTTCTTCAATAACGGACTGGGGACCTAAGCCCGGGACGTTACAAATGGTATCAGAGTGGGTTCCCTCTGATAGTGGAAAGGGCTATCTGAGATATGGAGCCACCCCTACAAAGAGATAGGAGGAAATGGCTACCCGAAGTGTGCAACCGCCACTGTCACTGGGAATAAGTGATGGGCCATGTCGCAACGAGGACGTTGCAAATATAAGTGGGGGAGGTTGTAACACCCATACTCCCAAATATAGCACCATATCTAAAACTCACAAAGTGTGAGAGTGGGTTATAAGTGGTGGGGAATACTACTTGTCAACTTGGGCTTAAGCATTTTAAGTGGTTGTCAACGAGTCCATTTAAGCTCGTATCCAACAAGTTGTCAAGACCAGTTTTCCTCGATAACGGACCGGAGACCTAAGCCCGAAACGTTATAGTTTGTGTTTACCTTTTTTATTTAAATTCTAGAAAGAGTCATGCCTAATTTTATCAATCTCGTTTATGACATAATTAAGTAGTTTCAGAGTTGAAAGCAAATGAAAGGTTAGGGGGGTAAGGAACGAATTTAGGTGTGTAACCCTAGCCGGCAAGGATAACATACAGGCTTTCCAGTCACCAAGTTTGTTGACGAGATTTTCAATTAGTTGATGCCAATATGATGGTTTCAGTTTTTTGGGGGCGAAAGGAAAGCCTAGATAGGTAATGGGGAATGATCCTTTCTTCCAATCAATCGTGTTTCGCAAAAGAGTGGATCTGGAGTGGTCCATAATTGACCAAAAAAGAAGTTTGATTTGGAGCCCCGATATAGAAAGTAAGATTTTGAGAGTAACAACCATATTTTTAATAGCTTCTTCCTCAAATCTAATAAAGATAAGGAGGTCGTCATCGAATTGTATGTTTGTAATCTCCATATCTAATTCCAGGATTTGAAAACCACAAATCAATCTTTCTCTGACAAGTTTTTTTAACGTATTGTCGAGGACATTCATCGAGTTGATAAATAATAATGGGATAGTGGGTTGCCATTAAAAAGCCAGTGGAACTCCACTAATTTTAGGGAGATTTTGATAGTTTGAAGTAAGAAGATGATCCAAGAAAAAAAAAAGGTGTCATTTCCATAAAACCAGTATCACAAATCATCACGTCAAGAATCGCCCAACTGCAAGGGGAGTTTCCACCCACCATGAATTGAATCTAACACATAACCCATCGACTGGGGCTCCTGACAACATATCAGAACGTTTCTAGTAAGGTTAAAGTCTCCAACCATGATGGCGAGGATGGTGTTCATCAGAATATTCTCTAAAAATTCCAGGAAATCGGATTTCCCTTGTTCTACAGGTGGTCCATAAATATTAAGCAGACGAAAAGAAATGTTAGGGCTCTCCCTAACTAAGGTGAAGCAAGAGGCGCAGTCAAAATCCATCACCTCAAGCAAGAGAATAAGATGTTGATATGACTTGACTCCTAACCATCTGACCCATGTTGAAGAATCCCGTATGCACCCCCTCCTTTTGTACCATACCCCAACAAGACGTGAGTCTCTATATATATCCGGGTATATGGATACGTTTGTTTTAAGAATCCGTTTGTACGAGAGTAGTATATAAACTCCTCTAGAGTTAGAACTCTTCGTATCATATGTACTCTCTTCTTTCTCCATATAGTGAAAATCGATCACCGCCATTCAAAGACGTAACCCAGTTGCACGTGAATGCTTCGATCTTGTATTTTTAACGCGTAGAAGGTTGCCTTGAAAATCCTACCAGTGGTAGATACTTCAACCCTCATCAGGATGGGGGATACATCCGGGATATCTACGAGGAGCCACTACAAGAAAGACTAGAACTGGCGACGGTCAACATCTGTCGCTAACGATATGTTGACCGTCCCCTCTGATCAATGGGGACGGTCGTCAAACCGTCTCTAAAGGTCCCGTCGCATTTGGTATAAGCGACGGTATTGGTAACCGTCCCCAATACCCGCACATAGGGGACGGTCAGGACCGTCCCTAAAAGTCAGACTCCTGACCGTCCCAAATGGTAAAGATTGAAGACGGTAAGTACGAAGGGGACAGTCACAATGACCGTCCCCTTTGTTAATCTGCTAACAAAAAAAATTTCCATTGCCCCCTATTTGATCCTCATTTTCCCCTGTTAGAAAAAATCTGTATACATAAAATAAATTACAATCACCATACCAAAAAAATGCAATCCACAATTCTAAAAAACTCATCCAACAACACATGCATTCAAAATACTACAATGTCCTACATTAATTGTTCAAAATAGTTATACAATATACTAAAGTATCATACAAACTACGTAATCTATCCTACTCGTCGTCCTCAGCCTCGTCCTCGTCGTCGTCGTCCTCGTCGTCATCAGCATCATCTTCTTCTTCACCCTCATCGTCGTCGCCTAGCCTCACAGCGGTATTATCAACTGTTGGGTGGCTAGTCGACGCTCCACCTTGATGTGCCTGCATGAATGCATTGAATATCGCCATTTGTTGGCGCAAATCCTGAATCTCCAGATTCATGCTAGACACCTGACTCTCTAGTTCCCTCTCCCTTTGCGTCTTCTGAGAGGTCGAGCCGGTTCCTACTCCATACCAATTCCGTATGGTGGCACCACGACCACCACAACGGATGCGTCCCTGATGCTCTGGACCAGTCGCCTGGATGAAAGCCGCATCAGGAGTTAGAGGTGGATGACTCGTTCCAGCAGGGTCTACAGAGCCAGTGGTTGTGAGCCTGACCATCTCCTCCTACAAATTTATTTAAGTTCAAATTAATTTAATTTGTATTAAAGATGCATATATATACATATTATGAATAACTTACATGAATTGGACCATAGGCAGGTCCAAAGCGGACTATAGGTACATGCAAATCAATTAGGGTGTTTGGACATAACCCTATGAGCTAGCAACTCCTATGGCTAAGGCATACACAAATCATTATGGGGATAACTATTGTATGATTTCACTATCATTTTTGGATATCTATTGTATAAACAAATCATTCATCTCTAGCCTCAAAAAGTCCGGTCTTGGCTCACCCCTCCTCTGTGCTCAACACACTTGAGCTTAGGAGAAAGCGCTTTGCGGGGCTCGCTGTGGCACAAAGGCTAAGAGATAAATCTATGGTATACCCAAATCATAATACCTAACCTATTGTATACACAACCTAGGGACAACCTATTGTATACATAATCCCTAACCTATTGTATACATAATCCCTAACCTATTGTATACACAATCTAAGCATAATCCCTAAGCATAAATCCTATTGTATACATAATCCCTAAGCATTATCCCTAAGCATAATCCCTAAGCATTATCCCTAAGCATTATCCCTATTGTATACATAATCCCTAAGCATTATCCCTAAGCATTATCCCTATTGTATACATAATCCCTAAGCATTATCCCTAAGCATAATCCCTAAACATTATCCCTAAGCATAATCCCTAAGCATAATCCCTTAGCACATTATCAAAACAACTAAAACCAATGGAGAAAGACAACTCTAACAAGATTATCAAGTAAAATACACAAGAATAAAAGCAAAGGAGTGTTTATACTTACCGGAAATGAAGATAAACGAGGTTGGAAAGGAAGGAGGAGCCGGAGGCGACCTTGGGGCGGAGAGGGCGATCTTGGGGCGGCGGGTGGAAATGAGAGAATGGGGATGAAAACGCAGGTCGAAAGGGTTTTTTTCGATCTGACCAATGGGGACGGTCAAAATGACCGTCTCTATTGAAGACGATCGGCGACGGTTCACTAAAGACCGTCTCCTTTGAGAAGGAAAGGGAACGGTCAATGAAAACCGTCCCCTCTGGACGACCACTTTGGTCCATCGTCAGAGGCGACGCCAACAGAGGAATAAAGGGGACGGTCAGGACCGTCCCCAATGCCCTTTTAGAAAGGCCGAAAATGTTCAGTGGCCTGCTCAAACCAGAGGCGACGGTCATCTGAGACCGTCCCCTCTGGTGGACCTCTTTGGTCCAATCGCTGAGGCGACGCCAACAGAGGAGTAATGGGGACGGTCAAGACCGTCCCCAAAGCCCTTACAGGAAGGTCGATAACGTCCAGTAGCCTGGTCAAACCTGAAGGGACGGTCACTGACGACCGTCCCCTTTGGTTGGCCTCTATGGTCCAATCGCTAGAGGCGACGCCAACAGAGGAATAATGGGGACGGTCATGACCGTCCCCAAAGCCCTTACAGGAAGGTCGAAAACGTCCAGTAGCCTGGTCAAACCTGAAGGGACGGTCACCTACGACCGTCCCCTTTGGTAGGCCTCTATGGTCCAATCGCTAGAGGCGACGCCAACAGAAGAATAATGGGGACGGTCATGACCGTCCCCAAAGCCCTTACAGGAAGGTCGAAAACATCCAGTGGCTTGACTCAAGGAAGAGGAGACGGTCTTTAGGGACCGTCCCCATTGAGTATGTTTATTGGGGACGGTTGTTAGATGACCGTCCCTAAAAATAGGCATTAGGGACGGTCGCTCATAAACCGTCGCTAGTTGTCGTCCCTAAATGAGGCAATTCCTGTAGTGAGCTTGACCATAGAGGCATCGACAGCATCAAACAAGAGTTGAAAGACGTCAAACACAGGCAATTTTCCAAACGCCGCACGAGCTATGACTAATGGAGATGGAATGGTTTTGGATGGTCAGCTGACATAGACTCCGAAGTCCAATTTAATTTTGGTTCAGTTGACCGGATCATCTTTATGCCAACGTCTATCATTAATTATTCTTTTTTGTTTCTTATCCCTCATCAGTGCGAGACACGGAATGACAATGGTCAAGTTTAAGAAGGTCCAACATAAACGATCGTACAGCCATCTTTAATGTCATTATGACAGCCATCTTTGTGGGTGCTAAAAGTCTAACTGTAAATATTTAAAAAGATGGATATTTTAAAATAACAATTAAAAAAATAAAATGGCTATGGCAGTGGAGGGCAGAATATGCATGTCTGCATCGCAAAAGTGCACATTTACTCAAAAGAAAAGAAAAAGGTCGTTATCGTTGGTTCTTTCAGCATATAGATATGTAAAAACTAAAAGTTCATCTTCAAAAAGTTCAAATCTGAGGGTAAGGCAAAAGAAGCCAAGGGAACTAAGACTGCTCACTTGATCTGAAATCAATGCCACCTTCACATGGCCGACCATTCTGCTCTTTGCATTCTATAGAAACCCTATAGCTTGAATATCCTCAGGGCTTACTGTATTCTAATCTGGGTAATAATGTAATACAACTTTGCCACGGGAGAATGTATCACCTATATCCAACCTGTCTCAAGCATGGCCTAGAAATTTTCCATTAGACAGGTCACAGATCTCACAGATCTCAGTATGGAGTTTTAAAAGATTAATCTTCTCACATGAAAGCTAAACTGTAGAACCACATGCAACCGGATGTAAATGCATGCAAGGATCCATTATTGTTATGGGACAATATTTAGTAACAGTGATTTTATCTTCATCATACTAATCATGCCAAATTTCAAACTAGGAAGGACATGTTTAATGACTAGCTTTGGACAGTTTGTCAGATAATGACGTGGTACCCCACAGGCAGATAAATCTTATTTGGTAATGATACCTTGACTCATATTTGACTGGTTTAAGTTTATTTGCAGACAGCCAGACAATTAGATCATACTTTCACGATTCATCAGAGGTAGATGCATGGATACTGGTCAGGGTTACAAGTCCCAACCATCCTCAAAGGGCTACATGCCTTAGCAAGTCCCTTGTAATGTGGAGCAACACATGCAAAGCAGAGGCTAAATATGGACAAAAAGAGGTCCTCTTAAGCTAAACAAGGTTAAATCAAGCCAGGTACATGGTCACTGCAAATCTGCAATGGGATAGAAAGAGTAATTCCCAACCATGGTGTGGTCAAAATTAGAGGTGTGTGGTTAAATGGTAAGGGGAGGGAATCTGAGAAGAGCTGTAAATTTTGATACCTCTCTAAACATAGAGACACCAAATAGTAAAAAGGCTCAACTTTACATGCCTAATCAGTAGCAATGGTTCTTTCAACTTGGGAAGAAACACAAGCCAGAGAGCTGAACAGCAGTCAGAAATCCATGGACACTCTCACATGGCCAATTCTAACATTGGATTCCTCTCCTACCCTTGAATATTTCCAGATCAAATATTTTTACCCGCCCAATACCACACTCTGAAAGCCACAAGCAACCCAAGTCACAAGTAGAAGAGAGGCCCACTGGTTGTTTTTACCCATCTTCCTCTGTTCTTTCGCCCTTCCCAGCTTCAAAACTGCGAATGGACCGGTATCTTTCCTTTTGGTTTCTTCCTGCACCGTTTCCAACTTGACGTACCAACACCCGACGACTTCCCGCACTTGCCACACGCAGCAACGGACCCAAAAGCAAGCGAAAGCTACGTTTGCAGAAAGCAGAGAAAGCCCTTCTCTTTTCAGAGCCAAACACCACTTGTGTGCCATTGTCAGCAGCGGTCAAGGGCACAAAAACCACATCTTTCTCCCCAAGAGCAGAGATTTGAAAAGAAGCAAAAATAACAAGAGGTCACATTGCCCATAATGCAACATTGCTCACAGAACAAGCCACAAGATACATCTACCTTCTTTGTACAGATGATATAAAGATTTGAATAGAGGACATCATCCCACACACTCTTCCCTGCACTTCTCCGTGCACATGCTCTCATCACAGTAGTCGCACCTCGATATGTGCAAAGCAGAATCCGGCGTATCTGCAGATGGGTACCCATCAAAATCAAATCTTTCTTTCAACCCAAAAAATCCATCGCAAGGAATCAAAACAACAAACGGAGATCAAGTCGTCGTACCCCTCGTGCCATTGAAAGACCTCTTGCAGTGCGCAATGGCGCTCTGGATTCCGTCCTGCTGCTGCAGGAGCGAGTCATCCCTCCTCCGCGCGACCACAGTCTGCGGCGACGTCACCGCCGCGACGGCGGAGGACGCCGAGCGGCTCTTACCCAAGTGCTTGCACACAACCCTGAGGTGCTCCGCCACCTGCATTCCCTTCTGCGCCTTCACAATCTCCCCTCCGGCGGGGTCTGCTGCAGGAGGATGCTCGGCGGCACCTTCCACACACTCGGCGGGCTCCGCCTCCTTGTGGTGCTTCTTGGAGACCTTGACGTAGAGAGGTTTGATCTTGCTTAGGTACCTCTGCAAGGTCTCTTTGGAGGTCCTCTTGCCGGGGTCCTCCTCGTCCACGCTCGGCTTCTGGTGGGTCTTGTTGTCCCTGGTAAAGAGCGACATGATGGGCACCTCCTCGACCTTGAACTTGGCAGCGAAGAACCTGCCATGTTTCTGCTTGTGGGCTGCCGGGGAGGTGGTCGGGTTGGGGGGCGGCTCCTTGGTGGGTTGGTGGTGGTGGTGCTTCTTGAGGCCGAGGGCGAGGACTAGGAGCTTGGACTTGAGGGAATGGTGGTGGTGGTGGTGTTTGGAGTAGGGTTGAGGTGGGTCGAGGGGGTGGAGGGTTCCCTTGAAGAAGAGGTCGTCGGAGGGGGAGAGGGGGATGGGGTGGTCAGTGGGGAGGGTGAAGTTGAAGTCTTCCTCCTCTTCTTCATCGTCGTCGTCGGGAAGGGCGAACTCGAGGTCGAAAAAGGGACCCTCGTCGGAGGACGTGGCCGAGGAGGAGTCCTCTGTTTCAGGGGCGGTGGTGGAGGTGGGGGTGGTGAGGGTGGAGGTGGCAGCGGTGCGCCAGTACTTGAGGAGGCTGAAGGACTCCATGGTGGGAAGAGCCAGGGGTGGAGGTGGCGGTGGTTTAAAGGGGAGGAGGAGGTGGCAGAAGAAGCAAGTGGCGTGGAGTGGCAGAGGGGGTGGGGGTTAGCACTGGCGATGGAGCAGAAGGTGGGAAAAGGAGAGCTTTTTTTACACAGGGAGGTTGGTTTCGTGGGACGAAGCCCGGGAAAGGGAGAAGATATAAATTCGCCAAATAGATGATCCTCGCTTTTTTACATCTTTAGCTCCCCTCTTTTTCCTTGGTAACCCCATCTTCCGCTTTTCCCATTCGGTTCAGGAATAAGCAGCAATAAGGATAGGGAATAAGGAGAATAAGGGTCTATTCTTTGTTCGGCTGGAGGATAGGAATAAGGAAAATAAGGTGAAATAAAGGTAGGTAAAGTGGGATAAAGATAAGAATAAAAGTAAAATAAGATGGAATAATGAGGAATAGCCATACCACTGAGAACCGTATCGGGAGGAGAATTGACCTCTTATTCCAGGGCTTATTCTCCAACCAAACAGGAAGAGTAGAGCTGTCAAGAAAGCTCGAACTCGATGAGCTCAATTCGGACTCGGCTCGTTAAGGACTCACGAGCTGGACTCAAACCTTAACGAGCTCAAGCTCGAGTTGGGTTTTGTGGCTCGTTAGCTTATCGAGTCAAGTCTGAGTTGAGTGTTGTTCAACTCGAAAACTCGACTCGATAACTCGTTCCCCTCTTAATAAAAAGTTGAAAACATATATACCGGAACTTTCACATTGAGTTTGATATAAAATAGATGTTAACAGTTTGCTTTCCCAAAAAGCTACAGAAAAGAGTATAAAAAATCAAAGTTACAAATGGAATTTGCATAATTTAATGTATAAAATGGAACAATGACTGGTTAAGAGGTTCATGAGCTCATTTCGATGCTCGTGAGCCAGCTTAGAAACTCATGACTCGATAAGAGGCTCGTGAGCCAGCTCAGAAACTCGTGGCTTGATAAGAGGCTCGTGAGTCAGCTCGAACTCAACGAGTTCGAGTTCGAGTTTGAGTTGGTGATCCATGACTCGAACCTTATCGTGCTCGAGTTCAAGTCTTAGGTTCCTTATCGAGTTTGAATCCGAGTTGAGGCCAACTCGGCTCGTTGAACTCGATATACACCCCTACTCAAGAGCGCCAAGCTAGCTCTTAAGGAATGGACACACAGGGTGACTAATATAATTGATGAGGTGAAAGCAAATGAGAATGCTCCCAGGTCCGTTAATGATGCTCATGCCCTAAATCCTTTGATCCCTCATGGTGCATGTTGATATGTCTTTAATCCTGACCATCTAACTCAGGTTGAAGAACCATTGTATACAACCCCTTCTGACATGCCATACCCCAACATGACGAGGATCTCACTGCTCGATCAGCGAGCCTATGCGGGAGGTCTAGAGGGGAGCATGTGTGCTCCCCTCGCGGGGGTGTGGGTGCACTGCCTCTGATGAAAATTTCTATGAGTGATTCTATTTGTGTTTGGGTGTATGGATCAATTTATATATGGGGTCCGTCTATACGTGAGTAATATGTAAACTTCTTTAGGGTTAGGGCTCTTTGTATTCTCTGTATTTTCTTCTCCGCACATAGCAAAAATCAATCCCCACCACCCAAGGATGTAACCCAGATACGATGAACCTTATAAATCAGTGTATTTGCATCTTGCTTGATTTATCTTATTTGTGTGTGTTAGCTTATGTGATTCGTAATAAACGGGTATCAGAGCACTGGGTTCTGTCAAGACCATCAAGCAAGATTGTGTCATACAATCTGAAGATCGAGAAGTTCATGGAAAAGAAATGATTGAATCAATGATAAATCAAGATGCATGCCTTTATGAAGCAATATGTATTTAGGCATCGTTGGACCAAAAGAGAACGAAGGCTTTCGACCCCTCAGAGTTGATGGTGCAGTAAGAGAAGGTGCACCCGATGATCATGATGTATTTGGCAAACAAGATTATCGTAAAAGTTGCTGACGAGGATTCCACGGTTAGTCTGTGAAAGAGACTTAAAAGCGATAGATGACGAAGTTTCTGCCCATAAGTTGTTATTGAAGCAAAATCTATTCTCTCTCCACATGCAGGAAGTACATCTCTTAAAGAACATGTAGACTGCTTAAATACATTGTTGATGGATTTAAGAAATATAGAGGTTAAGATTGAAGATGAAGATGCTGCTTTGATTCTGTTGGTTTCTTTTCTATTGTCATATGAGAATTGTGTTCAATCGTATATTGTGGAAAATAATCACTAACCCTATAGGAAGTTTGCGTGAGTCCGCATACACATGAACTTAAAGATATGGCTATTGGGAAGCATGATTCTATTTCGGGCTATGCAAAAAAGGAATAACAGAAGTCCAAGTCGATGAATCATAATTCTAAGGAAATCTGCAATTACTCCACAGAACATGGACATTGGATGAAGAACTTCCCAAAGAAGAAAGAGAAAGTCACAGTTGTCGCCGTTGTTTAGGGAGATACAGACTCTGAAGATGTCATCGTTTCCAACATCACAGATCAGAAAATGACGGATAATACATGGATTCTTGATTCAAGTTGTTCTTAGCATATGACTCCCAATGAAGATTGGTTCTGTAACCTATGAGAAGATAGATGGTGGAAACATCATCATATCACTACAGGAAACGATGTGTCGAAGATGCTAATTCTAAGGAAATTTTTGGATGTGAGATTTCGTTTCCTTGTTTTGAGATAATAGATTATGATGTGATTGATCACATCATTACTACATCATTCAATTCTATCTCTATCTTTAATATTTATACATTCCTTATTAAAAATGTCATCAACCAAATACCGATAAGGAATAAACTTCACTATCCATTTCCTTACATCTTTGTTATCAGGGATGGATCATCTAGCTAAGCTTAACAAGTGATGCCTCACATCCAATGAGAATCTCTAGTAAACATCTTCTTTCACCCTAGGTTGTGTGATAATGCATCCTTAGCATTATAAGATAAAGAGAATTTATTCCTTACTAAACAATTTCATAATTAAATGATCACATCATGATTACACAATTTATTATCCCACAATTTACAATTTACAAAATATTGATTCCCTCTTATCTCTCGAAGGAACCAATCAAGAATGAAGAGTAGATCTCACTTATCCCATCCTTACTCCTTATCTGTCAACCAAACATGAACGTACCATGGGACTGTTGGGAAGAGGGATATGGAATAATATGCGGCCAAAGACAAGTGAGATCTATCCGTCATTCTTAGAAGGGTAAATTACAAAAAAAGATTGATCTTTATATGGATTCCCAAATTAGGAACTAATCTTCAATTTGTAACAAATAGGGGATCAAAGTTTAACTTAACGTTCCAGTCCCTTATGTCGTCAATGGACAACTCAATACATGCTTTTATTTGACGAAACTACCCTCACCCAAAAGAACTTCTGCTTGTGGAAGGGGGAGAGGACGATGGTGGCGCTCTCACGCCCACTGACCTCACCGATCCTTCTCAGCTCCTCCTCAACGTCGACGCCCACATCCTGAACATCCTCCTCGCCGTCAACGCGAACCCATCTCTGCAACCTCCCCAGTCTGATACGATCTGACACCTACACTTTATTAACTCGAGAACGAGATTGAGTTGCAGGCTCGGTCTTATCTGAGGTCCTTCTAGGCTGATACGATCCCCATACAATTCGTGAAAATGAGCAGTGAATATTTTCAGGGGCCAATTTCTCACCTCTACTGACAAATCAAACAGCAACCAGTTGAAAGTTTTCTGGATCATCTGAACACGCGGAGTGGTTCACGCATGTAAATCCGCTGTCGAGCACAAGATTGAGCCGCTGACATACCTTACCTCGTCGCAGGCGAGGTAGAGCACCGCATCGGCAACTAAATGGCACACGGGACGGCCTCTCGTCAGTCCAGCATGATCGGGCCATGGCCATCGATATGCCATCATTCGATCTAGTAAAGGAATGAGCGAGACACCATACTCAATCAAACACTGTAAACGAGCCTGGAGTTTTGAATATCCGGGACGTGGCGTCATATACAGAATGTCATGTCTGGAAATTTAGAGATTTTTAATACTTTATATAGAGAAATGTTATTTTTCTCCATGATCTCACTAGTTCCTGTTGTTGTTTCTGAAATCATCGGAGTAATTTTCATCAAGGGATAACAAGATTCATCTATGGTTGTGCCATGTTCGTATGTTGCGGAGCTATCTGACAACTCGGCGGAGGACAACCACTACCCCAACACTGTGACCCGCGGCCCGCAACCCACACTGCCCGAATACCTCCCTCCACCTGCGACCCCCAGTCTCTCCAACCGCCTTGTCCATGAGCATCTCCCTCCCGAGCCATCGTCGTTGTCCCTTTGGTTCCTGAGGTGCGTGAGGAACTCGGTGGTGGCGATGCTACAATAGTCGGTGGTGCTGGTGCCGATGCTGGTGGCGGCGAGGAGGGACGGCGAGGGGATCGTGACATTCGCGGTGTTCGGAGTGGTGGTCGGGGTGTGCGCATTGCCGTCATCCTCCTCCCCTTCGGGTTGGATGAGGGTAGAAACAGGGAAGTGAAAAACTAAATCAGGAGCAATTTCGTCAACTGAAGGCATGGGTTGAGCCGCCCATTGACTGCATCAGGAACTGAAACGTTAAGTTAAACTTTGGTCCCCTATTTGTTACAAAATAAAGATCGGTCCTTAATTTGGGAATCCATGTAAAGATCAATAAGAAAGAGATAAATAATGTACATAGACACATAATAAATAATGTGTCCACTTATATTATGAAATCTTATGAGATAAAATCATCTCATTTCGAGATAAGTGGAAGGTATCTCATGTATATATTAAGCCATTTGTACTAAGAGAATGCTTCAATTAGAAGTTGAAAAGCTAAATGATAAGCGAAATGATGTGAGTTGATTGGAGAATAAAGAGAGAGAAATGAGGATTTGGGTGCAAAACATGATATGGATGAAGGGTAACCCACTAAATGTTGGGATTGTCCTCCAACCAAACGACCGAGGGTATCCCAAAAATATCCAAGTTCTTTCAGGAAAATACAAATGCAAAAACGGATACTTACAGGGGTAGTGTAATAAGATATATAGTAGGGTGCAACATGCAAAATCGTCCCAAGCGGGAAAGGTTGAATTTACAAGTTACCGCAAAGGTAGTGAAGGGACAGAGAGCGATAGCTGATAGGTGCGATGCGGGGGGGGGGGGGGGGGGGGGAGGGTAGCGGCAGAGTAGGGAGGAGGTGTTGTCACGTGAGCGTCAGAAAGGAGGGGTTTGGGGATACGATGATGGCATGTGAAGGTGGCGGGTACGTTGGTGGATAGTACAGAAAGTAGAGAGCTGCTGTCCATGGCGATCGAGATCTTTGGGCGCGCCGTGACAACTCACTGACCGGGCGCTGGGATAGTGCGCTGCTGCATATGCGCAGTGCGCAGGAGGAGGGAGGGAGAAGCTTCCCAGAAGCCATCATCGTTGGGAGCACTAGTAGGTGGTGGACACTGGACACCGGCAGCGGACGTCGTCTGTTTAGGCTAAATTGGGATAGTGTTATCCCTCATTTATGGCTTTCCAAACTAAGGGGTTTGCGTTTGGAACGTCTTCCGTCAACCTTTTTAAGAGTTGGAACTTAGCAGAGTCAAGTGATGGACTGGTTGTTCAAACACGCATATTATATTTTTTTGGGTAAATTGTATTAGAGTCTTTGAGTTTTATATCTAAAATGTGTGTAATTTCAGAACTTTTAAAATAAAGGTGTTTTCTACACTTGTATCCTCCCAAGTTTTTGTATCTTTACTTATTCCTTATCTTTTTTGCAATAACATTTGCATCTACATGTACTTGCACTACTAATACATGTGCCCTTTTATTATTAATAAATAAGATAAAATCAAATCATAGTTTATTCAAATCAAGATCTAACTAAAAAACTTTTAATTGCACCGTACCCGTATATTGTTGCATTGTTCAAACCTACCAGTTGGAGGGAGTTTCGACAACGCGCGAACATGCATCACTAATGACAGTTGGATCCCACCTCCGTTGTCACCACCTCTCAACGGCGAAAGCACCCCCATCGATCTCAAACCAACCCTCCGCCTTATCAAGTCCACAACACCTATGATCCTCATTGATGGCATAAAACACCATCGCCAGCTCCCTCTTGAGGTGGAACCATCGTAATCATCCTTGAATCATCGATCTGCTCCACAACATATCACTCCTCTTCCCGCACTTTTCTCGTCCTTCTCCATCCAATGTTCAAACGCCTCTTAGCATAGAGTTCAACACTGTTGCGTACGTCCTCAAGACCATCGTGCTTTTTTTGGGTCCTCGTCGATGATAGTTGAGAGGGCATTGTTGGCCAAGAAGCACTTATGCATGATGCTTGAGAGTATGGCATGGGTGAGGAGGAGATCAACGCAGTAGGGATGATGCTTTGTGAGTTAACATATGAGATGATTGTAAGGAGGAGAGGGTGTGCCTTGGGGCTCCATGCAACGACATATGCTCGCAGGTGGGTGATGACATCATCATAGGTCAATAGGGTGGTTGTAGCGGTACTACAATGCAGGTAGAGCACACAAGAGTAGAAGAAGAGTGTAGCACCCCAACATAGTCTCACATATAGTAATTAAAATGTGCAATAATGGGCCGTAATAGAAGGACTACTATCGAACAACTTGAACTTGAGCATTTTTGGTGGTGGTTAACCGAGCCCTTGTCAGGATAATATTCCTCGATAACTGCTCGAGATGATGCTCAATACATTACAATGGGTTGTTGTCCTCCTTAAGACCTTGCATGAGGCCAGCTACGTGGAAAAGATAGGGTGAGCCGTTGTGAGACTTAGGGGGAGAGGAGGGTAAACCAAATGATTAGGGTGGGGGAGGGATCGAGTTCCCAATGAAGAAGGA